>OU342738.1:256197423-256599923 GCA_910589765.1 Avena atlantica | reverse complement strand
TCGGGGGATTCTTATAGACGAAGGGGCGAGTCCGGGAGGCGACCAGGGCCGCCAAACCCTAGCCAGGCGCGGTCCACCTGACCCCACACCTGGGGTGGGTCTGGCCCCCCCTGGCCAGCCCCTCCGGCTCTCCTCTGGACTTCTTGTTCCCCACGGAAAGTTATTGACTTCGGCATTTGTCCAGTCCAATTCCGAGAATATTTCTTTACTAACTTTTTTGAAACCAAAAATAACAGAAAACAGGCATCTGGCACTGTTGCAACTTGTTAATAGGTTAGTACCAGAAAACATGTAAAAATCACCTCAAAGTGTAGACAAGTAAAGCAACGTAGATAATAAACAAGCATGGAGCATCAAAAATTATAGATACGTTTCCAACATATCAGCATCCCCAAGCTTAACTCCTGCTCGTCCTCGAGTAGGTAAGTGATAAAAGAATAATTTTTGAGGTGACATGCACCCTCACAATAAAGATCCAACCATTTGCAAACATTGAAAGCTGGGATCAAAGAACTCTAAACATGTGCATTAAATATGGAGTTCTAACAATAGGACATAGTAATTATGCATGCAACATGGCAAGCTAAAAACAAAGATCATGAATAATATGTATTGAAAAACATATGTTTGTTTCACATGCAGAAAACATAGCATAGTGGCAATCAACTTGTCCCTCATAAAGTAGCAATATAATGCATAGGACACCTGCAAAGTTCACAAGGGTGACTAGAAACAGATAGCACATGAACAAGTAATAACACAATATGCATCAATTAATAAGGTTTGGAACATTGCACACAGAATGACAACTATGCTCTCTTAATGGTGCCTAAAGGTAGAAGGTGGAGACTCAAATAATGGTGGAAGAAAGGCCCCTTTGTAAAGGAAGCAGGGATTGCAAGTTTCAAAAAGAGCTTCCAAAAATTATGGTACTTATTAGCTTTCAGCCCTCATTGCCCCTATCATAAGCATCTTGAAGTGGTTAAGGTTAAAGTGGCAAAGCTAGAGTATATGCTTGATGAAGTATAAGTTGGCAATCTCATGCCCCTTGAATACGAGGGCCACACCTCATGCATACTCAACTTTGGGTCCAAGTAAGTTCTTGTCACTATAAGTATTTGCATATCATTGAGAACCGCCAACGGGGTACCCGTTGCACATGGTACATGAGCTTTCCCATAACCAAAATGACAAGGCAAGCAGACAATGAGCATCTCAGCAATATTTTTATATATCATATGCATAGCTTTTTATTGAGGATGCTTCATAGATAGCTCACTATGGTGATGCTGCAAGTTCCACCATGATTAGGCATGGATTACGCTAGCGTCCCAGGCGTTTCTCTAACACATAATACAAACTCCATGGACTTACAAGTCCCCTCTTTATTTCACACCGGTGACATCCATAGACAAAAGAACATGATATCAACTGAGTACAACAAGGTACAAGTGCAATGTTGAAACCGTTCCCCGTGACAACACGGTTCTGCTAATCCCAACTTATAAGTGCAAGCATATACAACAAAGTTGCCTCAATGGTTCAAGTTTATTAGGGGCAAAGAATAAAATGTGCCATCAAGTTCATGAGGGCTTTAATCAATAAGTTTTCACATAACAAAATTGTTTTTAATTGGAAGATATATGAAAATAAGAATATACTTTGGAATGGTGTAACTCACCATGCATAGGATTTTATAGTGGACACTTTGGAATAACTTGGTTTCTTGGGAGTTGGAAGCATGAGTAGAACTTACTCATACAAGTGGAGGCTAGCAAAAGACTGGGACCAACCAACTAAGAGAGCAATAATGTCCATAATTATGCAATGCAACAAAGCAAACTAATCAAAGAAAAGAGTGGTACTACAAGTCAAGGACTAATTGATCATAGAGGCTAATGGTGACTTGTCATAGTCATAACATGGTGTGAGCATGTGCCAAGTCAACCCAAGCAAAACATCAAAGGAGAATACCACAATACTATGCTTTTGCATGCTAAAACAACGCATAATTTATTCAAGGCACACTAAGCAATCCCAATTGTTTGGAACAAGACATGTTACAGCAATAATCACTAAGCATAATGCAACACCTAGCATGTCATGCTAAAGTCTTAGTCACAGTCGATGCAAGCTCCTCTTGCACTTCAAGCAAGAACTTACTACTCCTTTCCAAACACCAAGCAAACTTATTTGTGAAACAACACAGTGAGAGCGGGGGTCCAAACTACTAAAGAAAACTAAACAAACTAAGAAAAGCAAACGAAAACTAAGACGCTCCAAGAACAACACAACTGTGCATGAAACAATAAAAGTGAAGTGTCTAGACATACCTGAGCTTTTTATTGATGAAGAAGGGGATGCCTTGGGCATCCCCAAGATTTGACGCTTGTACCTCTTGGATATTTCTTGGGGTGACACCATGGTGTCATCCCCAAGCTTGAGATTTTGACCATTCTTCATCTCATTGCATCATTCTCTCTCTACACCTGAAATTTTTCCTTCATACAAAACTTCACACAATCTTCATTAGCAACATTATCTTATTCAAAAGATATTAGACCACTAGAAAAGCTTTGGAACAGCAAGGCTTTTCAATAAAAACACAAGCTACTGAATTAACTCCTTCAAAGAAACTCAATTTACCTGAAGAGAGCTCAAAAAGGAATCAATAAGAAGCAAATGCAAATAATGGCAGAAATCTATCAAAACAGACCAGCAGGTAGAAACGAATTTTTTCGAACATCTTATGTTGCTCAAATAAAAATGTATTGAACTAAGTAAAGTTAGCCAGCATATTGGGGGATTCATTCGTAAATGTTGATCTCAATCCGAGTTACATAGCCTCCTCACAATTTTTTTTGGTGGAGGACAGAAATCTGTTTCGGTACAGTAACTCCCCAAATCTTAGTTCCCTCTCATTAGAGGTCATTCTTGGCACAAAAAGCAAACAAAAAGGATAAGGAGAGGTCATTACCGTAGTAATAACTTACAAGACTCAAGGAAAGTCTTGGGTTATCTCCCAACAAGTACTTTTCTTTAACGCCTTTAAGTTAGGCACAAGAAGCAAGAAGAATCAAGTATTTTCAAATAAAGAAGCATTAACATCCATACTTGAAAAATCTTCAACTATGAAAGGTATCTCATCCAAATGGGTTTTGAAGGATCCCTTCTCATCTCTCTTTGGTCTACTACCTTCATCAAAAAGATTTTTAGGGGCAATCCAATCAAAGTTATTTTCAAAGGCTTCATGCATTCCAACAAGCTTATAGGGTATGGGTATATTGAATTCCTCTCTAGGCTTAGTTTTATCAGAAATACCCACAACATCTACACTTGAACCTAGCATGTTGAAACGTTCAAAAACCTTTTTGGCTTCCCTAGCAACATCATGGAATTCTTTTGATAAAGTTTCAAGGATGAATTCCCTTTTTTCAGCATTCTTCTCTTCTTTTCGTTTTAGGAATAAAAATTGTATGAAGGGGTTAAGGCTAACAAACCTAGCCTCCAACATATGAACTAAAGAAGCTGCAGCAATCTCATAATTAATAGCAAGTTCAGCTATAGATTTATCCTCAATATCCTCATGCTTGCTAACATAATTAAAGAATTCTTCAATATTGTCTTTCCCAATTATGTAACCACTACCTATTGCAAGATTTTTTAGAGAGAACTTGGGGAACAACATGGTGAGCTAGAACAGGGTGGAAACTAGAGCAGGAACTAATTTTTTTGTGTTTTTGAATAAAGAAAGCAAACCAAGCTAGACTATTTTTTTTTGAAAAGAGGCAAACAAAACCAAGCAAAAGAAACTAAGCAAACTAGAAACAAAGTAAAGAGAAAGGAAGTGAAGGACTCCCCTAGTGAAGACTTCCTTAGCCTCCCCGGCAACGGCGCCGGAAAACTTGTTGATGACTCCTTGATGGCGCCAGGAAACTTGGTGGCTGATGTGGAGTCTTGTTAGGAACCCCAAGAGCAAGGTGTGAAGAGTACATCAGCAAGTCTTCCCTCAGTTGAGACCGAGGTTATCGAACCAGTAGGAGGAAGGAAACGTCACACAGGTGTTGGAAGCAACATGGAGACCTACACAACACAAACTGAAGACTTTTCCCCAACGAATCAGTGAGGTTGTCAAGATCACCGGTTTGCTGTAACAAAGGATTAAACGAATGGTGTGGAAGGTAATGGTTTGTAGAAAGTAAACAAGTAACAATGGAAGATGTATCAATGGTAAAGATTGGACCGGGGTCCATAGTTCACTAGAGGTGCTCTCCTTAGATAAACAACATGGCATGAAGGGTAAACAAATTACAGCGGGGCAATTGACAGGAACTGAGCAAGGCATAATAATGCAATTACTAGCCAGAAAGATCCTATGAAGTTTATTGGGCAATACAACAATATACATAGACCATAATCCAACTTCATCTATGACTAGAAGTCCACCTTCAGGTTATCATCCGAACCCCCTCCAGTATTAAGTTGCAAACAACAGAAAACTTCATTAAGCAAAGTGTGTAAGGTAAACAGTCCATATGTTCCATGAACAAGAGACCGTCGTTTTCTCCCTAGTAGCAACATCAGATCTACAACCGAAGAGTTTTATGTCACTTCCCTTGGAAACTAGAGGCATGAACCCACTATCGAGCATAAATACTCCCTCTTGGAGTCACTAGCAACTACTTGGCCAAGATAACCACTAGCAACGGAGAGCATGCGAGATCACAAACAACACAGACATGATAGACTCATGAAGATAGAACCATTAACCAAACCAACATAATATCAATATCCATCGGATCCCCGCAAACACAACATGGATGATTACAAATAGATTATATCTTGATCATGAACGGATCTCACAAGATCTATACATGAAAGCACAAAGGAGGAGATACAACCATCTAGCTACTACATGGGCCCATAGTCCAAGGTGGAACTACTCACGAATCATACCGGAGAGAAGGCCTCTAGGATGATCTCCCCTCCGGCAGGGTGCCGGGAAGAACTTTAGATCCCCTCGATCTAGTGACGATGGTGGCGGCGGCTACAGAAGGTTTCGTGGATTTCTGATCGGGTACCGAGAGTTTCTGCATCGGGGGCTTCTTATAGACAAAGAGGCGAGTCTGGGAGGCGACCAGGGCCGCCAAACCCTAGCCAGGCGTGCGTCCACCTGACCCCATGACTGGGGTGGGTCTGGCCCCCCTGGCCAGCCCCTCCGGCTCTCCTCTGGACTTCTTGTTCCCCACGGAAAGTTATTGACTTCGGTGTTTGTCCCGTCCAATTCCGAGAATATTTATTTACTAACTTTTTTGAAACCAAAAACAACAGAAAACAGGCATCTGGCACTGTTGCAACTTGTTAATTGGTTAGTACCAGAAAACATGTAAAAACCACCTCAAAGTGTAGACAAGTAAAGCAAAGTAGATACTAAACAAGTATGGAGCATCAAAAATTATAGATACGTTTCCAACGTATCAGCCTTCATCTCTTGATCTTCTTCTTCCTATCCTGCACTCTCTTTTCTTGGTTCTTGAACCTCTTGTCTTGCTTCTCAAACCTAGTCTCCATCTCCTTGATGTTCCCCTCCTGCTCCTCGAAGGCCTTGTCCTTCTCCCTCAACTGGACGCGTAGCTCGTCATTGCTAAGCATGACGTTGGTCCTATCAGTATCGAGGTTCGTAAGAAGGCTCTCTAGGTCCTGAAGATAGAGGCGCACTAGCTCAATAGTCTCCATAGTGGCCGCGTCATACACTATATCCTCTCCCTCCCCGTCACGTCTCCCAAATGGATGGAAGTAGAGGCCCCAGAGCGCGGCGGAGTGACGTCCATAGAGGCGTCCAAGCAGCTCCTGCATGGCGACGTCGAGGCCCTTCTCCTTGTCGTCATGGAGTATCTTGAAGGCGATGTCCTCACTGGAAGGCTCTATCTGGCATCCTGGCTGCAAGACTCTAAATCCCCATAGATCCTTCCTCTCGAACTTCCTGAGCTGAAGTCCCTTAATGTTAGCGAGGGGAAGATTGAGCACACTGACGAGCTCCACAATACGGGATCCAAAACGAGTTCCCTTGAACTCCTCGGCGGTGCTGAAAATAAAGCTAGGCATCTATTGCATATGATAGAGAAAATTAGAAACAACACAAGTAAAGAGTACAACATAAGGTAGCAAAACAAAAGCCAAAGTCAATACATAAATTATTTCAAACACACAAGTCATGGTATACAATATTCAATCACAAGCACCAAGGTTTAAACATAACTTCGACAATTTTTTGCCATACCACATAGGTTGGTATGATCCAAATTATTAACACGAGAAAACGACAAGTGTGGTGGTCCAACTATTGGAGTACGTCACAACTCTCACTCACTAGTCAAGGTAGCTATATGGGCATCCTTGGAGGCAATCTGTTTGTCTTGATCACAAGAATCCCATGCTAAGTCTATGATATCTTCCCTTAGACATTTTATGGTGGTCTCTAAGTATTGGGTATGCTTCTTCTCCTCTCTAAGGTCATTTTGAGTGTTGAGCATTCTACACTTGAGTCTTTCACCAAGCTCCTTGATGGCATTCCATGTTGCATTCCTTGCAGAGTCAAAGAATGACATATGCATTTCTGAGTTAGTGACCATGCAGGATCCCGACTCATTGTGGTTGTCCTCCTTGTTTTTATACAAGTGGAGTTGTACCCACCAATATTCTTCTCCTTCATTCATCGCTGGACATCCCTTGTACACGGCTTCACCATTTATCCCCAAGCTAACCATGAGGTTCTTGACTGCCTTGGGAACCTCCATCTCACATTCTAAGGTCATGGTCATGAGTGCTACCTTCCTGACGGCTTCGTTGATGGCGGCCATCTACAAATAGAGATGAGAAAGAAGATTAGGAGAAGTTTCACGAGATGAAAAGAGACAAGTGTGGAAATTTACAAATTAGTTTGCATTTTCCTAGTGGTTTCCTTAGTCTAATCCATCTTAGGGTCATAATCCTACAGGCAACACAATTCTCTGATACCATCTGTAAGGCCTCACCCTTTAAGATAAAGGACCCTGTGATTGCAATGCTAGTCCCTGGATCGAATTGCTAGCACCCACAGTTTAAGATGAAGTACACAGATACAAAGGTCATTATTACATCGTCATTATAGGAGTACAAATAGTTCTTACAACTCATTAGAACATGGCTAACACATAGAGTTCTTATTACATAGCAAATAAATAAAGTCTTCATCTTCATGTGCCATGCAAACATGTTGAGTGTAGACTCATAACCCTACTCACCATCAGAGTAACCTGCAACATAATAAGTTACAGCCACAAGGGGTTAATACATTTGGAATTGTATTGGCAAGTGATATCATAGTTATATAGTAGAGATTATCATCTACATGAATTTGGCTAAGTGTGGTTTCAGGCTGGCTTTGCATAAAGTAGTTTTGTCCTACTAGTTGAAAACACTAAGTTTTTCTTTACAAAAGCACTAAGTTACCACCAATAGACATTGGTGAACCACTACCCTTATTCACCCACAAGTTTTAACTTAGAGAAATTGGGATGAGGAGATCCTTGATCATTTCAATGTATTTGATGCTCAAAATGTCCGTTACCGGGGACACGACTAAGTACTTAGGTTTTACCCTCTCGAGAGGTGGTGCACTTTCCCCACAAGACTCGACATGCATCGAGACGAGACTTTTCAGAAGCATTCCCTTAGACCGCCATGGATGCGTTCCATCCTATCAACCCTACCACCAACTGTCCATCTGGCTAAGTTCTTGCAACCTAGTTGGTCAAGGCAGAGCCCATATGCCATGTGGTTGCACTAGAAGCTTATCAACACTAAACATCTCAAATCTCTTTGTTCCTGGGTGGCCATCCACAAGTGTGATACACAAGGTAAACCATAGACATGGGCCTTGTGTAACCACTCAACACAAACCAATCTTCCCATTCCACAAAGGTGTTTCATTAACAAGTTGTTTTCTTAGTCCAAAAACACATAGGCATAATCTTTCCATAAGATCATAACATGAATTTTTCACCCTTTAATTTTAATATATAGGCTAAGCATACTAGCATAACATTTCTCTTAAGTTAGTAAAATTTCTACCAAGATATCATCTATATGATCTACCATAGCATAGCATATACTTTGAAGAACTACCATGCAAATCGTACTCAGAATAACCCTAGTGCATAGATAAAATAATAGTAAAAAAAGATGAAGTATCACTTGCCTTGGTAGCTAGGGGAATAGACACAATCCTCACAATCACACTCTCTAAATTCCACAAAATCTACACACAAATTCATACAACAAATAATCACAAATCAATATACACACAAAAATAATATGAATGTATGCAAAATGCAATATGATGTTTTGTCACACTTCTAAAATGAAACTCTACTGTACTGAAGATAAAGCATATAATCTAAAGTCTAAATAAAACAAAAACCACCTAAAAATAATATTCTAAATAATCTTTATAGCCAAAATAAGCCTACAATTGTCTCTGCATAAAATCTTAATTTTACAGATGCAAATGACCAAACCAAGGCCATATATGCAAATATATAATTTTTCTGAATCCATAGATATAAAATTTGTAATTTTTGGATTTACAGAACAAAAGTTATGGATTTTACAAGTTTAAACAACTAATGGGTAAAATCCTGGATTTTAAATCTAAAGCCTAGCCACGCGGTAGCATCCTATTGGACGGTACCGCTTCGGGCGGATCATGCTTGCGAGCCATAGGATCTAAGTGACGATGTGCGGTCAAGATCTAAACATACCACTTCGCTCCTAGATCTAATCGTAGCCACTAGATATAGATCCAACAGATTAGATCTGCCGGACCATACGCGAGCGGCGCAAATGGCCGTAGCGGCGGCGACGCCACTGGCGGTGACACACCAGTGAGGTCAGAGGGGTAGTGGAGGGGAACTGGTGCTTACCACGATCGCAGAGATGTGGCGATGCTCAACATGGACGCGGTTGGGGCGGGGGCGCACAGACACGGCGGCTACCGCTCGTTGGAGTCGAGCTGCGCCTCGGGTGCTTGCAGACGATGTCAGGGGCAATGACCTAGGGAAAAATAGGACAAGCCACTAGCATTATAAGATGCGCAAGAACGAGACGGACACACTTGTGTGAATGAGAGGCAGAGGGGCGCACGAGGCTCACCGGAATAGCTCGTTGGAGCTGCTCGGGACTACGGCGGTGCAAAGCAAAATTAGGGGAGCCTGGCGGCGCTTAGTGATGGCTGTGTGAGGTGAAATGCCATGGATAGGGAGGGGGTTAAGTATATAGATCCGGGGGAGGAAATTACTCGCTGATTCAATGGCAATAATGCGTGGCATCAACGAAAGTGATAGAGGGGGAAGATACGGCAGGCGGCGCGGGTCTGGCGCGGGGTTGACGACGGCGGGTGAGGTGGCAGTGGGGTTCACACATTAGCGAGTGGGTGCGCGCTCGGGCGGTGAGAGACAGAGGGGAGAGGGGGTTTCCCGGGTGGGCTTAGTGGGCTTCCAGGTGAGTTGGGCCAAAAGGTTTGCTGGCTTTATTTTTTTCTCCTTTTGCTTTTTTCCTTTTCTGTTTTGATTTTTCAAATGAGATTTGAA
This sequence comes from Avena atlantica, assembly GCA_910589765.1. Classification (NCBI taxonomy): domain Eukaryota; kingdom Viridiplantae; phylum Streptophyta; class Magnoliopsida; order Poales; family Poaceae; genus Avena; species Avena atlantica. The sequence goes on along the minus strand of OU342738.1, from coordinate 256,590,294 downwards.
TGGCCATTTCAAATCCAAATCAAATCAAATCTTCACCAAACTCTTGTGCTGTGACCCTAGTGTGAAAAAGTGTGTCAAACACATCTATTCACTCCAAAAACATTTTGGGTCAAGAAAATAAAATAAAACAATGCCCCATACATATAATATAAAAGGGGTTAAAATATGGTTTTATTAGGGTTTTAGCTTTCAAAAAAACATGGTTTTAAATTTGATGAAATTTGGGATGTTACAGAGACATGCCAGGAGTTCCCAGGGAATTTGTTGAGCATGCACTCAGTGTCTTTCCTAATGCAGAACCAATTAAGCAGTCAATGCATCGACTGTTAGAAGAGAGGGACAAAGCAGTCGATATGTAATTCAACAGACTCCTCGACATGGACTTCATCCGCGAGAACAAGGAAAGAACTGGGTAGCTAACCCAGTGCTGGTTCTAAAGAAGGACACTGACAAACTGTGGATGTGTGTGGACTTCACATCCCTCGACAAACACTGCCTGAAGGACCACTTCCTATTACCATGGATCAATCAAATCATCGATTCTTCCACATGGTGCGAACGCCTCTCCTTCCTTGATGCCTACATAGGCTCCACCAGATCCAGATGAAGGTGGAACACCAGGAAAAAAGGCCTTCATCATACCATTCAGAGTCTACTGCTATAACACGATTCTCTTTGGGCTCAAGAACGCAAGCGCAACCTATCAAAGGTGAATGCAGGCCTTCCTTAAGAGTCACCTTGGTCGCAACATCCAAGTATATGTTGATGACTTAGTGGTTAAGACAAAAGAAATCACGACGTTGATCGTCGATCTCCGAGATGTTGGTAATATGCCCTAGAGGCAAGCATGTATGATGATATTCCCCAAGGTATTCATAAAGTTATTAAGTTGTCCCTTGTGTGAACATCTGATATATATCATCGAATACATGATTTGGTTGTGGGACTATATATTCATGTTGTTCTTTCAAGATGTCCTTGGTCATTGAGATTGTGCTTGACACATGTAAAAACCCAACATTTAGGAACAAACGAAGGGTAGATTTAGGAATTTGTGCATATGCATGCATTCATCTACAAACTATGGGTAAAATTTTCACCAAATAAAAACTTAAAGTGATCAAAATTTCTTTCACTCTCTAGGTGTAGGAATAGCTCTGGTGAGTGATCGTTATAAATTTTGACATGACCTTTATGAATTAATGTGTTTTGAGGAGAATTTGAATTTAAACTTGAAATTTTAGTTTATATTTTTAAAAACTTAGAATTATGATTTTGTAATATTATTAAGATATAATATATAATAATAGAAATTAAATAAGAAACACAATTAAGAAAATGAATATTATTTCCATAATTTTATTCCATAAACAAGTTACAATAATTAACTCATTAAGACAAGAAAGAATCTTTACAAAAGTGAAACTACAAAAAAAGAAACATATATTTATTATTAAACTATTACACATTTCTTACAAAGAATAAAAAAATGGCAAAGGATCTATTCTACATAAAAGTAAACCTATTCTAATCTTGAATCTTCAAATATTGTACCTGCAAAACAAAGAACAAACAAAAAGGAAAATAAAATTTAAGCTGTTAATCTTTACTCTCAGTAGAGAGCAGTGAGTTGCACTACTCAATTTTACATCATTGAGTAAACCTTTTAGGGGCAAGTTTCACCAATATGCAAGAATTCAATCTTCCATAATAATAAGCCATAAGTCAAATAATCACAGCCTGTAAAGGGACAAGTTTCACCAGGTAGATAAATAGTAGCAAGATAAAAAGGTAGATGTCACATCCCAAATTTTTCCAAATTTTGTAATGTGAAAAATAAATAAACAAAATAAATAATTGTTGAAATTTAGAGTGAAAAGAAACTTTTTGATTCCAATTGGAAACATCAAAACCCATCTTGAACAAACTTTGAATAATACTTGAATCCAACTAAATTCAAATCAAGTGAAATGCATTCTTCATAAATGCATCTTGAAATATAAACACTTGGAAAATAAACCAAAACCCTAAAACCCTAATGGAAGAAAAACATTTCCAAGTAATCTCTAAGCCTATGGATTTGATCCACATAAAAAATTGGTCAAACAAATATTTAAAAATGATCAAGAATGATAAATGAAAATATTATAAAACCATAGAAATTGGTTTCACTTAATTTTGAGCCATAGGTAAAATCTTATGAATTTAATAAGATAAGGAAATTAAATTTCCAAAGCTAATAAAGCTCCTATATAAAAATCCATACCAAATGGTGAGCAAATAATCCTAAAGAGATTTATAAGGACAAACAAATATCAAATAAAATTTTACAAATTGGAATCACCAAGTTTAGATCGTTAAATAAAAAGATATAGATTTTATAATGATAAAGGAAGAAATAGATAAATAAGGACTATTATAAAAAGCCAAATTAAAACTTGGCCAAGAAAATAAAATAAAATATTTTTGATTAATAAAAATAGTAAAGGATTGTTTAAATAAAATCATGAGGTTTTTATTATTATCCAAATTCATTTAAGTAAAGACATTTACTATTTTAAATGAACATTAAAAACATAATAAAATATTTTAAATAACAATTCAAAGTGATTTTTTTAAAATAAAACCTACGGAAAAGATTTGGTAAAAATTAGATTTAAAATAGAATTTGAAAACACTAATAAATCTTATTTGAATTAAGACAAGGTCCTATTTTAAATAATTAATATACGCTAAAAAGAATAAAAGAGATATTCCAAATTTGACTTTACAATATGATAATAAATAGTATTAGAATATACACAAAGTTTGGCAAAGGTTTGAATTCAATTAGTGTTTCAAATATTTGAATAGAAATCAAAACAGAATATTAGAAAAGGAAAAAGGAAAAGAATCAGAACAAACAAAAATGAAAGCAACCAGCCGAGCCCAGCTAACCTATTAGGCCCAACTCGCAGCCCAACTAACCCACCCCGAGCAAATCATTTTAACACTCAGGCGCTCACCCACCCCGTATCTAATCGTTGGAACCCACCGTCTCTCCCTCTCTCTCTCGCAGTCAACCAGGTCCCACCTGCCAAACCCTTCTTCCTCACCCCGCGGTGACCACGCCCTTGCCAGCCGTTTCTGCCGTTTAAAGATCGATTCAATACGCGACATTGATGCAGCCTTTACCCCCTGCGACCATGATCCTTTAAGCACCCGTTCCCCCTCTATCTTTTCCCCCAGACCCCATTTCTCCTCTGCCTCCAGGCTGCGCCGATTTTTCGTTTGTAGCCCACTGCCCCGACGACCTCTTCCGGCCAATTCCGGCGAAGCTAGACCACCCTCCACTCCCTGGCATCCACCAGCTTGCTCCCCACCGTTAGTAGAACCTGCCCATAGCCCCAGCTTAGCCGCGCATGCACCAGAGGCTCGGCAAACATCGAAGTCTGAGCGCCACCGTGAACCTCCCCAACTCCGACGATCTCCCTCAGTATGTCCTGACCGCCCCCTCCCCTCTCGTTGACACGCGTATGATCCCCAGCACCGTGCGCATCTAACGGCACCCCTGTTTTGTCTTAGCGCGCACTGTAGCGTCGCCTCCGACAACGACTGACCGCACCCGAGCCCGACGGCAACCCCGGCGAGCGATTAAGATCGACCCCGAGCGCCCCTCGACATGCGACTGCCACGTTGAGCATCCTCTCGTCATTGCGAATCTGGTGAGCTACCCCTATCTCTCTAGCCCCCTATATCGCCAGCAACCTCACTGGCCGAGCGCGCCGCCGCCACTCGTCGCCGCCAGTTAATGGTCTTTGCACTGCGAGCCGTTGGATGCAAATCGTGTGGCTGCGTTAGATCCACTTAAAGCGAAGGGGTATGTTGCCTCTGTACCACATGATCACCTTTTAAATCCTGTGGTCCACATTGCGTGATCCGAACGAATCGGTATGGGCGAATCAGAACTCACCACGTGGCCCAGAGTTTGTTTTAAAAAAAACTAGAATTTGTTCTATTAGATGTTCAAACTTGTAAATTGCATAACTTTCAATCCACACGTCCAAATTTTGTTAATTTTATATCAATGGAATCAGCAAAACAAGTACTTTCCAGCTATGCACTTTGTTTAGTAAATTTCTTCTGTTAAATTGGTTGTATTTGCAGAAACTTGTGTAGGCATATTTTGAACATAAAATTTATTCTAGAAATATTTTTAAGGTAAAATCTTTGTCAATTGGATTTTTTTGAACCTACTGACCATAGAAACCAACTTGTGGATTCAAAAACATATTTTGTGAAGCAAAAGAATAAATCTTTGAATTAGAGCATTTCTAGTTGAACACAAATATTGCTTATGTGTTAAAAATGCTTTTTGAGTAAAACCTTTGAAAAATGATTAGATTTAAAATCTCTGACCCTAAACACCAAGTTTTGATATTTAAAAATATATTTGATGAACCCTATAAATTATTACTTTGCTAAAAAGCATTTTCAACAACATAAAATATTGATTTGGTATAAAAATGGTTTATAGGTAAAACCTTTTGCAAATGGTTTCAATATTAAACATTTGACCATAAAACACTAACATTTGTGTTTAAAAATGTATTTGTCAAACACTAGAAAATAATACTTTGGTTTGAACCATTTCTAGCAAAACAAAAATGACTTAAAATGGCCATTTTCACTAACTTGATATCAAATGGTTTTGCCACATTTATAAATGACCTTGCCACTTTTATAAATGACCAAAAGATATTTTATGATGTTTATAACCTATAGAAACCACTTTTCCAAAATAAAACAATCTTTGGCATGCTTGCATGCATTGCTTTGTTTTTATTATTCTATGTGATGATTGCTTGAATGGTAGATTGAATATTTGCTTGCTTGCTTGCTTGATTGAATTGTAGTGCAATTTGAAGAGTGTGACTATTACAAGATCAAGGAGTGAACTTATAATTCTCTACCAAAAAGGCAAGTGATGCTTCATACTTTTGTCCCATTATTTTCACTATGCATTAGTGATATTTCTAAGTAGGACTTGCATGGAATTTTTGCTAAGTATAAACTATGCCATGGGAAATCCTAGTAGATGAAACCTTAGAAGAATTCTCCTAAGTTAAGATTCCTACTACCATCATGCTTAGCTTAGCTAGTAGAAAACAAGGGTGGATTATATTCATGCTATGGAATATTTCTAAGTCAAGGACTTGTGTTTTTGTTTAATAAAACAACTAAGTGAATGAATCACCTGGTTGGAATGGAAAGAATGGTTTGTGTTGAGTGGTTACGCAAGTCCAGTATGCTGGGGAAAACTTGGGCATCACCAAGTCCAGTATACTGGGGAAAACTTGGTATCTCACTTGTGGAATGCCACCCAGGAACAAAGAGATTTGAGATGTCAAATGTTGAGAAGCTTCAAGTGCAGCCACTTGGCATTATGGGCTCTGCCTGGATCATATAGGTTGCAATAACTTAGCCAAATGGACAGTTGGTGGTATGGGATGATAGGCTGGAACGCGTCCATTCTGATCTAAGGGAAGGCTTCTGAAAGATCTTGTCTTGGTGAAACCAAGTCTTGTGGGGAAAGTGCACCACCTATGCAGAGTGTAAAATCTAAGTACTTAGCCATGTCCCTGGCAAAGGATTAATTGAGCATCAAGACATGGAAGCTATTAAGAATTTCCCCATCCCAATTTCTAAGTTAAAAACTTTTGGTTGAACAAGGGTGAAGGTTCACCAATTTCTATTGGTGGTTCCTTGGGTGGATTTCGACAAACAAAAACTTAGTGTTTTCAAATGATAAGGAAAATCTATTTTTGAGCAAAGCAAGCCTAAGCTCCACCTAGCCAAGTGCATATAGATGATAGACTCCACTATACCACCATAGTATCACTTGCCAATACAATTCAAATGCATTGACCCTTGTGGCTGTAACTTATTATGTTGCAGGTTTGTTTGATGTTAGTGAAGTGTGTTGATTAGGATTACAAGTCTACAACCAACATGATTGCATGTGGCACTTTGAAGATGAAGGACTCCATGCTATATAGTTATTTCTGCTGCATTGTAATGAGATAGCCAAATGAGCTATGTAAGATGTAATGAATTATTTTATTCCTGGTTATAAAGTTGTATTATGACCTTTGTTTCTTGATATTACATCTTAACTGTGGATGCTAGCTATTGATCCAGAGACTAGCATTGTAAACACAGGGATCTCTACCTTATTAAAGGTTGGGACCACTACAGTTGACATGGTTATACCCTATGGGTACGTAACTTCAGCATACCTAGTCTAGCCCAAGGAAGGCCCATGGCAGACATACGCTAGCCCATGAAGATTTTCGGGTGGCCAAGGCCCATGACGTCTTCGGATCCTTGGAAAGCAAGACTAGAGGAGATAGGAAATTCAAAAGGGTAAAACCCTAGAACTTGTAACCGACTAGGACTACGCCCGGGACCTGCCTAAGTCTATATAAAGGCCAGGAGGGCACGTCCTAGAAAAACTCGACTCATACTTTCGCACACGCATCCACGCCAGATCGAATCTGCGCACCCTGTAACCTTCGGTTCCGCCGTAATCAAAGAGCAGACAAGCAGGAGTAGGGTTTTTCCCTCCGAGGGCCTGAACCTGGGTAAATCTCGTGTCCCCTGGTTGCTTGTCTGTTAACCGTGCCACGATCTCCAGCATCCCCATCTTCTCCAAAACCCAAGTCCATAACAATGGGAATTGACGAGATTAAACCTCGTCAATTGGCGCCGTCTGTGGGAATTGGGGCTGCTGATTGTGCGGTCGTGACGGTTCCGACCCGATCGATCTACAACTCCGCGGCGACGGAGAATCACCTCCTATTCGGCGCTTTCGACTTCACCGCCCACTCGCCGGATACCATGAAGGATTTCGAGCCCGTAGGCGACGGACTCGAAATCTTGTTCGGGAGCTTCTGCTTCCAGGTGGGACAAACGGGCACCCTCCGCCTCCCTGAGCGGGTGCCCGTGCCGTCAATGAGGCCCGCTTCGTGGGCTCCACACCCCGTGCTACGCACGTCACCATCAACAGATGAGTTCTACAGCAGCAGCAGCTGCAACTCCGATCTGTGCGATCCACCTTCGGATGAAGGGACCTACGGTTCCAGATCCGAAAGTTGCGGCAGCAGCCAACCAATCTGCAGGCGCTATCTGTGCGCCGCAGTCATCCAAACCGACGAGGAAATGCCTAACCCGCCGCCCAACCCCAACCCGCAGGACAGAAACGGCGAAAACGGTGGAAACGGCGAAAACAGGGAAAACAGTGGCCACCTCATCCAACTTAGCAAAGAAGGATGGGTCGAAGCACGCCGCGTCGTCGCAGGCGAAATAGTCCTACCTCTGGACTCCCCACGTGATCTGTTGAGGGCATACCACTACCTCCTCATCGAGGAGCACAAGAAACAAGTCAAGATGCAGGAGACGCTCGACAAACGCAAGCAAGCAGCCTCTGAGTCCAGTGCGCGACGAGCTGCGCTCTCCGCCATGGGACCCGGCTCTAGCACAAACGGAAATCAGGGAAACAAACACCGCTCTCGGGTGGAAAACATGGACCCCAAGGAGCGGCGTGACATGACCCGAACTCTCCATACATCGTTCATGGATATGGACGCTGACGGCAACATCATCCCGAAGACGCCACAAGCTGCGATCATGGCAGCCACTGCGTATCTCGCGGCTCACCCACCTCCGGAGGGGGACCCGAAAAGGGCCATGCATAGGTCCGCACTCACCGGACTAGGACTAATTGGAGCTGCGCTCCACGAAGACACTCCTGCGGAACCGAAGAAGAAAGCTCCGGCCAGGCGCGACGGGAGTCCCACCCCCTCATCCGAAGAGGAAGAGGAGCACGATCTTCCTCGAAGGAAGAAGAGCTCGCACCGCCATAAAAGCGACTACGACGCCAGAGACAAGCTTACACAGCGCAAGATCGATAAAGCACGCGCTAAACGCGCATGCTCGTCTGAATCTGAGATGGATGAAGACGTAGGAGAACTCTGCGGGGCTCGATGCTTCAGCAGATCCGTCCGGCGAACACAGATGCCACGCAACTTCAAGCTTCCTTCAGATACTCCGAAGTTCAACGGCACGCAAGATCCAAAGTCCTGGCTCAGTGACCATCTGTCATCCATCAAGCTTCACGGAGGCAACAGAGAAACCGCCATGCAATGCCTTTAGCTGCAGCTGACAGGCGTAGCGCTGGTCTGGCTTAGCAGCCTATCATCAGGATCCATCCGAAGCTGGGAGGAGCTCGCTTACAGCTTCATCCGAAACTTCAAAGGCACCAGCAAGAGGCCCGCCTCAATCGAAGAATTGCGAGCCTGCACTCAGAGAACGAGTGAATCTATTCGCTCGTACATACTACGCTGGTCTACAACCAAGAACTCCGCAGCACACATCTCCGAGGAGCGGGCCATCGACGCCTTCAGGGACGGCGTCAAACGCCCAGACTTCAAGGAGAAACTTGGACGTGTAAAGCCCAAGACGCTCGACCAGCTCATGGAAATCGCCAACAGTTGGGTAGACGGCGAAGATTGCATCCAGCGGGCGCAATCAGATGAAGAGGACGACTACGGCCGAAGACGCGAACGCCGCAGCAAGAGGAGATTGCGCGTCTACGAGGATCGCGACGGACCCGACATGGTCGCGGCCGGCTACACCGACCGCCGTAACGATAACAGCCGCAACAGCGGAGGATACCGCAGCGGAAACTTCCGCGACAACGGACGACCAACGCAGTCGTGGCAACGCCGCGACCGCGACAACGGACCTTCAGCATTCGAAAAACTTTCGGGTCCATGCACCATCCACTTCTACATCGACAAACAGGATGGCAAAAAGAAAGCCAGCCACATGCTCAAGGACTGCCGCGAGTTCCAGAAACTCAGCGAAGGCATGGTGCAGATGAGGCAACAAGCTCCAATTCCTGCGTTCGGAAACGCACCTGCGCCAGGTGACATAGCACACGGAGCTCCTCCACCGCCGCCTATGGGAGGCCCAAATCAACCAGTCGCACCAGCGCAAAACAACGCCGGGGTCCCATACCCCCCACCAAAAGGAGCACTCAATATGATACAGAAGGGACGCCCCACAAATAGGGTGCAGAAGAAAATCACCCGACAAATCAACTTGGCCGTGGCAACTCCGCCTGCAATCCCTGAGTACCTCAGCGGATCGGAGTCCTGCATCACATTCACTCTCGCGGATCACCCTTGCCAGATCCCTCGCCCAGGTCATGCTGCCCTGGTGCTTGAGGCGCAGATCGGAGGCTTCGAGATGAGTCGCGTCTTCATGGACGGCGACAGCGGCATCAACCTAATGTTCGCAAGCACTCTAGCAGCTATGCGGATCCCGCAATGCAGCCTGGAACAATCAGACACAATGTTCCACGGCATTGTCCCAGGGAAGGGCATCTTCCCCCTGGGCAAAATAGGGCTTGACATCATCTTCGGGAAGCCGGACAACTTTCGGCAGGAGCGCCTAGAATTCGAAGTGGTGGACTGGCCGTCGCAATACCATGCCATCCTGGGACGTGTAGCATTCGCAAGGTTCCTGGCCGTCCCACACTACGCATACCTACTACTCAAGATGCCAGGACCAAGGGGTGTCATCACAGTCCACAGGAGCTTCACCCGATCGGACCAATGCGACAGGGATTTCAACAAAATCTCCCAGTCTTTCGGCATGCAAGACGAGCTCGTAAAGCTCCGCGAGGTGACGGACAATGGGCTACCCCCATTCACAAGGAAGAACGCACCCGACATGTCCTTCGACTGCACCATCAACACCAAGAAAGTGCAGGTCCATCCGACAAACGCCTCCAAGACGGCGCTGATCGCTAACGACCTCAGCACCGCATAGGAAGGCGCGCTCGTCGAATTCCTCCGTGAGCGCTGGGAAATCTTCGCCTGGTGTCCTGGGGACATGCCAGGAGTTCCCAGGGAATTCGCCGAGCATGCACTCAATGTCTTCCCAGACACCAAACCAGTTAAGCAGTCCATCCGAAGACTGTCGGAGCCACGAGCCGAAGCTATCGGCAAGGATATCAACAGATTACTCGCAGCAGACTTCATCCGGGAAATCAAGGAAAGCGAGTGACTGGAAAATAGGGTGATGGTCCCGAAGAAGGACACGGACATCCTGCGGATGTGTGTGGACTTCACGTCACTAATAAACACTTCCCAAAGGACCACTTCCCTCTACCTCGGATCGACCAGATCATTGATTTGACTGCAGGTTGTGAGAAGCTCTCCTTCCTCGACGCCTACTCAGGCTATAACAAGATTCGACTCAAGGTCGAAGATCAAGAGAAAACGGCGTTCATCACACCGTTCGAAGTATTCTGCTACAACACAATGCCCTTCGGGCTAAAGAACGCGGGTGCCACGTACCAGCGATGCATGCAGGCCTGCCTCAAGGACCAGATCGGTCGCAACGTCCAAGTCTATGTCGACGACATAATAATAAAAACCAAGGAGGCAAGAACACTTATCGACGATCTCCGCGAGACGTTCGATAACCTTGATCGCTACAGGATCAAGCTCAATCCAGAAAAGTGTGCCTTCGGCGTCCCCTCGGGTCAGCTGCTCGGGTACTTCATCTCTCAGCGAGGGATCGAAGCGAACCCGAAGAAAATCAAAGGTATCATGACAATGGAGAAGCCGAAAAACCTCAAGGGCGTTCAGCAGCTCGCAGGGCGAGTAGCGGCACTAAGCAGGTTCATCAGCCGCATGGGCGAGCAGGCCCTACCATTCTACCAGCTGCTGCACAAGGCAGACAAGTTCGAATGGACACCAGAAGCCAACGACGCATTCGAAAGCCTCAAGCGGCTCCTCTCCACCTCGCCCGTTTTGGTCACGCCAAAGGAGCGCGAGCCCCTGCTGCTGTACATAGCAGCCACACACCAGGTGGTCAGCACCGTACTCGTGGTCGAACGACCCGAAGAAGGCAAGACCCACGGGGTCCAGCGCCCAATTTACTACCTCAGCGAGGTACTCACTCCAACATAACAGCGGTACCTGCACTACCGGAAGCTAGCCTACGGCGTGTTCATGACGGCTCGACGACTGAGCCACTACTTCCAGGAGCATCAGGTGATGGTCGTCAACGAGGCACCCCTGAACAGCATCCTGAATAACCCAGAGGCCACAGGACGTGTGGCCCTGTGACGCATTGAACTATAACCCTTGGACATCGTCTACGAGAAGCGACACGCAATCAAATCTCAAGTCCTTCCGGACTTCCTGGTACACTGGATGGAGCTGCAGCTGCCTGACACCCCAGACATGTCGCAGTCCTGGACAATGCATTTCGACGGCTCCAAGCGTGAAGACGGAGCAGGGGCAGGAGTCATACTGACCTCCCCACAAGGTGACAAGATGAAGTACGTTCTTCGGATGAAATTCAGAGCCTCCAACAACGAGGCCAAATACGAAGCCCTCATCCATGGCATGAAGATGGCAAAAATATGCGGCGCAACGCGCCTAGTCATCTACGGTGACTCCAACCTTGTCGTACAGCAGACGATGAATGAGTGTGACGCACACGCCGAAAACATGATCGCGTACCGTGCACTATACAACGCACTCGAAGGAGAATTCGACGGCAGCGAACTTCGGCATGTTGGAAGAGAGAGCAACGAGGAGGCCGATAGACTCGCCAACATCGGCTCCACTTGTGCAAAGGTACCACCAGGTGTGTTCCTCGAACAGATCTGCGTGCCATCCATCAAGCGGAAATTCCCCAAGGGATCACCCGAAGAAGCAGAACACTCGGGGGCTACGCTACCCGAAGGTCATGAAGGACCCGAAAAGTTGGATACCGAAGTTGCCATGGTCAACCTGATGCAGGTCATGGCAGTCGAAGAAACTTCGACACGTCCATACCTCCAGTTCCTGATAAACGGAGAATTGCCAGACAGCCCGACAGATGCCCGACGCGTATCTCGTCGGTCAAAAGCCTTCACCATCATAAACGGCGAACTGTACAAACGCAACATTACGGGTGTACTACAACGGTGCGTCACCATCAACGACGGCAAGGCCATACTCCAAGATATCCACGAGGGCATCTGCGACCACCACGCAGGTAGCCGCTCCCTCGTCGCCAAAGCTCTGCGAGCAGGATTCTACTGGCCGACGGCCATGAGCGACGCGAAGGACATCGTACGACGATGCAACAGGTGCCAACGGTTCGCCGACAAACCGCACGCACCTGGGTCCGAACTTAGACCCATACCCATAGCTTGGCCTTTTGCCCAATGGGGCCTCGACATGATCGGCAAACTGCCAAAATCTTCGAAAGGAGGACACGTCTTCCTCCTGGTCGCAGTCGACAAATTCACCAAGTGGATCGAGGCCATGCCAGTCACCAACCAGAAGGGCAAAACCGCCGTCAAGTTCTTCGAATCCATTGTCTACAGGTTTGGCGTACCGCACAGCATCATCACCGACAACGGATCAAACTTCATCTCCGAAGAATTCCAGGACTTCTGCGAAGGCCTCGGAATCAATATCACGTATGCCTCAGTGGCGCACCCGCAAACAAACGGGCAAGTGGAAAAGGCCAACGACCTAATCGGCGCTGGCATCAAGAAGCGCCTCATGAGCTCACTCGAGCACAAAGCTGGAAACTGGACGAAAGAGCTACCGTCTGTCCTGTGGAGCTTACGTACTACGCCAAACAGCTCCACCGGCTACACACCGTTCTTCATGGTGCACGGAGCTGAGGCCGTGCTACTAGCCGAAGTACGCCACCAGGCTCCACGAGTCGTCGCTTACAGCGAAGCCGAGTCCACGGTTGCACTCGAAGACGTCGTCGACACACTCGACGAAGCACGGGATATTGCAGCAGCTCGATCAGCGGTGTACCAGCAGAGTCTCCGCAACTATCACAGCCGCCGGCTGCGCCCAAGGTCCTTCGTCGAAGGAGACCTCGTCTTGCGACTCAAGCAAAAGCGACCGAACAAACTCGATTCACCATGGGAAGGACCCTATGTCATCACCGATGTCATCCTAGGTGGCGCCTATCGCCTCAAGCACGTGGAGTCTGGAGTCGCATACTCCAACCCGTGGAACGTCTCGCACCTGCGACGATTCTACCCATAGCAACCTACCCCCTTTTTACTTTCAATAAGGCTTTCAGCCAAGGCTACTCAGCCGAACCATGTACCTCCTCCATTACGATATAAATACAGCTAAGTGTCTCGCCCCCCAACCTTCGGTTGACCATTTTCTGCAACTTTACTACATGCTACATACGCACTCGGGGGCTCCCCCCACCTCACGATTTCATCGACTGAGGACAAAACGTGTACACCTGAGTAGCTGACCACGTCAGGCAAACGAAAAGGGCACTTACTAAATCAAAGCACTGCGTGCTCGCAAACAAGCAAACCTTTACAACAAAGGGCACATACACGCCCAGCCGCAATATACAAATTTTACATCTATCTGTTTATTTTCAGGTCCTACCTATTCTGAAGAATAACCTGAGCACGCTACTCAAACAAATCTACAATTTGTTCGGCATACTGCCTTACAGCCGCGTAATGCGGACGCATGTTCCACTCGCCACCATCTGGTCGAGGAGGTGGCCAGTCGCCACAGCAGCCAAATCTACGTCAGGGCGGTGCACCCTCACAAGAGACAAGGCAGCCTTCACCCCTGCGACGAGCTGCTGCCGCACCAGCTCCTTGACATTGCTGGCACTCCGAAACTTCGTCAGAAGACCTGCAAGGGTCGTTGGCACGACATCCAACGGAAACATGACGTGAAGCACCGAGGAAAGTGATGTTTGCACCTGGCGGAGCACCCGCGAAACCTGGTAGACGATCCTGCACCGTCGCCAGAACCATGGCGCGATCACGATCCATCCAGAAGAAGCCGCTGGCCTCCATGTCCTGTTGAGTCAAGCAATTGACTCGAACAACGATACACTCCTTTTCTTCCCTCGGAGCAAGATTGGCACCTGCGACAACCGCACAAAACAAGAATAAGGCCAGCAGGCTCACCCGAAGAACTGAGCTACAGCCCGAAAGAAGGATCAACTTACATTGCAGCTGCTCGGACAGCCGACCCAGCTCCGCCATCAAATACTCCTCTCTGGCTGCACCACGGTCTGCTTTGGATTTCCAAACGTCAGCGCGACCGCGTAACCCAAGCAAATCTCTCTCCAAGCTGCGCACGCGATATCGAAGAAAAGCGAGCTGGGAAGAATCATCCAACGATGCTCGCAAGGGCCTTTCGGATGAAGTGTCAACTAGGTCAGCACCCGAAGGAACCTATAGCAGCAGAAAAAAGAAGGCACACAGACATTCAGCCAAGGATAGAGCACAACTCGGAGGAATTCATTAAAATATATAAGGCCACTACGTGGCATAAGGATGGTACTACAAAAGATATTTACAACAAAAGTAGACTACAAACTACCCTACGTCTACAATGCCTAAGGCGGAGGACACTGAGTCGCCTCAGAACCAGACTGCCTAGCTTTGGCCTCGCCCTGCTGCCGCAATGCATACTCAGACAGCAAGTCAATGAGCTTGGGCCCATATCGTCTGCAGCGAGCGGAGTAGGCGCCGAAGGCTACCTCGGATCCATCCGCAGCCGTCGGCATCCGAGAAGTAATCTGGGGCAGGTCCAGCTCCGCCCTAGCCGCAATGGCCATCTCCAGCCCGACGGACGCCCCGATTCCCTTCTGCTTGCGCTTGTACGCTGCAGGCGCTTCGGCTGACAGAGCCTCTGCCAGGGCATCCACATCTTCAAGGGGTGCGCCCTTCAGGAAGAGCTCCTGGTAGAAGCGACCAAGGACCTCTTTCGCCTTGGCAAGGGAGTTGACGACGGTGCTTCAGCGGTCTTCGACCGCCACAGTGGCATCATCTAGAGCACTCCCGTGCTCCAGAGCACCACAGTCGAACTCGATGCCTGCGGCATCTGAGACAAAAACAAAGAAAAATATGAAGAAAGGCAGCATAGAAGAAGATCCGTAGAAAAAGAAGCAAGTACAAAAGCTAACGCTTACCCGAAATAGCCTTGGCAGCAGCCATGAGCTTCTCCGCCACCCCTTTTTCACGAGCAGCCGCAACGGTGGCCAGCTGATCCTCACGATCTGCGGCCTCCTGCTGCAGACGCTCTTTCGCTTCGGCTGCCTTCGTCAGCTCCAGCTCAAGGCGCTCTCTCACACCAGCGGCAGCTTCCGCCTTCTGCTCCGATTGGCCAAGGCTCTTCTTCAGAGCATCGACCTCACGGAGAGAGTCGTTATGCTCCTCTGCATTTACAACAAGCAAGTGTCAAAGAACAGGACCAGGATAAGCAAGAGAAGTACTACAAGGCAGACGAATACCTTGAAGATGCCGCAGTTTCGCCTCCAGCGTCAGGCGTTCCCCCACCAGCCGCTTGGCCTCTTGGACAAAAGGCTGCAGCAACAGGCAATAGTAGTAAGATCAGGACTTGGGGGCTACGCCCAACACAAAAAGCATAAACAACATCAGCATACGAAGACACTCGGGGGCTCCCCACATAACATTAAGCAGAAAAACTTACGTGCTCCGAAGGCGAACCCGCAGGCCCGCCTGCGAAATTCTGGGGCGCAACCACCAGCCTCTCCTACACAGGAGGAACTGGCGCAGCGTCACCAGAAGTCGCCACCATCTGAGGAGGAGGCGACGCAATGTTCGACTCCCCCATCATCTCGCGCGCACCATCACTAGAGCCGTCGGAGGATTGCCTGCATACGAACCAATCAACACAGGTGCAAAAATAACAAGGGAACAAAGGACAACAGTGGCAACAAGAAAACTTACGAGCCCAACGCGCTCAGGTCGAAGATAGGAGAAGCCCTTCGGGCCCTCTTCTCCTCCTTCTTTTCTTCCTTCTTCTCCTCCTTCTTTTCTTCCTTCTTCCGCTTTGCTGGCGGGTGCGGAGCAACAGCCCGCACAGGAATGGCAGGAAGGGGAGAGGAAGAACCCCCATGAACATCATCATGACGCTCAATGCCTAGAGTATTTCTGGGAGTCGGAGGAGTCGAGGCATCCGAAGACTCGCTGGAGCTCCGTGATCGCTTGCGCGAATGGTCCTCACTCGACTCGTCGGCATCCTCCACTGGAGATCGCGCTGACGGCAGCTCGGACACGGAGTCCACCACTTCATTATCCGGGGCATTCGGATACCTTTCGGGCAACGGTGGTACCATGCCCGGCACTTTGAAGCTCTGCAAGATGAGAAGGAACTTTGTCAGCAAACAAAGGAAACAAATACACAGCTGACAAAAACAAAAAGGGAGCACTACGTGCGCAAATCTACACCTTCGGTACGACCAACGTCGAAGAAAAGGGAGGAGTCAGCGACTTCCCCGGGATTTCTTCGTCGGCCTTGAACTTCAACAGCGCGCGAAGAGCCTTGTCAAGTTCCACCTCGGAGATTTTCTCACTCGAAACCCTCGTCGGATCACGGCGCCCAGAGTAAAGAAACATCGGGTGCGCCCTCGCTTGGAGAGGCTGCACCCGACGCTCAAGAAACGTCCGGATGATGTCGACACCGTTCACCTCCTTCCCAGGAATCAGTTGGAGATCCTCCACCCGACGGTACAGGGCCTCTATCTCTGCCACCTCACCGTCTAAGATTTGGTTTTTCCAGGACCTTTTCTTCTCAATCAATTGGGAGGGGTCAAAAGGAACGAGACCAAAATCTTGCCCAGGCAGTACGGAGTCACGGATGTAAAACCATTTCCTCCGCCAGTACTGGACAGATTCGGACATGGAAAAGGAAAAGAATTGCACATTGGGACTGAGGGAGATGATGAAACCCCCAATGGGATACACACCATCCGAACCAGACTGCCTCTTCACGGAATAAAGCTTCCGAAGAGGCCAAAGTGCGGCTCAATGCCCAGCCAGCACTCGCAAAGGGTGATAAAACAAGCAATGTGGAGAAGAGAATTGGGAGACAGATGATGCAACTGAACCCCATAGAAGAAGAGCAGTCCACGAAGGAAGTCATGGACTGGATACGAAAACCCACGCAAGACGAAGGCAAGAAACATAACCCGGTACCCAGATGGGGGACGGGGGATTACCTCATTGCCGGGGAGTCTCACGGCCATCGTATCCTGCGGGATCAGGCCCCGCTCGCGCAGTTTGCGGAGATCGCTCTCCCGTGTCTCTGATCGCCGCCAGCCACCATCGGTGACGCGAGCAGCGGCGGTGCTCTTCTTGCCTCCGGCGGCGCTGGTCCCAACCGCAGATGAGGATTTCTTTGTCTTCCCCATGACGCTACAGCGGTGGTGGCGTTGACAACGATGAAGGACAAAGGAAATGTGGAGGAAACTCTCAGCGCGCAGCAAGAATAGCTCAAGAACGAGGAGGAAGTGAATAGATGAACTGCTGCGGTGAAAAACAAACCACGATTTCACCAGGGATTATAACAGCGAAGACGACGCACGCTGGCCGTCCATCGAGAAGACCTAACGCCAACGGTAGATCTGGCCGTACACGTGTCAGCACCAAAACGAACCGTCGTTACCACGCCGTCCACTACGCGCGGAAATCGAGGAGACGCCGTAATCATCTCCACGCCGCGCGTGACCGGTCAATTCAAATTCAGCAAGTGGGACCCACGCTTCGTCCAGTCAAGTCATCTCTGGCGTAGCAGACGCTTGAGGTCATCGATCGTAAGCACTGGCGTCATCAAAAGCTATACTAGCACTACTTCGGCTCCACAGCTAAGAGTACTCACTCGAATCTACAATTCGACTAAATACTCGGGGGCTACTCCTATCAGGAGCGCTGGCCGCGCACCCGACAGACAAATGAGGACAAAATTACTTCTCTGAGTCCTACGTCGAGTCTACGACTCCACTACGGACTCGGGGGCTACTCCCATAGGGAGGATGGATTTAAGCATCCGAAAATTTTCGAGTCCTGCGGACCTAATGATTGAAACAATGCTTGAACTAAAAGTCTCCGTTCGAGTCTACGACTCGAACAGACACTTGGGGGCTACTCCCATAGGGAGCGCTGGTCGCGCACCCTATGAAATCTTCGACTGCGATCTTCCGGATTCGCATGCAAAAACTTTTTTGGCAACTCTGCCCCAACAAAACGCTAAGTGAGTAACAATCTCCTTGGCCACCCGAAGAACCTCCGAGGTGATAAATGTTCGGATGCTGCGTTTACGATGCAAAGATAAGACCTACAGATATCATCTGATGGCCTGGCAACGCTCCTGACTGCGCTCTGCTAGTATGAATCCGTACCAGCAGGTACGATGAAAAATCCTGACGGACGCGTTGGGTACACTAATTAAAATCACTGGAATTCCACTCCTATAAGTCCTCCGCGGCCTGAGTTGAATTACGCCAACATATGTTCCAGGCCCGGGTTAAGGGACCCGAACCTGAAGAAGATCGTGTTGTTTCATCCTAATACAGTTAACTGACCCTGATCCGTCGGGTGAGTCAGGCACACGCATCAACAATCCCTACACACATACACTATTGACATATAGCTGCTTCCGAAGGATGGAAGAGTCCTCAGCCGAATCTAGGATTCGACTGATCACTCGGGGGCTACTGACATGGTTATACCCTACGGGTACGTAACTTCAGCATACCTAGTCTAGCCCAAGGAAGGCCCATGGCAGACATACGCTGGCCCATGAAGATTTTCGGGTGGCCAAGGCCCATGACGTCTACGGATCCTTGGAGAGCAAGACTAGAGGAGATAGGAAATTCAAAAGGGTAAAACCCTAGAACTTGTAACCGACTAGGACTACGCCCGGGACCTGCCTAAGTGTATATAAAGGCTAGGAGGGCACATCCTAGAAAAACTCGACTCATACTTTCGCACACGCATCCACGCCAGATCGAATCTGCGCACCCTGTAACCTTCGGTTCCGCCGTAATCAAAGAGCAGACAAGCAGGAGTAGGGTTTTTCCCTCCGGGGGCCTGAACCTGGGTAAATCTCGTGTCCCCTGGTTGCTTGTCTGTTAACTGTGCCACGATCTCCAGCATCCCCATCTTCTCCAAAACCCAAGTCCATAACAATGGGCATTGACGAGATTAAACCTCGTCAACAGTAGAACACCTCACTAAGCATATCCACAACTATGCAGCAGGCATACAAGCAGCTCACACACCAAAATGCATGGGTGTGCTGTCGACACAGCCCAGCAGTCCAAGCAAGTAAAAGGACCAAGCACAGCCGTGGAGAAGCACTAGTGCATATCTCCATTGCTCACATCACACAAGAACAACTAGTTTATCCAGAGCCAAATAAACTAGCCAACACAATCTCACACCAGATCAAACCACACATCACCTGATGGTGACATAAGGAGGGGGAGGATCAGGTGGACAGCAAGGCCAAGCTCACAGGAGCTAGGAGGAGCAGAGTTGATCAAGGCCAAGCATAAGCATCAGGGGAAACAAGAACAACATCAGGAGGTGAAGGACAGGATCCAACCAGCAACCCAACATCACAACAAACCACTACCATCATCAGCTTTGTGGTGAGTGTCATGAACCACCACGTGATTTATTCATCTTATCCACACAGGACCATGTGTTGTTTCATAAAACAACCTCTCAATGATCACCCTGATGGGGTGAATCTATCCTAGATGTTTTAAATATAAAGACCAGAATTAAACACTAGCAAAAACACCAAATTCTCAGACCAGCCTCACAGAATTGGTGATATCAAAGGCAACTTTTGTAATCTATCATTTGTTCTTACAAGATCTGGGAACTATTCCCAGAAGTATTAGAACCTTAGATCTTACAAGTTACAAACAAATCCATTCACTTAACCAAGTAGGACCCTAGATCCTAGAGCCTCAGACCAGCATCATAGGAATGAACAAACAATAAGCTAATCAACTTATTAATAAGCATCTATCAATTTCCAGTAATGACCATAAGTGAAGCCAGCAACAAGATCCACTTGTGTACCATTCTAAGAAAGTTTCACAAGCACTGATCTTACTACTAAGACAACCATATAGTCTAGTTTTATAAATCAACTAGCAAATCAAAACATATCATTTCCCTGATACCAGACTCAGAAATCATACTATATACATCCATTCATTTTCATAGAATCATCAGACTCTATTGGATAAAATTCAGACTAAGGATAAATAGGCAACCCAACAAACACTTGTGCAGTGAATCATCACTGACAAGGTTACTGTCAGTATCAAGATACTAACAATAGATGAACACACCAAGCCACCATAACATCAACCAGAGACAACACTATGAAAACTTAGCATCTGATCCAACATTAGTGTAACATCCCAAAAATACTAAACTTGGATCATCAAACTCTAATCATCAAAATTAGGGTTAACAAAAAGTTTTCCAATTAAAAGTATGAAAGCATTCATATGTGTGTGTATTAAAATTTGGATTCTTTTTAATTTCCATGGTTCTGTGTTTCTTTGCTTGTAAAATGATTCTTAGGTGAAATAAACATCATCTAAACAATCCCCAAACTTTTCCCAAAGACAAACAACTCAAAATAAGCAAATGAAGTGAATGGTCATTTTTGCCAAATTAACTCCCATGCCTACTTTGGCTATCCCTAACTTTCAGAACTTAACAGAAACAAGTATGGATATTTGCACCCCTTGATAGTACTCATAATAAGGTACCAAGTCCCACTTTGTGATCATCCAAAAACATTTAAATGCTTAGTTTAAATGACAGTTTAAAATTGAATCTATCTCATATGGGAAGATCCCACTATATCAAAAACCACTCAAACAAGCTCAATTTTCAAAACCCAAGAACCCACAGAATCCTCAACACATGCCAGCACACCCACCAAAAATCTTTTCAAAATTCAAAACTCAAGTTCATGCGGCCATTTCATCAAACAGGTTGTAGATTCAAATCAACAAAATCAAAAACACTATGTTGAGCAGTGTTTTGGGCCAAACTTGTTCCCTCTCTGGTTACCACTAGCCTTAGTAGATCATCTAGCACCATTAACTAACCACTAGCACCACTGTGAGCTTGCCAATGCCATCAATGGTGAGCAGGACGAGCCTCACCATGTCACCCAGTGTGGACAACAAGCTAGGAGAAGAACTAACCGTGCCAACCTTTTCTAGCATGCATCCCATGCCTCACCGCCCCCTCTCGACCAGACCTAGCTCGAAGACAGCGACCAGAACTGCCAGGAACGCCGCGCCCGCGCCGCTGTAGACCATGCCGATGCGCACCGCAAAGCACGCGCCGTTCCCACGCAACCCGACCACCTCGAGCCCTTGCCGCCCGCCAGTATGCACCCCACCGTCCCAGAAGACCACCAGACATGTTCGTTTCACCGCCCGTACCCGGTAGCCACCGCTCGCCGCGGAATTCGCCGCCTCTGCCTCGCAGAGCATCACACGTTCCCGACCAATTGCCACCGCCCCTACACTCGCATTTAAGCTCTAGGGCATCGCTAGGAGACCGCCCGTCGATCGCCAACCTCGGCCATGCCTCTAGCCGCCCGTAGACGTGTCACCACCGTCGCCTTCCCATCCCTCTCGGTCTCGCCATCGAGCCTATAAAAGGAGACGACCCCCGCTCGATTTCTTCACACCATCTCACTCCCCTCACCTCACTGATCCTTCCACCCCTTAGCCAGATAACGAGGAGCGGAAGCTCGCCGGAATTGCGCCGGAGAAGGCCGCCTCTGGAGAAGAAGGGAGTCGTTGATTTCGACCACCCCCGGAGCTACCGCGACCATCCCTGAGTTCGCCGTCGTCGACTTCGTCGTTTGCCCGCCTCGCCGTCGTCACTGGAGCCCCGGTATGCCCCCTATGCACCCCCACCGAGCCGCTAGGGTTCAAGCTCGCCGGTGACATGTTCATCGTCGACGACGACCCTCAGCCGTTGATCTCACTTCTAATCCAACGAACCAAATCGCCCCGTACCGCTTCGCGTGTTATGAGCCACTGACCGGTAGACCCCCTGTCAGTTGAGCTCCGTGCTGTGGAGTGACACTGGGCCGGCCCATTAACCCTTCCCGCGCAGCCCAACCGTTTGAATTTAGCTTTTTCTATTTTTATTCAAACATAGTTCTGTACCTAGTTTCAAAAATCAACCCAGCTTGATTTAGTGAACCAAATTGCATGAAACCAATTTTGTTAGAAAGGTACTGAAATGGTTAATCCAAGCCCGTTGGATTCAAATCATTTGGTTCTATATATCAATCTTGGTAAAAATAACAAGGCAGAAGCTTTTCTGCATTCAAACATTTTTCAAATTTCAACCATAATAGCTTTTGAGTTGATTCCAACTCTCAAAAATCATATTTGATCATACCTTTCAGAATATATAAAAACATTTGGGTTTCTTACAGAAATAATGTTCAAGTAATAAAAGAATGCCACATAGGCATTTCTAGTCACTTTAATTATTTAAAATAAAAAGGTTAAACCTTATTAAATTGTGACACCACTTTAAATCATATTATCATGTACTGAAATATGTGGTGATGACATGTGTCAACATGATCCCATGTTTGAGTTAGAGAATATTAAATCTTAAATAGTTTTTCAATGAGTAGAAATTACTTTTCTCAAATTAAAATAAATAAGGCAAATGCTTTAATCTTGTAATATAGGAGATGATGCTAGATCATCTATAGTGCACCTTTGTGTGATTATTGAAAATAGTTAAGTATTGTTTGGTGATTGTGTACCTCGTATTTATTTATAGACGCTAGAACCGACCAAGGATACGAGGAGGAAGGAGGATACTACGAAGAAGAAGCCAAGGAGAACTTCAACCACTGCTCTGCACAAGGCAAGCTAACACTTGAAATTATGAAAGTTTGATAACCTATGCAATGCGCTAAGCATGCTTGGTTAGACACATTTGATGATACCCAATCCTAGTTTTACTTGCAAGCTTATTACTTTAATTCTTTATCAAAGCTTTCTCTAGAGTTTACTTGACTTGTAGATTCTAGGAAGATAATTGAAGGTTGCATAAAGAGCATTAAATTTGGCCTAAGCCAGATAATCTTGATGTCATCCTAAGGCATGAGATTGAACTTAATTAATCACCACTTGTTTACCACCCCTCATTAGTACTTACCACACTTGTAGATGCTAGTGCTAAGCATAAAACTTGATCAACATTAGATGGGAATACTTGGTGAAAATGGTTATGAAAACCTTAGAATGATGAGTCATTCTACTGAGATGTTTTGACATGTGTTTTCGAACACCAAATGATTTTGATGATGAAAATGTTGAGGCATGAGCCTTAGCCCTTTATAAAACTGATGGTTGTCTGGATGCGATACCATTCCAATTTTACCGTACAACCACAATACCCAAAAATTGGGTAGGGCTTGACTAGAAACTTATATACCTTAGTATGGGTTCCCTCACGGCCAAGGTCTGAGCTGAGGCTACCTTGTGAAGATTGTCCACCTGTGCAGTACCCAAGATGACAGTTGGTCATGGTTGGGAGGACAAACTCAAAGGAGAGGTGCCTATACTAGGGCGTGTAATTGAAAGGTTAGGATTGATTATCCGCATACTGAGTATGGTGAATTCAGGATTTGTTCCTGACGGATGTATCAAATGTTGTGGTGAAAGTGTACAATCTCTGCAGAGTGTCAAACTATTCGAATAGCCGCGTCCGCAGTTATGGACAGTTGGAGTGGCCATACTGTTCCCCCGTCAGATGTTTTCAAAATGAGAATTTCACTTGACCACAACAGAGTTGTGATATGAAATACAAGTTCCCACTTAGGTGTTATAAAATTTCAACTAGCTTCTCTGGCTTCTGAACCTTAGTAGAGGTAAATCTGGCTTTTTGCAAAACAACCCTAGAGCTTAGTGTCCTACTACAAAAACCCCTTTAACTGTTAGTATTAGTTTGCGAGTACTTAAAGAGTACTCATGGCTTTGTCCCTGGCTATTACCATGGCCAGACTATGAAGAGGAGTACCAGGATGATGGACCCCAGGAAGGTTACGACAACTAGGATCATCTCCCATCGTCAGCATTGCCTATGACCCCGAAGATGGAGCTTCGCCTACGCTACCGTTATTATTACGTTTATTCCGCTTCTTGAGTTGTATTAAGAACTGGATCATGAGATCCTTATTTGTGTAAGACCTGATGTATGTTTTGTAATGGATGATGTACTGTGATATCTAAATCTGTTATGTATCGCAAAAATGGTAATCCTGGGATTGCGATGTATGTCATAACAGGCATCTGGGATTAAAAAGCCGGGTGTTGACAAGTTGGTATCAGAGCCATCCTGACCATAGGAGACCCTAGTTATACTAGACGTTTGAATCAAAAACTTAGTTTCAAAACCAAAGGAAGCAAATATTTACAAAAACTTATTCCCATTCTTATCACTTTGTTTCTTTCATAAAAATTCATGTTCCTCAAAAACTCTTGCAAAATACCTAAAATTTGACACACTTGATCACTCTACTAACTTACTCATCCTATATTCTTATAGATGGACGTGAAGTACAGCAAATTTTATTAGTTGGGGAATGGAGGAGACCTCATCTTTGAGCGGGATTTGGACCAGCTTTCGGAACTTCTGGAGCGTCCGCATCCCGAGTTCTTCGGAGCTCAGCTCAATGATCAAGGAGGAGAAGATCTGCAGTGGCTAATTGTTGCAAGTCTCCGAGGAAAGATTGAACCCCCACCGCCGAGGGAATTCAGTTCACCTTAAGAGAAAATAACTGGCTCGATGGACTTGCCAGGGCCATGTAGGAAGCTCTTGCCCTTCTGTGTGGGCAGAGTATCAACCAGATCAAGGGTACCCGCTTTGAGCTTTGTCCAAGGCGTGATGCTATGGGACAACCACTGGAATCCCCATACCACCACGAGCTGAAGACTCAGTTGGACCCCCTTAGCTTCATGATGTATGATCGTCAGCAGGAATTGGATAATTGCCGTGACTACTCCAACCACAAGTCCGCCATCATCAAGACGAAGGATCAGACCATCGCCATGCAAAGGATCGCAAGTCTCGCCGCTGACAGCTTGACAAGAAGGAGCGCATCATTGCCCGTCTTCACCACATATCTCGGATTTGGAGGAGACCATCCACGAGAGAGACATCCAGTTGGAGGAAAGAGAGAATGCCAGAGAAGATCTTCGTGGAGACCCCTACTCCTATCTCAGCGATGACGATGATTTTCTGGAGGACCAGGCTATGGACTTATTCACCGATGAGGAGGATTTCTCCTTCATCAATGACGATGAGGATGATGAGGATGACGACTACGCTGACTCCAAGGAGTAGTAGCACTTGAGCACTAGCGTAGTGAGTTGTATTCGGTCCCACTGTATCGTAGTTTCCATAATGGTTGTTAAAACCATCTGTTTTTCTTGTTTTGTGGTGTGTGTTTGTATCGTGTGCTATGAATGAACGAATGAAAAGAAAGTTGCAAAAAAGCCGAGTCAAACTTTAAAAACTTTTCAAAGTCCCTGAACCTTAGAAATTTCCCTCTTTTCTCATGATCTACCTCAATCTTCAGATTCCACGCGGAGGAAGTGGTTCATCCCCGGACCCGATGTTACATATCCTGCAAATGTTGGTTTCTGACTGTGAAGCTGAAAGAGAAGAACGTCAAGCCAACCTAGCCACCCTTTAGCAGATAGCTCATCTGGCCCACAACAATCAAGGCCAAGTAAATCAGGACAACCATGGATCTAAGCTCAAGAATTTCCAGAATACCAACCCACCTGTTTTCACCAAGTCCGAAGAGCCCTTAGATGCAGATGATTGGCTGCAAACCATGGAAAACAACCTAGAAGTCACCGGAGTGGAAGCTAACGAGAAAGTTCTATTCGCCACCCACTATCTAGCCGAAGATGCAAGAGCATGGTGGAACAGTGTTCATGCAATGACCGGAGGACAAATGATGACCTGGGAGGAATTCAAGGTCAAGTTCAGCAGAACCCATGTGCCACCGGGTTTGATCAAGAGAATGAGAGATGAGTTAAGAGAACTGAATCAAGGAAGGATGACCGTAGTGGAATACCGTGACAAATTCTTGTCATTATCTAAGTATGCCCCGGATGAGATCGACACCGAAGCCAAGAAGAAAGAACGATTCTTGAATGGTCTGCACGATGAGATGCAGGCGGTGTTGGTCAATATCCCCTTTGCTGATATTGAAGCTCTTGTCGACTCTGCCATCCAGATGGAAGGAAAGATCAACCAAGCCAATGAGAACCACAAGCGTCGCATGATGCATCAGCCAGGAACCCATCATACCCCAAAGTATCGCCCTAACCCATCTCCAGTATTTTCCCCGAGAACCAACAGACCCCCGATGAACCGTCCTACCTATTCCAACCGTGGAAACCCAAGGCCCTGAGGAAATCACAACAACCCCGGCAACTCTAACAATTTCAACCGTGCACCACCCAAGTTCAACAACAATGCTACCGCCAACACCAACACTGCCCCGAGGACTGGAAGCAATGTTGTGCCTGTTGCAGCAAAGGACAAGTCGCAAGTCACTTGTTATGACTATGGAAATAAGGGTCACTACTCCAATGAGTGTCCCAAGAAGAATGCCATAGCCCCCAATGCCAATGCCCTATCTCAGCAGCAGCGTCGTGTCCAGCCCGGAAGAAGGTTTGCCCCAGGGAACTCTCTCAACCGCAACGGCCGTCTTTTTCTCATGCATGTTGAAGAAGCCCAGGAAGCGCCAGACGTCGTGCTGGGTATGTTTTTTGTTAATTTAGTACTCGCTAGAGTGTTGTTTGATTCTGGTGCATCGCACTCATTTGTCACCGAAGAATTTGCATGCACTAGTAAGATTCAACCAACAAAACTGAAGCATGTTATGATTGTTCAAATCCCCGGTTCAACCACCAAAGCTCGGCATATTTGCAAAGCCGTCCCTATCCGAATCCATGGCATAGATTTTTATGCTAATATGATAGTACTCGGAACTAAAGGTTTGGAAGTAGTACTAGGAATGGATTGGATGTCCAAACATAAAGGATTAATTGACTATGCCAAGAAAGCCATAACCATGACCAGTACCGCCGGAATATCAGTCGAGCATGTATCTGAAACCTTACCTCGTCAATTCAAGTGCAACAAGAGTGTAGCCCAACCTACCATTGACCAAGTCCAGATAGTCTGTAATACCCCGATGTATTTCCATATGTTTTGCCCGGTATGCCCCCAGATCGGGATATCGAGTTTATCATTGAACTAATCCCCGGAACAGGACCCATAGCTCAGAGACCATATAGTATGAACCCGTCTGAACTAGCAGAACTGAAGAAGAAACTGGATGCCATGCTAGAAATTGGATTGATTCAACCAAGTGCGTCACCATGGAGATCACCTGTCTTGTTCGTGGACAAGAAGGATGGACGTAACCGTTTGTGTATGGATTACCGGAAGTTGAATGATGTCACTATCAAGAACAAGTACCCATTGCCCAAGATAGAAGATTTGTTTGATCAGTTGAATGGTGCCAAAGTGTTTTCTAAGATTGATCTTAGAACATGCTATCATCAACTCAAGATTCGTGCAGAGGATATTCCAAAGACTACCTTTACCACCAGATATGGATTATACGAGTATACTGTCATGTCTTTTGGATTAACCAATGCCCCCGCTTATTTCATGAATCTCATGAATAAGATTTTTATGGACTTCTTGGATAAGTTTGTCATTGTTTTCATCGATGACATTCTGATTTATTCCAAATCAGAATAAGAACATGAGCTACACCTAAGGACCATTCTTGGAACCCTTAGAGAGCATCAGTTGTATGCCAAGTTTAGCAAATGTGAATTCTGGTTACAGGAGGTAGGATTCCTCGGCCACATTGTATCAGCCGGAGGAATTGCCGTTGACCCTGCAAAGGTGAAAGATGTCAAAGATTGGCAAGCTCCAACCACTCAAACCCAAGTTCGTGCATTTCTCGGATTGCGGGATATTACCGCAAGTTCGTAGAAGGATTCTCGAGTATCGCTAGACCCATGAACCAATTGCTGAAGAAGGACAAGAAGTTTGAATGGATAGACAAATGTGAAGCGAGTTTTCAAGAACTCAAGAGGAGATATATTTCATCCCCAATCTTAATCATGCCAGATATCACGAAGCCCTTTGACGTGTATTGTGATGCATCCAAGTTCGGTCTCGGATGTGTGCTAATGCAAGAGGGCAAAGTTATATCTTATCTATCCCGACAACTGAAACAACCTGAGCAGAACTATCCAACCCATGACCTCGAGCTCGCAGCCGTAGTTCTATCCCTAAAAACATGGAGGCATTACCTGATGGGAAACCGTTATGAGATTTATTTGGATCACAAGAGCATGAAGTATATATTCACTCAGAAGGAGCTGAATATGAGACAGAGAAGATGGATTGAGCTAATCAAAGATTACGATCTGGACATTCACTATCACCCTGGTAAAGCCAACATGGTAGCAGATGCCCTTAGCAGATTGTCGTGCCGCTTGAACTCCATGATTTTGAAGGAGCAACCAAGTTTGCACAAAGAGATGGAAGATTTCTGAATGGAATTAGTGAGTGAAGGATTTTTGGCTAACATAGAACTTCAACCCACTTTGATCAGTCAGATCAAGGAGGCGCATAAAGGAAATGCTAGTATCGACAGAATCAAGCGTCGTATAGGTACAGGCAAAGTACCCGGATTCACCGAAGACGAAGAAGGAGTTCTGTGGTACAAAGGACGCCTTTGTGTACCAGCAGATTCTGAGTTGAAAGAAGTTATTCTGAAGGAAGCTCATGATATTCTTTATTCTATCCACCCCGGAGGAACGAAGATGTATCAATATTTGAAGGAGCAATTTTGGTGTCATAAGATGAAGAGAGAAATCGGAAGCTATATCACCAAGTGTGATATATGTCAGCGAGTCAAGGCGGGACATCAAAGACCCGCTGGATTGTTGCAACCCTTGCAGATTCCGGAATGGAAATGGGATTCCGTTGGAATGGACTTTATCACCGGCTTACCTACTTCTTGTAGGGGAAATGACTCTATCTGGGTCAGAGTGGACAGATTGTCCAAAGTCGCCCATTTCTTACCAGTGAAGACCACATATCAGAGTTTGAAGCTAGCGGAGTTATACATCGCTAGAATCGTCAGTTTGCACGGAGTCCCTAAGAACATCGTATCGGATCGAGGAACTCGGTTTACCTCGAGATTCTGGAAGAAAGTCCAAGAAGGTTTAGGAACCCGACTAGATTTCAGCATAGCTTATCACCCTCAGACCGACGGACAAACGGAGCGAGTAAATCAAATACTCAAAGACATGTTGAGAGCATGTGTGTTAGAGTATGGATATAAATGGAAAGATTGTCTGCCGTTCGCAGAATTTTCATACAACAACAGTTATCAAGCTAGTTTGCAAATGGCCCCATTTGAATTCATGTACGGAAGGAAGTGTCGCACCCCTTTGAACTGGTCGGAAGTAGGAGAGAGTCAGATTTTTGGATCCGACATCCTACGAGAAGCAGAAGAGAATGTTCACAAGATTCGTGGGCACCTCAATACCGCCCAGTCCAGACAAAAGAGTTACGCCGACAAGAGACGTCGAGACCTCGCCTTCAACATAGGAGATTTTGTGTATCTGAAAGTGTCGCCATTGAAGGGAATGCAATGTTTCCAACTGAAAGGAAAGTTAGACCCCAGATATATCAGCCCCTTCAAGATTCTGAACCGTTGAGGAGAAGTGTCGTATCAATTGGAACTGCCCGAAGAGATGTGAGCCATGCACAATGTGTTCCATATCTCATTACTTCGCAAGTGCCTCGAAGTTCCGGAGAAGACTGAAGTGTTCAATAATATTGATCATCGGACCATAGAAATCAACGATGACCTGACCTACCCCGAAGTACCCATCCGTATTTGGGAAGAAGCTTTTAGAACTACCAGAACCCGAAGCATCAAGTTTCTCAATATTCAGTGGATAAACCACACAGAAGAGGACCAAGCACAGCCGTGGAGAAGCACTAGTGCATATCTCCATTGCTCACATCACACAAGAACAACTAGTTTATCCAGAGCCAAATAAACTAGCCAACACAATCTCACACCAGATCAAACCACACATCACCTGATGGTGACATAAGGAGGGGGAGGATCAGGTGGACAGCAAGGCCAAGCTCACAGGAGCTAGGAGGAGCAGAGTTGATCAAGGCCAAGCATAAGCATCAGGGGAAACAAGAACAACATCAGGAGGTGAAGGACAGGATCCAACCAGCAACCCAACATCACAACAAACCACTACCATCATCAGCTTTGTGGTGAGTGTCATGAACCACCACGTGATTTATTCATCGTATCCACACAGGACCATGTGTTGTTTCATAAAACAACCTCTCAATGATCACCCTGATGGGGTGAATCTATCCTAGATGTTTTAAATATAAAGACCAGAATTAAACACTAGCAAAAACACCAAATTCTCAGACCAGCCTCACAGAATTGGTGATATCAAAGGCAACTTTTGTAATCTATCATTTGTTCTTACAAGATCTGGGAACTATTCCCAGAAGTATTAGAACCTTAGATCTTACAAGTTACAAACAAATCCATTCACTTAACCAAGTAGGACCCTAGATCCTAGAGCCTCAGACCAGCATCATAGGAATGAACAAACAATAAGCTAATCAACTTATTAATAAGCATCTATCAATTTCCAGTAATGACCATAAGTGAAGCCAGCAACAAGATCCACTTGTGTACCATTCTAAGAAAGTTTCACAAGCACGGATCTTACTACTAAGACAACCATATAGTCTAGTTTTATAAATCAACTAGCAAATCAAAACATATCATTTCCCTGATACCAGACTCAGAGATCATACTATATATATCCATGAATTTTCATAGAATCATCAGACTCTATTGGATAAAATTCAGACTAAGGATAAATAGGCAACCCAACAAACACTTGTGCAGTGAATCATCACTGACAAGGTTACTGTCAGTATCAAGATACTAACAATAGATGAACACACCAAGCCACCATAACATCAACCAGAGACAACACTATGAAACCTTAGCAGCTGATCCAACATTAGTGTACCATCCCAAAAATACTAAACTTGGATCATCAAACTCTAATCATCAAAATTAGGGTTAACAAAAACTTTTCCAATTAAAAGTATGAAAGCATTCATATGTGTGTGTATTAAAATTTGGATTCTTTTGAATTGCCATGGTTCTGTGTTTATTTGCTTGTAAAATGATTCTTAGGTGACAAACATCATCTAAACAATCCCAAAAATTTTCCCAAAGACAAACAACTCAAAATAAGCAAATGAAGTGAATGGTCATTTTTGCCAAATTAACTCCCATGCCTACTTTGGCTATCCCTAAATTTCATAACTTAACAGAAACAGGTATGGATCTTTGCACCCCTTGATAGTACTCATAATAAGGTACCATGGCCCACTTTGTGATCATCCAAAAACATTTAAATGCTTAGTTAAAATGACAGTTTAAAATTGAATCTATCTCATATGGGAAGATATTTCAAAAACCACTCAAACAAGCTCAATTTTCAAAACCCAAGCACCCACAAAATCCTCAACACATGCCTAGCACACCCACCAAAAATCTTTTCAAAATTCAAAACTCAAGTTCATGCGGCCATTTCATCAAATAGGTTGCAGATTCAAATGAACAAAATCAAAAACACTATGTTGAGCAGTGTTTTGGGCCAACGTTGTTCCCTCTCTGGTTATCACTAGCCTCAGTAGATCATCTAGCACCCTTAACTAACCACTAGCACCACTGTGAGCTTGCCAATGCCATCAATGGTGAGCAGGCCGAGCCTCACCATGTCACCCAGTGTGGACAACAAGCTAGGAGAAGAACTAGCCGTGCCAACCTTGTCTAGCATGCAGCCCATGCCTCACTGCCCCTTCTCGACCAGCCCTAGCTCAAAGACAGTGACCAGAACCGCCAGGAACGCCGCGCCCGCGCCGCTGTCGACCATGCTGACGCGCACCGCAGAGCATGCGCCGTTCCGACGCAACCCTACCACCTCGAGCCCTCGCCGCCCGCCTGTATGCACCCCACCATCCCAGGAGACCACCAGACATGTTCATTTCATCGCCCGTACCCCGTAGCCACCGCTCGCCGCGGAGTTCACCGCCTCTTCCTTGCAGAGCATCGCACGTTCCCGACCAATTGCCACCGCCCCTACATGCGCATTTAAGCTCTAGAGCATCGCCAGTAGACCGCCCGTCGATCGCCAACCTTGGCCATGCCTCTAGCCGCCCGTAGCTGTGTCGCCACTATCGCCTGCCCATCCCTCTTGGTCTCGCCATCGAGCCTATAAAAGGAGACGACCCCCGCTCGATTTCTTCACACCATCTCACTCCCCTCACCTCACTGATCCTTCCACCCCTTAGCCAGAGCACGAGGAGCAGCAGCTCGCCAGAATTGCGCCGGAGCAGGCCGCCTCTGGAGAAGAAGGGAGTCGTTGATTTCGACCACCCCCGGAGCTGCCGCGACCATCCCTGAGTTCGCCATCGTCGACTTCGTCATTTGCCTGCCTCACCATCGTCACTGGAGCCCCGGTATGCCCCCTATGCACCCCCACCGAGCCACTCGGGTTCGAGCTCGCCGGTGACATGCTCATCGTCGACGACGACCCTCAGCCGTTGATCTCACTTCTAATCCAACGAACCAAATCGCCCCGTACCGCTTCGCGTGTTATGAGCCACTGACCGGTAGACCCTCCCTGTCAGTTGAGCCCTGTGCTGTGGAGTGACACTGGGCCGGCCCATTAACCCTTCCCGAGCAGCCCAACCGTTTGAATTTAGCTTTTTCTATTTTTATTCAAACATAGTTCTGTACCTAGTTTCAAAAATCAACCCAGCTCGATTCATTGAACCAAATTGCATGAAACAAATTTTGTTAGAAAGGTACTGAAATGCTTAATCCAAGCCCATTGGATTCAAATAATTTGGTTCTGTAGATCAACCTTGGTAAAAATAACAAGGCAGAAGCTTTTCTGCATTCAAACATTTTTCAAATTCCCACCATAATAGCTATTGAGTTGATTCCAACTCTCAAAAATCATATCTGATCATACCTTTCAGAATATATAAAAACATTTGGGTTTACTTACAGAAATAATGTTCAAGTAATAAAAGAATGGCACATATGCATTTCTAGTCACTTTAATTATTTAAAATAAAAAGGTTAAACCTTATTAAATTGTGACACCACTTTAAATCACATTCTCATGTACTGAAATATGTGGTGATGACATGTGTCAACATGATCCCATGTTTGAGTTAGAGAATATTAAATCTTAAATAGTTTTTCAATGAGTAGAAATTACTTTTCTCAAATTAAAATAAATAAGGCAAATGCTTTGGTCTTGTAATATAGGTGATGATGCTAGATCATCTATAGTGCACCTTTGTGTGATGATTGAAAATAGTTAAGTATTGTTTGGTGATTGTGTACCTCGTATTTATTTGTAGACACTAGTACCAACCAAGGATACGAGGAGAAAGGAGGATACTACGAAGAAGAAGCCGAGGAGAACTTCAACCACTGCTCTGCAAAAGGCAAGCTAACACTTACAATTATGAAAGTTAGGTAACCTATGCAATGCACTAAGCATGCTTGGTTAGACACATTTGATGATACCCAATCCTAGTTTTACTTTCAAGCTTATTACTTTAATTCTTTATCAAAGCTTTCTCTAGAGTTTACTTAAGTGACTTATAGATTCTAGGAAGATAATTGAAGGTTGCATAAAAAGCATTAAATTTGGCCTAAGCCAGATAATGTTGATGTCATCCTAAGGCATGAGATTGAACTTAATTAATCACCACTTGTTTACCACCCCTCATTAGTACTTACCACACTTGTAGATGCTAGTGCTAAGCATAAAACTTGATCAATATTAGATGGGAATACTTGGTGAAAATGGTTATGAAAACCTTAGAATGATGAGTCATTCTACTGAGATTTTTTGACATGTGTTTCCGAACACCAGATGATTTTGATGATGAAAATGTTGAGGCATGAGCCTTAGCCCTTTATAAAACTGATGGTTGTTTGGATGCGATACCATTCCAATTTTACCGTACAACCACAATACCCGAAAATTGGGTAGGGCTTGAATGGAAACTTATATACCTTAGTATGGGTTCCCTCACGGCTAAGGTCTGAGCTACCTTGTGAATATTGTCCACCTATGCAGTACCCAAGATGACAGTTGGTCATGGTTGGGAGGCCAAACTCATAGGAGAGGTGCCTATACTAGGGCGTGTAATTGAAAGGTTAGGATTGATTATCCGCATACTGAGTATGGTGAATTTAGGATTTGTTCCTGACGGATGTATCGAATGTTGTGGTGAAAGTGTACAATCTCTGCAGAGTGTCAAACTATTCGAATAGCCCCATCCACGGTTATGGACAGTTGGAGTGGCCATACTGTTCCCCCGTCATATGTTTTCAAAATGAATTGTGAAATGAATTAAGAATTTGACTTGACCACAACAGAGTTGTGATATGAAATACAAGCTCCCACTTAGGTGTTATAAAATTTCAACTAGCTTTTCTTGCTTCTGAACCTTACTAGAGGTAAATCTGGGTTTTTGCAAAACAACCCTAGAGCTTAGTGTCCTACTACAAAAACCCCTTTAACTGTTAGTATTAGTTTGCGAGTACTTAAAGAGTACTCATGGCTTTGTCCCTGGCTATTCCCGTGGCCAGACTATGAAGAGGAGTACAAGGATGATGGACCCCGGGAAGGTTACGACAACTAGGATCATCTCCCATCGTCAGCATTGCCTGTGACCCCGGAGATGGAGCTTCGCCTACACTACCGTTATTATTACGTTATTTCGCTGCTTCAGTTGTATTAAGAACTGGATCATGAGATCCTTATTTGTGTAAGACCTTATGTATGGTTTGTAATGGATGATGTACTGTGATATCCAAATCTGTTATGTCTCGCAAAAATGGTAATCCTGGGATTGCGGTGTATGGCATAATAGGCATCTGGGATTAAAAATCTGGGTCTTGACAATTAGTCTCAGGCCAACAACAACACCATTTAATGAAAGGATGACAACAAGCACTAAGGTGGAGAGGACACAAATCCTCACTAAGCAATATTACCAGACCATAGTATCATCTTACAAGCATCAGGGATGAACCCTAATATCAGTGCAAACATAGAATATAGATTGTCCACTAGATACACACTAAGGGACTCGAGGAATCTAGAGGCACTAGGGTTCAAAGAGGCACAACTCACTGGAGGTCCTCGTAGGGGCCGACGAGCTCGTGGCGGCATGGGGAGCACCCCAGGGGGCGATGCAACCCGCACCAGCCATAGCGGCAGCCACAGTAGCGCACGAACACCGCACACCAATAGGGGAGGATCAGCGGCGGCGGTAGCAGCACCATCCCTAAACCGTAGGGTTCGGGAAGGGGTCTAGCCTGGCCACAGAAGGTCCCCAGGACCAAATCAAACTGGACTAGATGGACGAGCGTGGTCGACAACCTCGCCCTACACCATGGCAGCATCCAGGGGGGACCACGACGGCGAGCACCGCACGGTGGCGGCGCCATCGACCACGAGGTCGATGAGGAGAGGAGGAGAGGTCGAGAGAGATAGACGGAGTGAGTTGGCCGATAGGGCCAGAACCCTTCGGGGGGGACACTTTAGGTCAAGGGTCACTTGAGCCAAATTGGCCCAATAAGCTCAATAAGCCTAATAGAATAAGCCCAAAAAGTTAAAAGAAGTTTTAATAATTAATAAAATACCAAAATACCCCCAGAATTTAATAAAAATTTAGAAAATAAAATAGAAGTCTAAAAATTACAAATAATATATTTTTGGATTCATAATAATCCAACCTATTCAAATAAAATAAGAAATAAATACTTATGTATATGACTTTTGGTCAAGAATTTTATAATATATATTTTCCTGATGGAATTTTATAAAATTAAAGAAAAGAAATAAAAATAAATAAAAATCATTATTATTATATATTATTATTGTAGTATTTTAGAAAAATATTAAATAAATATTTGAAGTTATAAAAAGAAATTCTTTTATTGAAATATTAATTCTTAAAAGAAATACTAAAGGAATAAATGTAGGAATTTATATTAAATTTTAAGTCTAAAAAAATTATTATCTTATAAAGTGGCAAATATAATATTCAATAAATATTAAAGATTATTTTTAAATGAAATCCTTGTTTAATTAAAGAAATTCTTGAAACTAAAATAATGGCTAAAACACACAAAGAAAAATAAATAATAAATAATGCATTACATTACTATGCATATTCATTTTGCTTCTTTAAATATTGTCCTTACCGGGCAATAATGATATTTTGTAGACATAGAAGCTCAAGGTCCAGTGCAAGCATCCGACTTCGATACCTTGCAATCACAAGGCAAGTTCATCACTTGCTCATGTCCTTTGGAGAGTCTTTATCAAAGTAATTGCAAATTGTGTGTTATCATCTATGTTCCAACGAAATAAAATATTATTTTCTCAAATAAATAAATTGTTGATAGCATCCTATGTGATGATAGAAAGGAGAAATAGAACTTAAGTTTCTATTTGCAACAATGATAATCAACTAGGAACTTAACAATCCATGACATCAGTGATTCTAGCGCCCTATATAACGCGTTAGCCATGAGATTTGGAATGGGACGGAGAAGTCAGCTGTATCCTTTTCCTCTCGTATGGAGATAAGAAGACCTTAACGCGACGTTGTGATTCCTTGTGTGGATCCAACATCTGGGTGGGCACCCTTATGCCCCACACTTTTGGTGTCTAGATTCTCTATGAGTGGTTTTTAGTGGTATAGTCCATTTAATATGGTACTTGCCAGGGCATCACAAGTTCATAGAGTCTTTGGGAACTCATCAGGGTTTTAGCCTGCCCGGAAGGGGGCTTAACGGAGGTGAGCCAGCCCCGAAGGATCGTGCAGACATATGGGGTCGCGGAGAGGGCAGTGATTGGCTTGGACCAACTACTGGGCCCCACATCATGGAATTGTGGATGGGAAAGTACGCCCGGTTGTGCAACAAGGAGTTGATCTCTCATGGGTAAAGTAACACACCTCTGCAGAGTGTAAGAATTGTAACTTGTTACTCCCTGTTCCGGGAAGGAGCTACGAACGTGGTAGGAAAGGAACCCCATGAAAGTTCTGGTCAACCTGTGAAGGCTGATGGTCATAGATTTTCACAATAAAATGAATCTTTGAAGAAAGGTCTACAAAAACTGCATAGTGCCAAGGACTTATAGTCCGAGGTGGTAGATAGAGCATCAAACTTCCCACCTTGCATATACTGAATTTGTTGGGTAACGCTGTTACTCACCTTTTCCTTTGATCCCCTGCTTAGACTCTGAGGATCCAGAAGAAACCCCAATGAATGCAGCTAAAAGCCAAGAGGAGGTCTTTTATGAAGAACCCAATATGTACGGTGCCATGGAAGGGGTGGACTATGATGTCATCTATGGAGGAGAGCACCAGGAGTCAGAATAATTACCATAGTCTAGGAGCTAATTGAGCCAAGCAACATGAACAATATATAATAATAAGTTGTTGAGCTCAATTTGGAGTTTAAATTGTCACTCTAAAACTTCCACTAAAACACTTTATATTTGGTTCGTAAGTTGAATCTTTTGAAGTCATGAACTTCTGGTATTGTAATAATAATAATGTGTGTATGTTTGTAATATGGACCTACAATGTTTCTGTTGTACCACTCTGAGGGATGTGATATTTACGGAATGGTGTTCTATGGATGTCATGTCAACGACTATAGTGTACTACACATGCAGTGGTATGCTGGGTCACCGCAGTTGGTATCAGAGCAAATTGCTTTGACCTTAGGTTGGAAACCTAGTAAAGGGTATTACCTGTAGGAGTGTATAGCAACGATAAAGAATTTTCTAAAAAAATATAATGGGTATTCAAATGAGAATATTCCGTTATATGTCTTAGTGAGATAATTCTTTGTTATGATGCAATATATTATTGGTTACTAATAAAAATATTTTTAATATACAGAGTTATGGCACCAAAGATTCCAAAAAAAACTTTGGTAAGGAAAGAGGAGACTCTTGATGATTACCAAGGATCATTCACGGATAATATTCGTCAACTTTTAAAGATTTTTAGTTGTCCAACTAGAATTCCGGTGAATACCATAACCTATTATGATGGTCGGATATTGTCCAAGTATTGTGTGAGTATCCAACTTCTAGAGGAGCTTGGATTATACCACGATCTACCTATAGGTGAAGGTAGGAGTCATTTAGCAGCATATCATGTTGCTGTTGTGGAGGCGATAGCCAATATTGGGGAGCACAAAGCCAAAGAGTTAGAAGGGAGCACATTTTCTGTGATTCCTCATGATTCTATAGACTCGGAGCCAGTACCGGACCATCTTACTTTGGTAAAGAAGCATCCTAAGTTAGCCTCCAAGTTTATGGATCGATACCGAACACTTGTTGCATCTTTTTATAAGACACATCAAGTTATTGTTGAAGATAAAAATGACATGTTAGAGGATATAACTGATCCAAAAAGAAGGAAGCAGTTAGCATTCCAGTTGGAGAAGGAAGCAAGTAGAAGTACGGAACCAATCCTTAAGGATATACCTATAGAATCTGAATCTTTTACACCATATCCTTATTCACCCAGACCTAAAACTACCTATGATCCTACATTAGATATGAGGTATCCTGTACCACAGGGTTTAGAGGAAGGGTCTGATTCAGAACTTCCTATCGAGAATTCTGATTGTTGGAGAATGGGATCATTTGAAGGATCCCAAGGAAATCAAATGTCCATAGAGGGGTCTGACAGGAATGTCGGACAATCCAGTTGGATGGGTGCAGGAACCAATCCTAGTAACAGTAGTAGAAATACCATATTCATTGAAGATCACGATGAGGAAGAAGATCCTGAGGAGAGAGTGTTTGAATCATCAACATCTTCTCAAAACCCAGGGAATATACATTATTCGGTGTTTAACTATCTTGCCCAACAGAGCAGCTAGGGAGCAGCAGAATCTGCGTATTCTATTGACAACTCTAGGAATGAAGCTCAGGAGATGCAAGTGGGTGATAATGTTGAACATGTTTCTGAAGACTTTTCAGCTGAGCTAGAGGGAGTCAATGCACTCAGGTTGAGTAATGACTCAAGTCCTGACACTTCAGATACTGAGTATGTTCCTTTTGGAAGGCCATTTGTTCCACAAACTGTGCGACGGACATCACGTCATCACGGTTGGACTTCAGGCATGTATGATGAGTGTCGTGGATACTAGAAGCAGGCGGCTTATTAGGAAGTATCATGTATTGCGTATTGTAATCTGAGAAAATGATATAGATAGATAATTAAGGAAGTGTTGTTAAGTTGTTATTGTACCTATATGGTACAAGTATGATGACTTTATAATTCGTTATGAGGCTTTTAATGTATAATATGTGAAATGCATATTTGGATTTTCATTGTGTGACTAGTTCTGTGAGTAAAGTTGAGCTCAGAACACATGTGCATGATGTAATTATGAGTATTCGCTTTATGTTGCAAGACTAGAGGGTCATGGACACGGGTGTAGAAACCAAATATGAGTAGAAGCGAATGGAACGTGAGGCCAAGGAGAAGGCCGATGCAGAAGCAAGAAATCAGGGAACATTACCACCACCACCACCAATGAGGTTGTTAATGGAGCATAATTGTATGCAGTATATGCAAATGATGCAAGAAAACCAAAACAAATTCATGGAAGAGTTGTTGGGACGAGCTGGAAACCAGAGAGCACCTGAAGGTGGAGGAGTGAGTCTTTCCGACTTCCAGAATGCAAGGTCGTTACCTTTTGCATCAGCTCCTGAACAATGGATGCAGAAGATTGGCTAGCAGATACAGATAGAAAGCTAAAGACTGTAGGTTGTAATTATGAGGAAAAGTTGAGGTATGCAACTCATCTTCTGGTAGGACCTGCAGCATCCTGGTGGGAAAATCAGTTAGCCATGCAACAGCCAGGAAGAGAGTACACTTGGGAAGAGTTCAAACAGAGGTTCCATGAGTATCATGTTCTGGAGAGTGTTATGGATTTGAAGCGGAGAGAATTTGAGGAGCTTCAGCAAGGATATACTAGTGTCATGAAATATATCCGGGAGTTTAGCCAACTGTCTCGTTATGCAGAGGAAGAATTCAGCACCGAAGAAAAGAGGAAAATGTGCTTTCTGCGAGGGTTAAATCCATTTGTGAGGATGCAGTTGAGGTTGGCCAATAAGCAAACATATCAGCAGTTACTGGATGCAGCTATCACTTTTGAAGATGACTACAAGAATGTCCAAGAGGATAGGAGGAAGAGAGCTAAGAAGGAAACTAAGAGGATACAGGCAAGGAAACCTAAGTCCAATATGGAATTCAAGCCAAGGAATAGACCCTATAACAGTAATAATTCCAACCGGAGTGCAAATCCAACCGGAAGGAATATTATATGCCATAATTGCAAACTTCCAGGGCATATGAGCAGGGATTGCCAGAAACCAATAAAAGTGTGCCTTGCTTGTGGCCAGAGGGGTCACATAAAGCCTAATTGTCCGAGCAAACCACAAGGTGGTTGGCCTGTTAAAGGTGGAGGACAAACTAGTGGAGGCAATGGGCAACCCAATAAAGGAGGAAATTTTGTCAAGAAAAATAATGGCAAGAGGAATAGACCTACCAGGAAGTTGAATTGCGCAACCCTAGAAGAGGTGGATAACTCAGAGCATGTAGTGATAGGTATGCTCAATATCCTTACCAATCCCGGCAAAGTTTTATTTGATACTGGTGAAACTACTTCATTCATTTCTAAAGAATTCTGTGAAAAATTTGGGATTAGAAGGGCAACGTTAGAAAACCCTATGACTATAGTGATGGCACGGGGAAATGTAGTTTTAGGCCACATTAAACAAGATCAGGTTATCTCAATTTGTGGTTGTACCTACTTTGCGGATCTTTATGTGATTCCTTTGAAGGGAATTGCAGTAGTGCTGGGTATGGATTGGATGACTGAACATGGAGCCCAGATTAATTGCGAGGATAAAACTGTCTCAATCAAAAGTCCTAGTGGAGCAAGGATAGTTTATAAAGTAGATATGCATAGTCATATCATGGTGGATCTTCAGTTGAAGTCAATGAAGGAGGTCAAGTTGAAAGATATTCCTGTAGTAAATGAGTTTCAAGATGTCTTTCCAACAGAGTTACCAGGAATGCCACCAGATCGGAGATAGAATTCACCATTGATGTAATTCCGGGTACCACACCAATAGCTCAAGCACCATACAAGATGGGTCCAAAGGAATTAAAAGAACTCAAAGAGCAAATTGATGAGTTGGCCAGAGAAGGATTTATTCAAGAAAGTGTATCCTCATGGGGAACACCGGTGATCTTTGTGGATAAAAGAGATGGAGGAAGAAGAATGTGTGGGGACTATAGAAATCTCAATAATGTTACCATCAAGAATAAATATCCATTACCTAGAATCCAGGATCTGTTTAATCAAGTTAAAGGAGCGGGAGTATTTTCCAAGATTGATATAAGAACCGGATATCATCAGATAAAAATCAAACTAGAAGATGCTCCAAAGACAACATTTGTCTCAAGGTATGGACACCATGAGTATCTGGTCGTACAGTTTGGTTTGAATAATGCACCGGCAATATTCATGAACCTGATGAACAAAATTTTCCTGCCATACTTGGACAAGTTTGTCATAGTCTTTATTGATGATATTCTGATATATTCCAAGGATAAGGAAGAGCATGATGATCATTTGAGAATAGCATTGCAGATCCTAAGAGAACATAAGCTTTATGCTAAATTCACTAAATGTAAATTCTGGTTAGATGAGGTAGAATTCCTAGGTCATGTGATCAGTAAAGATGGAAATGATGTAAATCCATCCAAGGTTCAATTAGTATTTGTCACATCCCAAAATTTTCCAAATTTTGAAATGTGAAAAATAAATAAACAAAATAAAAATTTGTTGAAATTTAGGGTGAGAAGAAACTTTTTGATTCCAAATGGAAACATCAAAACCTATTTTGATCAAATAAAATCCTAAAGGGATTTAAAAAGATAAACAATTAATAAATAAAGTTATAATAATTGGAATCACTATTTTTTGGATCTTTTAATAAAAAGATTTGGTTTTCAAAAGAAAAGGTAGAATTATAAATAAGGATTATTTTATAGAGCCAAATTAAATCTTGGCCAAGCTTTTGAAATAAAATATTTTGTTTGATAAAAATAGTAAAGGTTTATTTAAATAAAACCATGAGGATTTATTAATATCCAATTTTGTTTAAGTAAAGGCTTTTCCATTTTAAATAAACATTGAAACTTGTTAAAGTATTTTAAATAATATTTCCAAGTGTTTTGTTTTTCAAGTAAAACCTACCGAAAAGGTTTTTGGTATTATTTAGATTTCAAATAGACTTTTTAAATAAATTAAATCCTATTTGAATTAAAGACTAAGGTCTATTTATTTAATTATTAATAGATCCTAAAAGAATAAAAGAATTATTTTATTTTGGACTTTGAAATATGTTGTTAAACAGAACCACAAAGTTTGGTGGTGGTTTGAATTGATTTGTTGTTTGAATTGTTTGAATGAAAATCAAATCAGGAAATTCAAAACAGAAAAAGAAAAAGGTTTGGTATAAAAAAATGAATCAAACCCAACCTAGACAACAGGCCCAGCAAGCCCAGTCCAGCCCAACTAGATCTCTCCCCGCAGTGAACCGTTTCTCACTCAGTTTCTCACACGCGAAGTCACTGACGACTGGACCCCACGCCCCCTCTCTCTCTCTCTCGCTGACGGCATGACCCCACCGCCAGCACATCGTCTTCAACCCTGCGACCAACTTCCCCCATTCATCGCTGCCGTTCTCAGTCGTTAAACTCCGGCGATGAATTCGAGTTATTGCCTGCGTTAATCTCGCCCCCGACCACGCGTACTTAAGCGCCTGCCTATCCTCTCTCATTCCCCTCGCTCACCCCACCTTCTCTGCCCCCTGGCTGCAGCAATTTCGAGCTCGAACCCACTGTCCCCGACGAGCTTCTCCGATGAAATCCCAATGACTCCGGCCACCTATCCACTCCCTGGCATCACTACCTTGCTCCCCATCGTCAGGCGCATCTCCCAGTGCCAGCTGCTTGGCCGCGCCCGCTCCAGAACGTTGGCAACCTCAACGCCACTCGCCGCCGCATCTGCCATTGCTCCGGCGAACTCCCCTGGTAAGCACCGACCACCCCTAGCCCTCCTGTTGATGCTCCTATCATCTACGCACTCGCCCGCGTCTAACTGCATGCCCCGTTTGTCTTAGCTTGCTCTCAATCCTCGCCCCGACGACATCCAGACGAACCCGAGCCAGAGGACAACTCCGGCGAGCAATTGCGATCGTCCCCGTGCGCCCCATGCCTCCTCTTGAACACGTCGAGCATCAGTGAAGCACAGCGATTCTGGTAAACCCCTCCCCTCTTTCCCTTGCTTCATGTAGTCGCCGCGACACCGCGATCAGAGCCCGCGCCGCCCGTCGCCACCGCCAGCGCCGCCAACTGATGGTCAAACACATGTGAGCCGTTAGATCGTCATCCAGTGGCTACGATATTACAACTTAACGAAGGGGTATCACTCGATATGCACCGTGTGATCTAAATGAGATCCTGCGGTCTGTAACAGCCGATCCAACCGAACCGTTTTGAACCAATAGGAAGCAGCCACGTAACCAGACTAAAAATTTAAAAACAGAATTAGATCTATTAGTGGATTGATTTTGTAAAATTCATAACTTTAGTTCTACACGTCCAAACTTTGCAAACTTTATATCAATGGAATCAGCAAGACAAATCCTACCCAACCATGCACTTTGTTTAATGTTTTTCTTCTGGAAAATTGGTTGAATTTGCCGAAACTTGTGTAGGCTTATTTTGAATATAAAAATTGTTCTAGATATAATTTTAAGATGAAATCTTTGCAAATTGGATTGTTATGAACCTACTGACCATAGGAACCCACTTATGGATTTAAGAATGTATTTTGTGAAGTTAAGGAGTAAATATTTGAATTAGCACATTTCTAGTCAAATAAAAATATTGTTTATGGTTTGGAAATGAATTTTGGGTAAAACCTTTGGGAAATGATTTGATTCAAACCTTCTGACCCTAAACACCGAGTTTTGAGATTTAAGAACATATTTGATGAACCATATAAAACCATTACTTTTCTAAAAGATATTTTCAACAACATAAAATATCACCTTATCATAAATATTTGGTTTATGAGATGAAACCTTTTGCGAATGGTTTTACCACTTTAGTAAATGACCACTTTGAGCTTTAAAATGTTTAGAGCCTAGTATAAACCACTTTTCTAAATAAAACCATCTTTTTCATGCTTGCATGCATTGCCTTGTTTCCATTATTTTATGTGTGGTAAATTGTTTGAATGCTAGTGGAATTTGTGTTTGCTTGATTGAATTGTAGTGAAGCTAGAAGAGTGTGATATTTGCAAGATCAAGAAGTGAACCAACATTCTCTACTAAAAAGGCAAGTGACACTATCATCCATGTCCTACTATTTTCATTACACTTAGTGGATTTTTGTAACATGCATGATAAGGACTACTATATTTTATGCTATGCTAAATCCTAATAGGATACCCTTATAT
This sequence comes from Avena atlantica, assembly GCA_910589765.1. Classification (NCBI taxonomy): domain Eukaryota; kingdom Viridiplantae; phylum Streptophyta; class Magnoliopsida; order Poales; family Poaceae; genus Avena; species Avena atlantica. Next base: position 256,545,550 of record OU342738.1, on the reverse strand, counting down.
CTTCCTTAGAGAAAACAATGTAGTTGTAGTATGCTTAGCCCTTCTATATATTTGGGATGGGATACATGATATGATTATATGAAGTGTTGAAAAGATATATGTTTTATATAATAAAACAAGTACTCAATGAACCACCTGGGTGGACAAGGATAGTCAAGTTTTGGACAAGGTGGCAACAAAGGTAACCATGTTTATATGGCTATCTTTGTGTATGTGCACTAGAAGAAAACCACCCAGGGACATAGAGATTGAACATGTTTCTCGTACAGTGGCTTCCGTGTACAGCCACATGCTAAATGGGCTCTGGCTTAGTCAACTACATAGTGGAAGACCCTTGCATTGGCATCTTCAGGTTAACTAGAATTGTGTATTGGAAATATATCCTTACATTGGTGCCTGGTAGACAAGCTAGCATTGTGTATTGGGAGGACTTATATGGAAAGACTTTGTCACATTCTCGATCTTCCGGTACTCCATTTGGTGAGTACTTATCCAGCGGCCACTGGTGGCGTCAAGACGAGATTGTGTCATGTGGGCAAAGTGTACAACTTCTGCAGAAGATCAAATTCTAAGTACTTAGCCGTGTCCCCGGTTACGGACAATACTGAGCAACTAAGGCCTGAAGATATGGAAGATCTCGACATTCCAATTTCTCAAAGTAAAACTTGATGGTGACAACAAGGTATTAGAAGCACTTGGAGTATTCCAAGGAGTTCAGAAAGATTTGACAAAAGATCAAAATTATTTTGAAAAGATAGGACAAAACTATATTTCTTTCTGCAAATGAGCCTAAACCCCACTTAGCCAAATAAGCATGTATTGATAGGATCCACTTATTTCTACATAGTAGTGAAACTTGCCAATACAATTCAAATGTATTGACCCTTGTGGCTGCAACTTATTATGTTGCAGGTTTGTTTGATGTTAGTGAAGTGTGTTGAATAGGATTACAAGTCTACAACCAACATGATTGCCTGTGGCACTTTGAAGATGATGGACCCCATGCTATTGCCAATTTCTGCTGCATTGTAATGAGATAGCCAAACTAGCTATGTAAGATGTAATAATTTATTTTATTCCTGGTTATAAAGTTGTATTATGACCTTTGTATCTCGATATTACATCTTAACTGTGGATTCTAGCTATTGATTCAGGGACTAGCATTGTAAACACATGGATCTCTACCTTATTAAAGGTTGGGAACCTTACAGATGGTATCAGAGCACTATGTTGCCTGTAGGATTGTAACCCTAGGATTGGACAAAAACCCCTTAGAAAATAGGAGTTGTATTTGTTCCAAAACTTATTTACAAACAATCTTGTAAACCCTTTCCTCAACCTTTTGGTTATTGAATTCTACACCTCTTCCTTTTCAACTTGATTGACAAAGCCTTCACAATGACCAATGACTTCAACTTTAGTCTCACCAAGGACTCCAACTTAGGCATCAATAAGGACTACAAGTGAGAACCAAGAGATATTAGATTGCCTACCAAAACATTGATATCATGTTAGTGTATGGATCATATTGACCTATGAGGTATGACCATACCAAGTTAATCATTTCAAGAAAACTTGTTGTTTCCTTCAACTCATGAGTTAAGCTCATAAGTTGTTAAGTGGATAGTTGCTTGTTGATTGCTTGATTGCTAGATTGAAGTTGGTTGTTTTGAGTTGTGTGTTAGAATTTCCGTAGGTCTATCTGTCATTACTTATCTCTATCAAACCAACAGATGCCTCCCCGTCGTGCCAACCCCAACCAAAACAACAACAATGTCCCTCCCGAGTTGCAACAGTTGATGACAGGTCAAACTCAACTAATGCAGATGATGACCACGTTCATACAGAATCAGAACAACAACAGCAATTAGAATAAATCTCCAGCACATGATATGCTCACCAGGTTTCTGAAGCTAAGGCCTGCAAGATTCTCTGGAACAACTGATCCAATGGAATCCAATGACTGGTTACGTTTGGTGAATAAGTACTTAGTGACTATTGGCTGCACCGACGAAGAAAAAGTTAGGTTTGCAGCATTTCTACTTGAAGGACCAGCAGCAACATGGTGGGACAACTTTAAGATCACCACTCCCCTTGAGGATGTGACTTGGGCTATTTTTGAGGATGGTTTCCGTACAACTCACATCTCACCTGGAGTGATGCACTTGAAGAAAAAGGAATTCCACAATCTGAAACAGCGTCACCTCAGTGTGGCTGAGTATATTAAAGAATTCAACAATCTGGCATGCTATGCACCGGATGAAGTTGATACAGATGCTAAGAGGAAGGAGAAATTCCTCGAAGGACTTAATGATGAGTTGAACCTGCAGCTAGATGTTGCCTATGTCCCAACTTCTCGATCACTCTGTGACAAAGCCACCATTTTGGAAAACAAGATGAATCATGTTGAGAACAGAAAGAGGAAGCATAAACTCAAGTATCACTCAGGATCATCACAAAAGAAGAGTTCATTCAAAAAGAGCAATGAAGATTCTGAACCACATCAGTATCACCACAACAACAATGGAAGTGATAATAATGGAAATGATACTGACAATGGAGATGACCTTGGTCAGAACCAACATGACACTTTCAGGAAGAAAGACATTAGCCAGTTGCAGTGCTATAATTGTAAGGAACTTGGACACTATGCATCAGACTGTCCTCAGAAGAAAAAGAAAAAGGATGCTAGAAGAGCCAATGGAAATGACTCCAATGTGACCCAAAAAGGACATGTGAACCACATTGACATGGATGGAAACTTTGAAGAGATAGAAGAAGTGGATGTCAGTATTTAGATAACTCAATTGAGTCAAATAAGGATTCCTTTTCAAGATATCAAGTGTTGAACTCATAGTCAAGTGAACCATCAATGTAACCCTATGAGACTTTCTTTTAAGGGTGGTAGTACCCTAGTTGCCTTGAAGCCAACTTGTAACCCCTATCTTTCCCAAATCTCGGGACGAGATTTCTTTTAAGGGCGGTAGCGTGTCACATCCCAAAATTTTCCAAATTTTGAAATGTGAAAAATAAATAAAAAAAATAAAAATTTGTTGAAATTTAGGGTGAGAAGAAACTTTTTGATTCCAAATGGAAACATGAAAACCTATTTTGATCAAATAAAATCCTAAAGGGACTTAAAAAGATAAACAATTAATAAATAAAGTTATAATAGTTGGAATCACTATATTTTGGATTGTTTAATAAAAAGATTTGGTTTTCAAAAGAAAAGGTAGAATTATAAATAAGGATTATTTTATAGAGCCAGATTAAATCTTGGCCAAGCTTTTGAAATAAAATATTTTGTTTGATAAAAATATTAAAGGTTTATTTAAATAAAACCATGAGGATTTATTAATATCCAATTTTGTTTAAGTAAGGGCTTTTCCATTTTAAATAAACATTGAAACTTATTAAAGTATTTTAAATAAGATTTCCAAGTGTTTTGTTTTTCAAGTAAAACCTACTGAAAAGGTTTTTGGTATTATTTAGATTTCAAATAGAGTTTTTAAATAAATTAAATCCTATTTGAATTAAAGACTAAGGTCTATTTATTTAATTATTACTAGATCCTAAAAGAATAAAAAAATAATTTTATTTTGGACTTTGAAATATGTTGTTAAACAGAATTAAAATCAACACAAAGTTTGGTGGTGGTTTGAATTGATTTGTTGTTTGAATTGTTTGAATGAAAATCAAATCAGGAAATTCAAAACAGAAAAAGAAAAAGGTTTGGTATAAAAAATGAATCAAACCCAACCAAGACAATAGGCCCAGCAAGCCCAGTCCATCCCAACTAGATCTCTCCCCGCAGTGAACCGTTTCTCACTCAGTTTCTCACACACGAAGTCACTGACGACTGGACCCCACGCCCCCTCTCTCTCTCTCGCTGACGGCAGGACCCCACAGCCAACACATCATCTTCAACCCTGCGACCAAATTCCCCCATTCATCGCTGCCGTTCTCACTCGTTAAACTCCGGCGATGAATTCGAGTTATTGCCTGCGTTAATCTCGCCCCCGACCACGCGTACTTAAGAGCCTGCCTCTCCTCTCTCATTCCCCTCGCTCACCCCACCTTCTCTGCCCCCAGGCTGCAGCAATTTCGAGCTCGAACCCACTGTCCCCGACGAGCTTCTCTGGCAAAATCCCGATGACTCCGGCCACCTCTCCACTCCCTGGCATCACTACCTTGCTCCCCATCATCAGGCGCATCTCCCAGTGCCATCTGCTTGGCCGCGCCCGCTCCAAAACGTCGGCAACCTCAACGCCACTCGCCGCCGCGTCTGCCATTGCTCCGGCGAACTCCCCTGGTAAGCACCGACCGCCACGAGCCCTCCCGTTGATGCTCCTATCATCTACGCACTCGCCCGCGTCTAACTGCATGCCCCGTTGTCTTAGCTCGCTCTCAATCCTCGCCCCCGACGACATCCAGACGAACCCGAGCCAGAGGACAACTCCGGCGAGCAATTGCGATGGTCCCCGTGCGCCCCTTGCCTCCTCTTGAACACGTCAAGCATCAGTGAAGCACGGCGATTATGGTAAACCCCTCCCCTCCTTCCCTTGCTTCCTGTAGTCGCCGCGACACCGCGAGCTGAGCCCGCGCCGCCAACTGATGGTTGAACACATGTGAGCCGTTACATCGTCATCCAGTGGCTACGATATAACAACTTAATGAATGGGTATCACTCGATCTGCACTGTGTGATCTAAATGAGATCCCGCGGTCTATAACAGCCGATCCAACCGAACCGTTTTCAACCAAAGGAAGCAGCCATGTAGCCAGACTAAAATTTTAAAAACAGAATTAGATCTATTAGTGGATTGATTTTGTAAAATTCATAACTTTAGTTCTACACGTCCAAACTTTGCAAACTTTATATCAATGGAATCAGCAAGACAAATCCTACCCAACCATGCACTTTGTTTAATGTTTTGCTTCTGGAAAATTGGTTGAATTTGCAGAAACTTGTGTAGGCTTATTTTGAATATAAAAATTGTTCTACATATAATTTTAAGATGAAATCTTTGCAAATTGGATTTTTATGAACCTACTGACCATAGGAACCCACTTATCGATTTAAAAATGTATTTTGTGAAGTTAAGGAGTAAATATTTGAATTAGCACATTTCTAGTGAAATAAAAATATTGTTTATGGTTTAGAAATGAATTTTGGGTAAAACCTTTGGGAAATGATTTGATTCAAACCTTCTGACCCTAAACACCAAGTTTTGAGATTTAAGAACATATTTGATGAACCATATAAAACCATTACTTTGCTAAAAGATATTTTCAACTACATAAAATATCACCTTATCATAATATTTGGTTTATGAGGTGAAACCTTTTGAAAATGATTTTACCACTTTAGTAAATGACCACTTTGAGATTTAAAATGTTTAGAGCCTAGTAGAAACCACTTTTCTAAATAAAACCATCTTTTGCATGCTTGCATGCATTGCCTTGTTTCCATTATTTTATGTGTGGTAAATTGTTTGAATGCTAGTTGAATTTGTGTTTGCTTGATTGAATTGTAGTGAAGTTAGAAGATTGTGATATTTCCAAGATCAAGAAGTGAACCAACATTCTGTACTAAAAAGGCAAGTGACACTATCATCCATGTCCTACTATTTTCATTACACTTAGTGGATTTTTGTAACATGCATGATAAGGACTACTATATTTTATGCTATGCTAAATCCTAATAGGATACCCTTATATCTTTCTTAGAGAAAACAATGTAGTTGTAGTATGCTTAGCCCTGCTCTATATTTGGGATGGGATACATGATATGATTATATGAAGTGTTGAAAAGATATATGTTTTATATAATAAAACAAGTACTCAATGAATCACCTGAGTGGACAAGGATACTCAAGTTTTGGACAAGGTGGCAACAAAGGGAACCATGTTTATATGGCTATCTTTTTGTATGTGCACTAGAAGAAAACCACCCAGGGACTTAGAGATTGAACATGTTTCTCGTACAGTGGCTTCCGTGTACAGCCACATGCTAAATGGGCTCTGGCTTAGTCAACTACATAGTGGAAGACCCTTGCATTGGCATCTTTAGGTTCCACTAGAATTGTGTATTGGAAATATATCCTTACATTGGTGCCTGGTAGACAAGCTAGCATTGTGTATTGGGAGGACTTCTATGGAAAGACTTTGTCACATTCTCGATCTGCCGGTACTCCATTTGGTGAGTACTTATCCAGCGGCCACTGGTGGCGTCAATACGAGATTGTGTCATGTGGGTAAAGTGTACAACTTCTGCAGAAGATCAAATTCTAAGTACTTATCTGTGTCCCCGGTTAAGGATAATACTGAGCAACTAAGGCCTGAAGCTATGGAAGATCTCGATATTCCAATTTCTCAAAGTAAAACTTGATGGTGAAAACAAGGGATTAGAAACACTTGGAGTATTCCAAGGAGTTCAGAAAGATTTGACAAAAGATCAATATTATTTTGAAAAGATAGGATAAAACTATATTGCTTTCTGCAAATGAGCCTAAACCTCACTTAGCCAAATAAGCATGTATTGATAGGATCCACTTATTTCTACATAGTAGTGTAACTTGCCAATACAATTCAAATGTATTGACCCTTGTGGCTGCAACCTATTATGTTGCAGGTTTCATTGATGTTAGTGAAGTGTGTTGAATAGGATTACAAGTCTACAACCAACATGATTGCCTGTGGCACTTTGAAGATCATGGACCCCATGCTATTGCCAATTTCTGTTGCATTGTAATGAGATAGCCAAATGAGCTACGTAAGATGTAATAATTTATTTTATTCCTGGTTATAAAGTTATATTATGACCTTTGTATCTCGATATTACATCTTAACTATGGATGCTAGCTATTGATCCAGGGACTAGCATTGTACACACAGGGATCTCTACCTTATTAAAGGTTGGGAACCTTACAGTATTAGAATGGACTACACCAACCAATGTGAAACAAATTAGAGGTTTCTTGGGAATGGATGGTTATTATCGGAGGTTCATTAAAGGTTTCTCCAAGATAGCTAGACTAATGACCAAATTGTTAAGGAAGAATACACCATTCATCTGGTATGAGAAGTGTGAAGCCAGTTTTCAGGAGTTAAAGACCAGATTAACTACTGCTCCAATGTTAGAAATTCCAGAAATAGGGAAAGACTTTACAGTATACTGTGATGCATCTAAAGAAGGTTTAGGTTGTGTGTTAATGCAAGATCGGAAGGTAATTGCTTATGGATCAAGACAACTAAAACCACATGAAGTTAATTATCCAACTCATGACTTGGAGTTAGCAGCAGTAGTCTTTGCTCTAAAAGGATGGAGGCATTTTCTTTATGGAGCCAGATGTGAGTTTTATACTGACCATAAAATTCTCAAATATTTCTTCACTCAAAAGGAATTGAATCTGAGATAGAAGCTTTGGTTAGATCTAACCAAAGATTATGATTTAACAATCAACTATACCCCTGGAAAAGCAAATGTTGTAGCATATGCTTTAAGTCGTAAAAGTGAAGATATTCAGCCAAGCAATAGGGAGCTACCAAAAGAGTTACATATGGATTTGGAAAGGTTAGAGGTTCAATTATAAGAACAGAGACTCTGGGAGGATTAGCCACTATACAGGTAGTTGCAGAATAGAATAGTGATATTAAGCAAGAAATTTTTCGGCATCAAGCAGAAGTGATGGGGATATACCTACCGGGGTATGCCCAGCAGGACGTTTCCTACTGTCCCAAACTTCCAGCGAGTGGGCCTGAAGGACGGCGACTGGATCAAGACTTGGCGAGGACTCAGGCGACTGGAAGCTGGAGGCCCAGTCGGACTAGGTCAAAGACCTTCCGAATCCTTAACCAATTCGTTTGTAGATCTGTAAACCCTAGCGAGGTGAGCCTATATAAACCTCCCTAGGGTACGCATAGAGGACACGTTCCATCATACACCCAAGCGACTCGCCGCCTAGTCGTCGAGCTCGCCCTTTGTACTCTCTCCATAATACAATCTAGCAGGAGTAGGTCTTTACCCTCCAGGGGGCGAACCTGGGTAAACCCTTGTGTCTCCGCCCTCATCTCGCACCGCAGATGGCTGGCCGCCCTTGCCCCATGTTCTACTACTCGCTGCCGATTGCAGCATCTGCTGTGGCCATTCCCACGACAGTGGCGCCCACCATGGGGCCTAGACGGTCAGGCCGGTGTTCTGCGGCGAGATCCAATCTGCCCATCAACGAGAAGATCGCCACCGGCCGCATGATCGTGATCGGCAAGATCCTCCAGATCTTGCCGAGCAGCTACGTCCCGGCGGCACGCCCCGTCACGCACATCGTGATCTTGTCGGTCGGCACGATCAGCCTCTTCGTCAGCCTCACCGATGTCATCGTTTCGGAGGACTCGACTCGCATCCGCGAGTCGCCACCACGCGACCAGCTCTCTGAGAGCCAGGTCCGCACAATCCACCGCCTCGCCTCCGGGTAAGACTCGGCCCACAGCAACGTGGCCGAAACCACCATGGTCGCGGACGACACAGTCCTCAACGACGATGCCGACTCGGGGACGCCGGCGTCGGCTGCCGGATCCATTGTCGCCGCATCGCCAGCGAGCTCCATCACCCATGTCTCCAACATCAGAGACTTCGAGGACCCCTCCATCCTTGGGATCTTCGACTTCGGCTCCGGGTCGGAGAACTCCACCGACCTCCACGACGGGACCGGTCGCCATGTCGCGACCTACATGGCTACTGGCGCCGACCCCCCGCAAGAGCCCTTCTCCACGCTGATCCCACCGAACGCAATGGCAACGGAGGTCGAGGAACTCCGCCTACGGCTGGAGGAGGCGGTCCGCAAAGAACAAGCCGAGCGCGAAATTTTTTTCCTCGAGCAGGTGATAGCGCAGGAGCTCTCGCGCTATCACCAACTCCGAATCAGTTCGCGCCTGAACCCCACCATTCAGGGGCGCGCCCTACACTTCGACGACGAGAACGACCCGGCTTGTGCGGCCGAGCGCGCGATCTGCGAGAACGCGCCGCCAGGAGGGAGCTCTCGGCCCCCACTAGGCGCGGCGGCCAACAGCGCTCCACCACCACCCAATCGTGCGCCCCCCAGGGACCAACCAAGAATCATGGTCTCCTCACGGGAGCGAGATGCAAACGGCATCCTGCTGTTCTCCACTCCGATGGACAATGTCATCGCGAGCCGAGCAGCGGTCGACAACATAAACATAACCGGGGAAGGCGCCCTGCAGATCCAGTACGCCAAGGCTCTGCTCGCCAAAGCAGTCGAGCAACAAAACGCGGGCACCGACTCACAGGGTCGGATGTACTCGCGTTCGTCATGCAGCAGGGAGGCCGCCCAATGGTGGCGAATACCCTCAACTGCCCTACACCCGAGCCCCTGCAGCTCCAACATCGACCCGCGAACACGGCACTCTCCACCAACGACCCGCGGCCGGCGAAAAACTTCGTCGCCGCCAACGGGCAGCCCATCGACGCGTGCACCCACATCATCAACAACCAGAGCTGGCGCGCACGCCAGCCCGACGACCTGAGGCATACCCTCACCAACCGCCGCGACGGCGAACCAAGGGGATCGCTGAGTTGAGTCGGACCCCAATGCTTCGGACCGATGATCCGAGGCGAAATATACCCGGCGAACTTCAAAGCGCCGAAGGAGATCGACAAGTATGGCCCCTCGTACGATCCGTTCGTGTGGCTGGACACCTACCTCATGGCGATGGGAATCGCCGGCTACACCGACCTACTTGCCGCCCGCTACCTTCCCCTGATGATGGAGGGAGTGTGCAGGCAGTGGATTAACACCCTCCGTGCGGATAGCATCGACTCCTGGGAGGAAATGCGCGATGCCTTTGTCAGGCACTTTGAGGATTCCTACACCCACGCCACCACCATCGAGGACTAGAAGCGATGCGTCCAGGGACCCCACGAGTCGACCCGCAGTTGGGTCCAACGGTGGCAAGACCTGTGGTATAACGCGGCCGGAATCCACCTGGACACCGCGATCCACTGCTTCAATACCTCGTTCCGCTACGAGCCCCTGGTCGCCAAGCTCAAGCGAGTGTACAGAACACTCGACAACATACCGGACCTCCTAGAGATCGCCATGCAGTACGCGGAGGAGGACCCAAACCAAGAAACCGACGACGAGTCGGGAGGGAATCGCCGGACGAGCGGCCACGACAACAGGAGGCGACCCAAGCTACGCTACAGCAACACTCGCCTCACCGGCAAGCGCAATGGTGATGGGTGAGTCGACTTCGTCGCCAACGCTGGATACGCGCCGCGTGAACCCAAGAGCTTCCGCCGCGACGGAGGCCAACGGCGCGATGGCGGCAACTACAAGGCGAAGGCGAAGTTCGACCCAACGGCTCTCCTCAATCAACCCTGTGTGTTTCACAGCAGTGAAGGGAAGCCCGCCACGCACACGACCGCCGACTGCCACTCCCTCAAGGAGATTGAGAAGGCACGACGCACGGGAAGACCCCGACAACAACCCGCCAAACGGTGGAAAATTCGACAGCATCGCCGGCTCGCTCCACACCTTCACATGCTTCAACACGAAACGCGAGAAGAAGGTCATCGCCCGCGCTGTCGCCGTCAACGTGGTGTCCCAGATAGACATCCCCCAGTTCCTCAACTGGTCCGAGCAACCAATCACCTGGAGCCGCCGAAGACCACTCGCCACAGAGCGAATATCCGGGCCGAGTCGCCTTGGTGGTCAAGCCCAAGGTGGGGGACTATTGCTCCCCAAGATACTGATGGACGGCGGCAACTCCATCAACATCCTATACCTGGACACATTCAGGCGACTGTGGCTCCCGCAGTCGAAGATCGAGATGACCTACATCACCTTCCACGGCATCATCCCCGGTCGGAAGGCGTACCCAATCGGCAAGGTGACGCTTCCAGTCACCTTCGGCACACCAGCAAACTTCCGCACCGAGCGGATCGTCTTCGAGCTGGTGCCGTTCAACAGCCCCTACCACTGCGTCCTGGGGCGCCAGGTGTTCGCCAAATTCATGGCAGCGCCCCACTACGCATACAACGCGATGAAGCTCCCTGGGCCATGTGGCATCATCACTGTCCATGGCGATCCCGACATGGCCAGAGAATGCGAGGCCAAAGGCGCCGAACTCGCTGACGCCGTCATCGCGGCGGAGGCCAACCACGCCAAGGAGCTCGCCAAGTACACGAGCGTGGTCAACAATGACTACCCCACCTTACTCAAGAAGCCCAACTAGGAGGGTGGCAGCTCCACCGCCTTCGAGGCAACGACGCACACCCGCATCGTCGAGCTGGTCCCAGGCGACTCCAGCTAGACGATGACGATCGGGACGGGCATGAGCACAGCATAGGAAGGCGCGCTCATCGAGTTCCTGTGTGAGAATCGTGACATCTTCGCATGGAAGCCATCCGACATGTCTGGTGTCCCGAGGGAACTCGCTGAGCACAAACTCAACACCGACCCCAAAGTGCGACCTGTCAAGCAGTCGCTGCAGCCCTTCAATGAAGAGCGCCGCCAAGCAATCGCCGAGGAGGTGTAGCGTCTACTCGCTGCAGGCTTCATCCGGCCAATCAAGGACTCCAAGTGGCTGGCAAACCCAGTCATGGTCGAGAAGAAAAACGGGACCTGGAAAATGTGTATGGATTACACAAACCTACATAGCGCTTGCCCGAAGGAGCAATTCGTCCTCCCGCGGATCGACCAAATCATCGACTCAACCGCGAGCTCGGAGTTGCTATGCTGCCTCGACGCCTACTCTGGGTACAACCAGATCAAAATGGCAGTCGAGGACAAAGAGAAGACAACGTTCATCATGCCATTCGGATCCTTCTGCTACACCGCCATGACCTTCGGCCTCAAGAACACCGGGGAGACCTACCAGAGGTGCATGCATGAGTGCCTTGCGAGCCAAATTGGCCGCAACATCCATGTCTACATCGACGACGTGGTGGTAAAATCCACTCGCCAGGGCGATCTACTCACCGACCTGGCGGAAACCTTTGCCAACCTGCGGAGGTACAAGATAAAGCTAAACCCAGGAAAGTGCACCTTCGGTGTACCTACTAGACAGCTATTAGGATACGTCGTCTCCAAGTGCGGGATCGAGGAGAACCCCGCCAAGATCAACACGATCGCCCGGCTCGGCAGACCCGAGTGCCTGCGTGACGTCCAGAAGTTGGCCGGGCGAGTCGCGGATCTCAGTCTCTTCATCCCCGGCTAGGCGAGAAGGCGATGCCTCTCTACCGCCTAATGCGCAAGAACCCCACCTTCCATTGGGACAAGGAGGCAAACTACACGCTCCATGCTCTCAAGGAGGTACCTCTACTCGCCGCCCCCGTCAACAAGGAGCCCATGCTCGTCTACATCGCGGCTTCCGAGCGCGTCGCCAGTGCCGTCATGGTCGTCGAACGACTAGAGGAAGGCAAGGAGTGCCCGGTGCAGCGACCCGTATACTACATCAGCGAAGTCCTCACCGAGTCGCGCCAGCGCTAACCGCAGTACCAAAAATTGGTATATGCAGTCTTCAGAGCACAACGGCAACTACCGCACTACTTCCAGGAGCACCCAATAACGGTCGTCTCCTCAGCACCGTTGTAGGACATCATCCGCAACCGCGAGGCGACCGGGCGAGTCGCCAAGTGGGCCGTCGAGATTGGCGTCCACAACATCAGATACGAGCCGTGCAAAGAGATCAAATCGCAGGCTCTCGCAGACTTCCTAGCCGACTGGGAGGAGGCCCAGCAGCCAAAGAAGCTGCCATACCTCCATTACTGGAGCCTACACTTCGATGGCTCCAAGAACGCAGATGGCGCAGGAGCGGGGATCGTGCTAACATCTCGAAGGGCGACAAGCTCCGCTACGTCCTCTACCTCGACTTCACCCCCTGCACCAACAACATGGCCGAGTACGAGGCGCTACTCCACGGCATGCGGGCAGCCAAGGAGATGAACATCAATTGCCTGCGCTGCTATGGAGACTCCGACCTCGTCGCTGGGCAAGTCGCCGGCACCTGCGACGTAGTCTCCCCCACCATGGCGGCATACCGTCAAGCAGTGGACCAGCTGGGAGGCCACTTTGCAGGCTACTCCATCGAGTGGATCGATAGGCGGAAGAACGAGGAGGGCGACGCACTCTCTCGCATCGGCTCGGCTCGACTCGCACCACCCACTGGATTCTTCCTCGATACCATCACCAAGGCCTCTGTCTCCCCCCAAGGGAGATCGACATTGGAATTCCGCTGCAACCAGACACAGCCCTGGTCACACTAATCGCCGAGCCAAGTGACTGGACAACGTCATACGTCGCTTACCTAGAGGGAGGCACCCTACCCGCAGACGAAACGGAGGCAAGGATGATAGCACGCCGCTGCAAATCCTTCGTCATCATCAACGACGAGCTCCACAAGCGCAGCGTAACCGGCGTGTTCCAACACTGCGTCCAACCCGCTGATGGACACAAGATCCTCCAGGACATCCACTCCGGCGACTGCGGCCACCACGCCAGCGCCCGCTCTCTAGTCTCCAAGGCCATGCGACACGGATTCTACTGGCTCACCGCACACGCCGACGCGGTCGACATCCAGCGATGCATCGGGTGCTAGAAGTACGCCAACCAGACTCACGTACCGAGCTCGGCGCTCAAGACAATCCCCATCACCTGGCCATTCTCCGTATGGGGCATGGATATGGTAGGCCCCCTTCAAGAAGGCCCCCTCTAGCTTCACCCACCTCCTAGTCGCAGTCGACAAATTCACAAAATGGGTGGAGGCCAAGCCAGTCCGCAAGTGCGACGAGAAGACCGCTACAAAATTTTTACGCGAGCTCATCTATCGCTACGGGTTCCCAAATAGCATCATCACGGACAACGGCACTAACTTTGCCAAGGGATCCATGGCCGAGTTCTGCGAGGAGCACAACATCCGACTTGACCTCGCCTCAGTCGCCCACCCGGAGTCCAATGGCCAGGCGAAACGCGCCAACCAGAGCATCCTCCATGGCCTGAAGCCACGGCTACAAGTCCCACTCGAGCGCACCGCCGGGTGCTGGGTCGAAGAACTCCCCTCTGTCATCTGGGGCATCCACACCTCCGTCAATAGGTCGACGGGGTTCACCCCCTTCTTCATGGTGTAAGGTGCCGAGGCAGTCATGCCAACCGACCTCAAGAACGACTCACCTAGGGTGGTCAACTACACGGAGGCCGACAATGAGCTCGCACGCCAAGACGAAGTCGACCAGCTCGACGAAGCACGTGACCTAGCTCGCTCCCGCACCGCCATCTACCAACAAGGGCTTCGCCGCTACCACAGCCGACAAGTATGGACTCACACTTTCCAGGAAGGCGACTTGGTACTGCATCTAATCCAGGACAAGAAAGGAATGCAAAAGCTCTCACCCCCCTGGGAGGGACCATTCGCCATCGGGCGAGTCCTGGGCAATGACGCCTACTACCTCACCGACGTCCGAGACAACGGAAAACTCAACGTCAAGCGGCCATGTAATGTAAACCTCCTACGAAAGTTCTACTCTTAGAACTCCAGACATGTACCCCCTACCCGCTATGAAATAAAGCATTGTGTACCAAGTCGCACTCGTAAATTGCGTCTACTCTCCATGCCTTGTGCTAATCGCACTCGTAATAACAGCGTTACACTATTCGCAGAAGTCAACCTTTGGTCACGCGACCGGCACGGCCAAGTAGTGCGGTACGAGGGCACTGGAAAAATCCAGGCCTCGTACCGTCAACGAAAAAAGCTAACCTGGATCCCCATTGGAGTCGCCTAGCTCGACTGGCTCCCCGAGCCAAGATGATTGCACTCGCTTCCCACAGCGACCAAGTCCTCCACATCCTCGGTGCAGCGACTCTAACGGCACAGTACCACGCTCGGGGACTGACAGCAGCCCAAAGAAGAGCGTCTAGGGAAAAACGCCAAGTAAGAGAGCGTGCCCAGGACTCGCCATGCGACTGATCTTACGGATCAGGCGGAGTGACGCTCCTAACATAACGCGCTTTTTCCTCGCCTATCTTGGGCATGCGACTAGAATGACCAAGTACCACACTTGGGGACTCGGCGACCCAACCCCGTTCGTGCTCGGGAATACGGCCAAGTAAAGAGCACCCCTGGGAGTCGCCAAGCGACTGGCTCCGCGAGCCATGGCGAGTCGACCTTAACTCACTAATAGTTCACACAACATATAAAAATGAGGTTAACCCCATAAAAAGGGCGGACGCGCTCGGGGACTCGTACAACCAACATTCAAATCACAAAAGCGATGACAAAATAACCCGAGCATTCCTTCATAGCAGCAAAAATTTTTCGCGTACAAGGAGAATTACATGGTTATCTTATACTAACGCCGAATGGCACAACATCTTATTCCACAGGCTTTGATGAAGAAGCGCCACCATCCTTGTGGCTGTGGATAAAAGGCGCCCAGGGATTTGACGGGTACATCGTAAGCTCGCCCACCATCGCCGCACGGAATGGTTGCTCCACCTTGAAGCCGCGGTGCTTCAGCTCAGGGTCATTAGGGGCGACGACCGTCTCCTGCTAGGGAATAAGGTCGCTCATCGCCCAAACACGGTCGGAGTACACCGCGGCTCGGTTCGTCAGCTTCAACACCTCGGCAATCTCGACTGAGCCCGTCGACGAGGGGCACCTACTCGTGACGTTGTCGAGGTCTAAATCGTCGGGAAAATGTGCGAGCCCAAGGCTCAGTGCAGTCGCTGCTCCACGACGGAAGGCCGACCATGTCATGAATTCCACGACCGACGGGGCCTTCTCCAGGTAGCGTCATACCTCGACGAGGTCGCTGGGGATCACCTCCGTGGGCGAGATCTCCTGAAGATATGCCCGAAGACAAGTCGCTGACAAAGTGGCTGAGTCGACCAGGGTGGTCACGCATTGCCGTGTGTCGTACGACTGCGCCTTTTCGGCATTATCAGTGATCCAGCCTGTAATACACAAGCAAACAGTGAGCAAAGCATCAAAACCACGATGTGGTATGTGTGCTCGGAAATTGGTTGAAGGAAAGCTCACCAATCAGCGGGCGGCAGAGGTCCGTGATGGAATTTTGAAGAGCCGAGAGCTCATTCTTCAACCCGGCGACGAGTGTGTCCGACACCTTCCGCACCTCAGCAGCAGAAGTGGCGGCCGCCTTGGCTCGCCCTTCCGCTGAGCTCGCTTCCTCCTTCGCCTCCTTGAGCTCACGCTCCAGTTCGGTGATTCGCTCCTCCGCCACGCTCAAGGCAGACCGAGCCGCCGTTAATTCACCCACTGGGACAAGGCCCTGGCGAGCCTCCTTCACTTCAGCCGCACTACTCTATCTTTCCAAAACAAAACGGTCAACACCGCAAAAAGTTCGCGACAAGCGCCAAACAAGGTAAATACTCACCCGCAGCCACTCGAAGCTCCTCGTTCGTCTCCTGGACAGCGATAAGCTCCTTCTCCATGTGGCACTTGGCAGCAAGCCGCTCGGCCGACTCGCGATGCAAGCCCTGTGCAACAATCACAGCGTCAACAACCAAAAATTCCTATGTTCCTAGCTGCTGAAATTCAGCGACTAGGCACTCGAGGACTGGATGACAAAATTCCTAAATGCCCAGCCGCTGAAATTCAGCGACTAGGCACTCGGGGACTGGATGAAAAAATTCCTAAGTGCCCAGCCGCTGAAATTCAGCGACTAGGCACTCGGAGACTGGATGACACAAATAGTAAGAATCCGATCACTAAAATTCAGTGGCCAGATCCTCGGGGACTGGACATACCTGGATGGCGGCACCTAGCATGCCATGAAGCTCCATCGCGTCCACCGACGCAAGCATGAGCAGAGTGTGACCGCGACGCTGTTCAACCTCCATGCCGGCGGCCCCAGGGAGCTGGCTCGATGGCACTGAGGCACTCGCCGTGGCGGCTTTCGCCACAAAGCGAGGGAATGTCGCCATCGCGGCCCCCGTGCCACCTGAAGGCAGCCCGGTCGCCTCGGTCGAACCCATGGGCACTGCATGTTGCGACCCTGCATCCTCCTTGGCTTTCACAGCTACGTCCACTGCGATCGGGGGTTCGCTCGGGGCAGCCGCCGGCTCGTCAGAGATCGTGACGATGCCATCGCCCTTTGTTCTTTTGGTGCCTTCTGCGGGAGCAATGACTTTGTCGCCCTTCCTCTTCTTCGAGGGGTCGACCGGTGCCTCTGTGGTGACTGGTGGAGCCTTGGCCACCGAAGGGTGACCTATCTTCTTAACTCCAGTCCTGCGAAACAACTCTGTCAACAACATCCTCCGATCGAAACACGAAGCAAGCATACGGATAAAAGGTCAAGGAACACTCACTTGGTGACTGGAATAAATCGCAGGCCGGTGCGGATGCTGGCAGGCTTCTCCAGTTCTGGCCCCAGTTTCCGACTGAGGCCCGTCTCGAAAACACTATGTGCCCAAGACACTGACAGTTTCTTCGAGGATGAGGCCGCGGCAGGAGCCTCCGTGGCAACCATTGCGGGAGCTCCTCTCAGCGGCGAGGCCCCTGCGGCTGGAGCGGCCACCAACCCGGTGACTGGGGCGAACGGCGGAGGCAATGATGACAGCGGCGCCTCGTCCTCTACGACGGTAGTTCCAGTCGTCATCTGCGGGTGGAAGCCATCCTTCCACCACTTGAAACAACTGCAAGAGTCAAATAACATTAGCACGTCCGTGAATGCACAAACTACGACTGCGAGTGCAAAGGAAATAACAACTCACCGTTGGGGCTGGGCGCCTTGTGGTGTAAGGTGCGACCCCGGCCTTCGCGTCAAGATACACCGCCTGGGTGATCTTCTTCAGAGTCTGGGTGTAGTCATTGAGTCTCCACTCGTCATGGCAGGACTTCGTCGGGTCGTCCTTGCCCGTGTAGTCGTACATATAGTGGGCACGCTGGCCAGGGGCTCGAGCCGTCGCCCGAGCCAGCAATTGTAGAGGTTGATGGTTTGGAAGCCTTTCTTATTCAAGTTGCGGATGGTCTGCAGCATCTCGTCGACGACCATCCGCTGTTCTAGCGGAAGTTTGGTAACTTGGAGCCGACGCGGCTCGGGCCGGTCGGCGGAATACCTTGGAAGCGCCACCTCGACGCCCGGAGTCGACTCGGTCACGTAGAACCACCTCTTCTTCCACTCGTTCATTGCTTTGGCGGGCAACATCAGATCAAAGAATGACGCCTTCGACTTCAGCTGAAAATTCAAGCCGCCCGCGGCTAGCATTGGGCCGCCAGCCTCTTCGCGGCTGATTCTCCCATGGAATAGATCTTGCCATAGGCGAAAATAGGGCCTGCAGCCCAGGTAGCACTCGCAGAACGCCACGAAAATGGCGAGCTGCTCGATGATGTGCGGTTCCAGGTCCGACGGCTGGATATCGTAATAAGCGCAGAAGCGCCGGAAGATGAGGGAAGTGGGGAATCCGAGCCCCCGCTCCAGATGACTAGTGAAGCAGACAAACTCCCCTTCACGCGGATCTAGAATTACTTCTCCGGCCGCGGGGATGCGCCATCTCCCGGCATGAAGGATCCCCGCCTCCTGGAATGATCTTAGCAGCGCCTTCGTGCACTTGGATCTGCCCCATGGTTCGGCAGGAGGAGCCATCGGCCGGGGGATCGTGGGATGCGAATCGCTCTGAGTCATTCTGGTCGTTGTGCGAAATGGGGGAACGAGAATGCGCAAGTTCGGAGGAAGTGAGGGAAGTGTTTCCCCCTCACCCGTCACTCTCCTTATATAGTGGTTGTTACCCGCCATTTTAGGGGAGCCGTTACCACGCGGTAATTATGCCGATATTACCGCTGGATTACCCTACGGCTAGTTTGACCAAGGTGACGGTCCAACTTTGTTCACTCGACTCGCTGTCTTCAGCGATTCGACGATTCGCCGACCCGATCACTAAAACAGTGACCTGATTATTCGCCGACCCGTTCGCCAAGCTACGATATGATTGGTCGCTATTATTGCGACTAAAATGACTAGTTCTTTCCTTTGTTCAGGAGTCCACCGCCGATTCGACTGGGCGTCCGCATTGGACCCGCATACTTCGACTGCCAATGAACACCTGCGACGAATCAACGATGGCCTCGGGGACTACTGATGGGGATATGCCTACCGGGGTATGCCCAGCAGGACGTTTCCTACTGGCCCAAACTGCTAGCGAGTGGGCATGCAGGACGGCGACTGGATCGAGACTTGGCGAGGACTCAGGCGACTGGAAGCTGGAGGCCCAGAAGCGTAGCTAGGACCAGTCGGACTAGGTCAAAGACCTTCCGAATCCTTAACCAATTCAATTGTAGATCTGTAAACCCTAGCGAGGTGAGCCTATATAAACCTCCCTAGGGTACGCATAGAGGGCACGTTCCATCATACACCCAAGCGACTCGCCGCCTAGTCGTCGAGCTCGCCCTTTGTACTCTCTCCATAATACAATCTAGAAGGAGTAGGTCTTTACCCTCCGGGGGGCCGAACCTGGGTAAACCCTTGTGTCTCCGCCTTCATCTCTCACCGTAGATGGCTGGCCGCCCTTGCCCCATGTTCTACTACTCGCTGCCGATTGCAGCATCTGCCGTGGACATTCCCAAGACAATAAGATTCTTTCTTTGCTGAGGAAATTCGAAGGATATCTCAAGGACAAACATCAGTTTTTCGCTTAGGATATTATGAGTCTTTATGGTTCCAAGATCGTCTTTGTGTCCCAGATGTGCCTGAAATTCGTGAAGTGATACTCCGAGAGGCACATAAAACACCATATTCCATTCATCCAGGAAGTACTAAGATGTACATGGATTTGAAAGAATTATTCTGGTGGAATAACATGAAGAGAGACATTGCAAAATATTTGTCAGAATGCCATACTTGCCAAAGGGTACAGGTTGAACATCAAAGCCCAGCAGGACCATTGCAACCTTTGGAAATTCCAGAGTGGAAATGGGAGGAAATTGGTATGGACTTCATTACAGGATTGCCCATGACACCTAAACGGAAGGATATGATATGGGCGATTGTTGATAGACTCACTAAAAGTGCACATTTTATTCCGATAAACAGAAGGAAAATGCCGAGAAGTTAGTAGAAGTTTACATTAAGGAGATAATAAGTAAGCACGGAGTGCCCAAGAAGATCGTAATTGATAGAGGATCAGTGTTTACTTCGGCATTTTGGAAGCAACTACATGAAGCACTTGGTTCAAAGTTAGATTTTAGCACAGCTTATCATCCACAGATGGGGGGTCAAACTGAATGAACAAACCAAATACTGGAAGACATGCTTAGGTCTTGTGCATTATATTTTGGAGGTTCGTGGGAAGATCATCTACCATTGGCAGAATTTTCCTATAATAACAGCTACCAGAGTAGTCTGTAGGCCGCTCCATATCAAGTACTCTATGGAAGGAAATGTAGATCACCAATATGTTGGTATGAGACTGGGAGTAGCAAAGAATTTGTGCCCGATTATATCAAGGAAAAGCAAGATATTATTGATATAATCTAGGATAGATTGAATATAGCCCAAAGTAGAAAGAAAAGTTATGCTGATCTAAGACGAAGATCATGGCATCCTAAAGTGGGAGACATGGTATATCTTAAAGTAAGCCCAATGAAAGGAGTTCAGAGGTTCGGAGTTAAGGGAAAATTAAGTCCAAGATATATAGGACCATTCAAAGTACTGAGTCAGAACAGGACACTAGCTTATCCTTTAGAGCTAACCTCAAGATTGGCTAAAGTTCATAATGTTTTCCATGTGTCACAACTCCGAAAATGTCTTAAAGTTCCTGATGATGCAATCACACATCAAGAGATAGAATTACAAGCAGACTTGACTTATGTTGAAAAACCCTGTAAAATTCTGGAAGAAAACTGGAAAAGGTTGAGGAATAGGGAAATCAAGTACTGCAAGGTACAATGGGAACATCATCCCGAGAGAGAAGCCACATGGGAGAAAGAAGATAATTTAAGAAAATCCTATCTAGAACTGTTCAGGTACACTTCAGCAAACTTCGGGACGAAGTTTAATTTAAGGGAGGAAGTCTGTAACATCCCAGCATTTAGGAACAAACGAAGGGTAGATTTAGGAATTTGTGCATATGCATGCATTCATCTGCAAAATATGGGTAAATTTTTCGCCAAACAAAAACTTAAAGTGATCAAAATTTCTTTCACTCTCTAGGTGTAGGAATAGCTCTGGTGAGTGATCGTTATAAATTTTGACATGATCTTTATGAATAAATGTGTTTTGAGGAGAATTTGAAGTTAAACTTATAATTTGAGTTTATATTTTTAAAAACTTAGAATTATGATTTTGTAATATTATTTAAGATATAATATATAATAATAGAAATAAAATAAGAAATATAATTAAGCAAATGAATATTATTTCCATAATTTTATTCCATAAACAAGTTACAATAAGTAACTCATTAAGACAAGAAAGAATCTTTCAAAAAGTGAAATTACAAAAAAAGAAACATATATTTATTATTAAACTATTACACATTTCTTACAAAGAATGAAATAAAAATGACCAAGGGTCTATTCTACCTAAAAGTAAACCTATTCTAATCTTGAATATTCAAATCTTGTACCTGCAAAACAAAGAACAAACAAAAAGGAAAATAAAAGTTAAGTTGTTAATCTTTACTCTAAGTAGAGAGCAGTGAGTTGCACTGCTCAATTTTACATCATTGAGTAAACCTTTTAGGGGCAAGTTTCACCAATATGCAAGAATTAAATCTTCCATAACAATAAGCCATAAGTCAAATAATCACAGCCAGTAAAGGGACAAGTTTCACCAGGCAGATAAATAGTAGCAAGATAAAAAGGTAGAACACCTCACTGAACATATCCACAACTATGCAGCAGGCATACAAGCAACTCACACACCAAAATGCATGGGTGTGCTGTCGACATAGCCCCAACAGTCCAAGCAAGTAAAACTAGTTTATCCAGAAGAACAACTAGTTTATCCAGAGCATATCTCCATTTCTCACACCACACAAGAACAACTAGTTTATCCAAAGCCAAACAAACTATCCAACACAATCTCACACCAGATCAAACCACACATCACCTGATGGTGACATAAGGAGGGGGAGGATCAGGTGGACAGCAAGGCTAAGCTCACAGGAGCTAGGAGGAGCAAAGTTGATCAAGGCCAAGCATAAGCATCAAGGGAAATAAGAACAACATCAGGAGGTGAAGGATAGGATTCAACCAGCAACCCAACATCACAACAAACCACTACCATCATCAGCTTTGTGGTGAGTGTCATGAACCACCACATGATTTATTCATCATATCCACACAGGACCATGTGTTGTTTCATAAAACAACCTCTCAATGATCACCCTGATGGGGTGAATCTATCCTAAAGGTTTTAAATATAACGACCAGAATTAAACTCTAGCAAAAACACCAAATTCTTAGACCAGCCTCACATAATTGGTGATTGTCACATCCCAAAATTTTCCAAATTTTGAAATGTGAAAAATAAATAAACAAAATAAAATCTTGTTGAAATTTAGGGTGAGAAGAAACTTTTTGATTCCAATTGGAAATATCAAAACTTATTTTGATCAAATAAAATCCTAAAGGGATTTAAAAATATAAATAAACAATAAAGTTAAAATAGTTGGAATCACTATTATTAGATCTTTTAATAAAAAGATTTGATTTTCAAAAGCAAAGGAAGAATTATAAATAAGGATTATTTTAGAGAGCCAAATTAAATCTTGGCCAAACTTTTGAAATAAAGTATTCTTTTATTTGATAAAAAGAGTAAAGGTTTATTTAAATAAAATAATGAGGATTTATTTATATCCAATTTTATTAAAGTAAAGGCTTTTCCTTTTTAAATAAACACTAAAACTTGTTAGAGTATTTTTTTAAATAAGATTTCCAAGTGTTTTTGTTTTAAAATAAAACCTACTGAAATGGTTTTGATATTATTTAGTTTTCAAATAGAGTTTTTAAATAAATTAAATCCTATTTGAATTAAAGACTAAGGTCTATTTATTTAATTATTAAATAGATCCTAAAAGAATAAAAGTATTATTTTATTTTGGACTTAGGATTCTGTTGTTAAACATAATTAAAATAAACACAAAGTTTGGCGGTGGTTTGATTTTAATCTGAGTTTGGATTATTTGTTTGAAAATCAAAACAGAAATTCATATTGGAAAAAGGAAAAGCTTTCAGAATAAAAAAAAGTGAAACAAACAGACCCAACCCAACAGGACCAGCAAGCCCACTCGTAGCCCAACTTTCCCACCCTCAGTGAATCGTTTTTTACCCACGCGTGCACCCGCAAAGTCAGTGAACGCTCGGCCCCACTCCCTCTTCCTCCACCTCGCTGACAGACGGACCCCACGCCACCTCAGCATCGTCTACCTCGCGACCACGTCCCCCTGCCGTTGCTGCCGATTGATTGCCGGCGTCAATACGCGTTGATGGCGCAGTAATTTCCTCTCGCGACCACGCCATCTTAAGCACCTCTCCCTCCTCGCCATTTCCCCTCAGACCCCAATGCTAGAGAGCCACCAGGCTGCCCCAATTTCCTTTTGCACCGCCGCCGTCTCCGACGAGCTTCGCAACCAATTTCGGCGCCGTCCAGCCGCCCCTCGCCTCCCTCTGCACGCGAGCATATTCCCCATCATCGGGCGCACATGCCCATAACTCCAGCTCGCTCCCGCGCGCTCTAGAAGCTCGGCTTCGTCAACATCAGAGCGCCACCGTCTTCGGTCGTTTCTCCGGCGAGTCCCCCTGGTAAGCCAGACCGCCCCGAGCCCTCTCACTGACACTCATGTGATCACCATGCCCGTACGCATCTAACGCCCCCTCCCGTTTGCCTTAGGGCGACCTGAAGCTCCATCCCCGACAACCTCCAGAGACGCCCGACGCCGCTGCACACTCCGGCGAGCAATCCCCTCCGTTCCTGAGCGCCCCTCGTCAAGCCGACCACACCTCGAGCTTCTCCACACTCCCACGAGCACGGTGATCACCCCCATTACCCCTCTTACTTCCTGGTTCGTCGCCACCGCCACCGCCAGAGTGTGCGCCGCCGCCAGCCGCCGCCAGTGGATGGTCAAGCATCTGCGAGCCGTTAGATCGTTATCCAGTGGCTGTGATTAGATCTTAAACTGAAGGGGTATGTGTGCTCCTGATCCGTGTGATTTAAATGAAATCCTGCGGTACAGAGAGGCTGATCCGCACGAAGCGGTATCAACCAGTAGGGAAGCACCACGTGGACATGGTTTAGTTTAAAACAGAAATTAGAATCTATTAGTATTGCAAACTTGTAAAATTTATAACTTTAGTTCTAAACGTCCAAATTTTGCAAATTTTATATCAATGGATTCAGCAGAACAAGTACTTTGCAACCATGCATTTTGTTTAATGTTTTGCTTCTGGAAAATTGGTTGAATTTCCAGAAACTTGTGTAGGCTTATTTTGAATATAAAAATTGTTCTAGATATATTTTTGAGATGAAATCTTTGCAAAATGGTTTGTTTTGAACCTACTGACCATAGGAACCAACTTATGAATTTAAAAATGTATTTTGTGAAGCTAAGGGATAAATATTTGAATTAGCACATTTCTAGTCAAATAAAATATTGATTATGATTTAGAAATGATTTTTGAGTGAAACCTTTGGGAAATGATTTAATTCAAACCTTCTGGCCCTAAACACCAAGTTTGAGAATTAAAATGTATTTGGTGAACTCTTTAAAGAATATTGCTTTGCTAAAAGCATTTTCAACCACATAAAATATTGATTTGATTTAAAAATGGTTTATAGATAAAACCTTTTGCAAATGGTTTTACCACTTTAGTAAATGACCACTTTTTGAACTTTATAATGTTTAGAGCCTAGTAGAAACCACTTTTTCATGTAAAACTATCTTTTGCATGCTTGCATGCATGACCTTGTTTCTATTATTTTATGTGTGATAAATTGGTTGGAATGCTAGTTGAATTTGTGTTTGCTTGATTGAATTGTAGTGGAATTAGAAGAGTGTGATATTTGCAAGATCAAGAAGTGAACCAACATTCTCTACTAAAAAGGCAAGTGACACTATCATCCAAGTCCTATTATTTTCATTACACTTAGTGGATTTTTGAAACATGCATGATAAGGACTACTATTATTTTATGCTATGCTAAATCCTAATAAGATACCCTTATACCTTCCTTAGTGAAAACATTGTAGTTGTAGTATGCTTAGCCCTGCTATATATTGGGATGGGATACATGATATGATTATATGAAGAGTTGAAAAGACATATGTTTTATATAATAAAACAAGTACTCAATGAACCACCTGGGTGGACAAGGATACTCAAGATTGGACAAGGTGGCAACAAAAGGAACCATGTTTATATGCCATCTCTTTTTGTATGTGCGCTAGAATAAACCACCCAGGGACTTAGAGATTGAACATGTTTCTCGTACAGTGGCTTCCGTGTACAGCCACATGCTAAATGGGCTCTGGCTTAGTCAACTACATAGTGGAAGACCCATGCATTGGCATCTTTAGGTTAACTAGAATTGTGTAAGGGAAATTTATCCCTACATTGGTGCCTGGTTGACAAGATAGCATTGTGTATTGGGAGGACTCCTATGGAAATACTTTGTCACATTCTCGATCTGCCAGTACTCCATCTTGGTGAGTACTTATCCAGCGGCCACTGGTGGGAACAAGACGAGATTTTGTCATGTGGGTAAAGTGTACAACTTCTGGAGAAGATCAAATTCTAAGTACTTAGCCGTGTCCCCGGTTATGGACAATACTGAGAAACTAAGGCCTGAAGCTATGGAAGATCTCGACATTCCAATTTCTCAAAGTAAAACTTGATGGTGACAACAAGGGATTAGAAGCACTTGGAGTTTTCCAAGAAGTTCAGAAATATTTGACAAAAGATCAAAACTATTTTGAAAAGATAGGATAAAACTATATTGCTTTCTGCAAATGAGCCTAAACCCCACTTAGCCAAATATGCATGTAATGATAGGATCCACTTAACTCTACATAGTAGTGAAACTTGCCAATACAATTCAAATGTATTGACCCTTGTGGATGCAACTTATTATGTTGCAGGTTTTTTTGATGTTAGTAAGTGTGTTGAATAGGATTACAAGTCTACAACCAACATGATTGCCTGTGGCACTTTGAAGATGAAGGACTCCATGCTATAGTTATTTCTGCTGCATTGTAATGAGATAGCCAAATGAGCTATGTAAGATGTAATGAATTATTTTATTCCTTGTTATAAAGTTGTATTATGAACTTTGTTTCTTGATATTACATCTTAACTGTGGATGTTAGCTATTGATCCAGGGACTAGCATTGTAAACACAGGGATCTCTACCTTATTAAAGGTTGGGAACCTTACAGTGATATCAAAGGCAACTTTTGTAATCTATCATTTGTTCTTACAAGATCTGGGCACTGTTCCCAGAAGGAGTAACACCTCAGATCTTACAAGTTACAAATAAATCCATTCCCTTAACCAACTAGGACCTTAGATCTGTTAGACCCCTCCTTTATAAAGGAAAGGATCCCTGTGATTGCAATGCTAGTACCTGGATCAATAGCTAGCATCCACAGTTTAGATGTAATATCAAGAAACAAAGGTCATAATATAACTTTATAACCAGGAATAACATAATTTTATTACATCTTTACATAGCTCATTTGGCTATTACATTACATTGCAGCGGAATAACTATAATCATGGGTCCTTCATCTTCAAAGTGCCACAGGCAGATGTTGGTTGTAGACTTTGTAATCCTAATCAATCAATCTTCACTAAAAACAATCAAACCTGCAACATACAAGTTACAGCCACAAAGGTTCAATACATTTGAATTGTATTGGCAAGTGATACTATGGTAGTATAGTGGAGTCTAACATCTATATGCATTTGGCTAAGTGGAGTTGAGGCTTGCATTGCTCAAAATAGATTTTTCCTTAACATTTGAAAATACTAAGTTTTTGCTTTGACAAAATCATATTTCTCAATCAAAGATTGAAGATCCTTTACAAGGCATCTCTCAATCAAAGATTGAAGATTTCAGACAACCCTTGTTCAATCCACAAGTTTTTAACTTAGAAATTTGAATGATGAGATTCTTGATTGCTTCCATGTCTTGATGCTCAAATTGTCCTTTACCAGGGACATGGCTAAGTACTTAGATTTTACACTCTGCAGAGGTGGTGCACTTTCCCCACAAGACTTGGTTTCCCAAGACAAGATCTTTCAGAAGCCTTCCCTTAGACCAAAATGGACGCGTTCCATCCTATCAAACACTACCACCCACTGTCCACATGGCTAAGTTCTTGCAACCTATTTGATCATGGCAGAGCCCATATTGCCAAGTGGTTGCACTTGAAGCTTCTCAACATTTGACATCTCAAATCTCTTTGTGCCTGGGTGGCATTCCACAAGTGAGATACACAAGCCAAGTCCATGGCCTTGTGAACCACTCAACCAAAAACCACCAAGCAAGCCCATTCCACCCAGGTGATTCATTAACTTAGTTGTTTTATTACATAAAAACATAAGTCCTCAGACTTAGAGATTTTTCCATAGTGTGAATATATTTTCCACCCATGTTTTCTATTAGCTAGGCTAAGCTTGATAGTAGTAGGAGTCTTTAACTTAGGAAAATCCTACTAAGGATTCATCTACTAGTTTTCCTATAGTAAGGTTTATACTTAGCAAAATCCATGCAAGTTTTACTTAGAGAAAATTCACTAATGCATAGAGAAAGTAATGGGACAAAAGTATGAAGCATCACTTGCCTTTTTGGTAGGGAATGGTGGTTCACTCCTTGATCTTGCTAGTCTCACACTTCTCTAACTTCACTACAAGTCAATCAAGCAAACACAAAATCAACTAACATTCCAAACCAAGGTCAAACAAACAATTGCACACTCACAAAGCAATGGAATCTAAGTCATGCAAAGGATGGTTCTATTGCAAGGATGGTCTCTACTAGGTTTCTAAACTTTGTAGGGTCCAAATTGGTCATTTACCAAAATGGCAAAGTCATTAGTTAGAGGGTTTTGCCCAAAAACCATTTTTAAATCCATTCATCATTTTATGTGGTGGAAATTAGTTTTATCAAATCTAAAACCTTTAAGTCTTCACCAAAAGTTTCTAACTCTCAAGAATTGGTGTTTTGGGTCAGTAGCTTTGAATCAAATTGTTTTCCCAAGGTTTTTATTCCAAAATCATTCTCATAATAAAACCATTATTTTTACTTGGCTAGAAATGGACTAATTCATTTAATCCTTCCTAAACTTTTCCAAATCCATTTTCAAAACCATGGGTTGGTTCCTAGGGTCAGTGAGGTCACAACAAACCATTTTGCAAAAGTTTTAACCCTAAATTCAATTTTAAACAATTTTTCTACTCTAAACAAGCTCACAAAAGAATCTACAAAAACAAGCAAACTAACAGGTACTATTTGCTAAACTAAGGGCATGGTTGGCTAGGGCTTGTTCCCCTGATTTCATTGATATAAAATTTGTAAAATTTGGACGTGTGGTTTGAAAGTTACAAGGGTTTCAAAATGGTATTTAAATCTGGTTTCTAAATTCTATTTCAGATCGTCTAGTGCCACGCGTCATGTTTTAATTCGCCGGTACCGGTTCGCACGGATCAGGCGACGCTGGCCGTTGGATTTAAATGTGATCATACGGCTCAGAACTAGCGTACCCTTTCAGTTAAGTGAATCTATCGTACTCGTTGGATCCAGATCGCACGGCTACTGTGCGACTGACCAGAGGTGGGCGGTGCTAGCGGCGGCAGGTGGAGGCGCGGGCTCTGGCGGCGAGGTTGCTGGCGACACAGGGGTCTAGAGGGAGAGAGGGGTAGCTCACCAGGTTCTCTGTGCCTTGCTGATTCTCAACGTGTTCTTGTCTGACGAAGGGGCGCTCTAGGTCAACCTGAATTCCTCGCCGTAGTTGTCGTCGGCGTCGGATGCTTTCTGTCGTCGTCGATGGCGAACCTATAGGTTATGCACGGATAAATGGCGAGCATCAGAGAACGCGTTAGACAATGGTGGTCAAAATGGTTTGGGCTAGAGTGCAAGGCATGCACGGGTTCAGATGTTAGGGCTCACTGGAGTTATGCTCTCCGTCGGGTTCTAGCAGAGGTTGTCAGAGGCGGGTCTACAAGGCACACGAGGGTAAACGGAAGACGTCAGTGAACGCGGATGATAACCAGGTTTGCGATAAGGGAAACCAGAATGAAAGAGAGGGTCGGGGTTCACCGGGATTTGTCGACGAACTCGTCGGAGCTGCGGCGGCGCTCAGTGGTTTGCTGGAGACGGCGTTCTGGGGCGCCCGCGGGTAAATGGAAAGTGCCGGGAGATGCTCCTGGAAGTGGGGAAGCTGCTAGGTTGCACAGGGAGGCAAGGGGCAGTGATACTTGGCCGGAATCGACAAGGAGGTTCGTCGGAGTCAGAGGATCTCGGGGAGGAATTGGGGCGGCCTGGTGGCGTGCTTGGGGAAGAATCAGAGGGGAAATGAAGAAGGAACGCTGGCGTTTTATCGAGCATGGTCAAGGCGAGGTAAAGGCCCGGCATTATTGCGAATTGATCGCGCGGATTGAAGGCAGCATCGGCAGCGAGGTTTGGGAGAGGGAGGTCGCGCGGTGAGGACGATGAGCAGTAGAGGTGGGGTCCACCGGTCAGTGGGAAAAGAAATGAGAGTGAGGTCCACTGGTCAGTCTCTGCGCGGTTAAGTTCTTGAGTGAGGAAAAACGATTCGGGGCGTGGGAACATGTGGGCTAGGTGGGCTGCTGTTGGGCTGTTGGGTTGGGTCGATTTCTTTCTTATTTTTTTTCTGTTTCTTATTCTTTTTCTTTTTCTTTTTCTATTTCTATATTCTGTTTTGAATCTCAAACAATTTCCAAGCAATCAAAACAATTCAAACCTTCACCCAATTTTGTAACTATGAAATTAGTTCTGTTTAGTAACATGAATCAAAAACCAAATTTAAATTAATAATTTTAATAATAGGGTCTATTATTATTTAATTAAATAGATGTACCAATTATTAAATCCATAGGTTTTGATTTAATTCAAAGCTCCTCTTGAGAACTAAATAATTTTAAACCATTCAGTAGGTTGTATTTGAAAAATAAGGAATATTTGGAAAGCTTGTTAAAAATAAAATAACATTTTTGTTATAGGGTCCATTAATAATTAAATAAAGTGGGCCTTAGTTATTAAATCAAATAGGATTTGTTTTATTAGAAACTTTATTTTGAAATCTAGAATAAAACTAAAACATTTTAGTAGGCTTTATTTGAGAATATAAAATATTTGGAAAACTTATTTTAAATAATTTAATAAGTTTTGATGTTTCAATTAAATTGGTAAAACCTTTTATTTAAATAAAGTTGGATATTAAATCCTTATTAATTTATTTAAATCAACTTTTGCTATTTTAATTCAAAACAAAATGTTTTAAATCCAAAGCTTGGCCAAGGTTTAATTTGGCTTTATAAAATAATCTTTATTTATGAATCCACCTTTCTTTTGAAAACTAAATCTTTTATAAAAAGATTCCAAAATAGTATTTCCAAAATATTTTATTTTCTTTTATCAAATGCTTTATCCTTATAAATCCCTTTAGGATTTATTTGTTTCAAATTGGTTTGAAGTTCCAATTAAATTCAAAAATTTTCTTCTGGCCCTGAAAATCGTCAAAGTTTTATTTTATTCATTTATTTTTCACATTACAAGATTTGGAAAATCTTGGGATGTGACAGGCTACCACCCTTAAAATAAATCTCGTCCCGAGATTTGGGGAGGATAGGGTTACAAGTAGGTTCAAAACAACTAGGGTACTACCACCCTTAAAAATTTCAAACAAAAATTACATATTGTCCTTCTTGGGATCCTGGGAAACTTCTCTAAGCAAACATTTGCATTGAGTCCTTTGTTTCCATGCTTGACTCATGGACCAAGGTTGAGATCCTTCATAGACTTGTTTAACTTGTTCTTCATCTTTTCTGGACAATTGTTTGCATAGTGGCCTAGTTCCTTGCATTTGAAACACATCACTTGGCTGATATCTTTCTTTTCCTTGGGTAATAATTCTTCTTGTTTGTTTCCTTGGTTCTTCTTCTTCTCTGGGCATTCATTGGCATAGTGTCCCATCTCTTTGCAATTGTAACATTGCACTTGAGTAATATCCTTCTTGTTAGGGTTGGGGCATTTCTTCTTCTTTTTGGGTCTCTCCAAAGCTAGGAGTTCTTCTAGTTCATGTTCTTCATAGGTGGGAGATCTTTCTCTCTTCTTGGGGCATTGATCTTCATGCTTCTTGGATGCATGATCCTTGTCCCTACAAATATTGCTAGCTTGGGTTCCTTCTAGATTAACATCTTTGTCATCCTTGTTGTCATTATCTCTTTGGGAAAAGTTTTCTCCCATGTTGATCATTTGAGTAACCAATCTTTGCATCAATTGGGCTTGAAGTTTCGAAATCCTTTGTATGGCTGGGTCTAGTCCATTGTTGTTGGCTAAAAGCTGAGTTGTCTCTTGGCTCAACTGGTTTTGGGTTGCTATGAGTTCTCTCATGTTGTCCTCTTGGTTGTTGTTGTTGTCATCAACCTTGATGTTGGAGTCTCTTGGAGTAGTCATCTGTTTGGGTTGGGTAGGGATTAGAATAGGCAAGATATTTCTAAGGAAATGTTTCTAATCACACACATCACAATTCACACAAGCAATATGCATGCAATCACAAACCAAACATTTCAATCAAACAACAAAGTCAAGCACATGCTTTTGGCAACAAAATATTTTTGTTACACCACATAAGTTGGTGTGTTTTGACTTAGCTAAAATATGGTGGTCCATCTATAGGGTCCACTTGTGATCTTTCCACCCTTCATGATTCTTTTTGTAAGAGATCATGGTTTCCTTGGAAAACTTTTGGTCACAAAATCTCCAAGTGATGTGGGCTCTTTCTAACTTTTGCATTCCCTCAGTCTCTAATTCTTGAGCAAGATTTCCTTGTTTCACTTGTGGTCCTTAGTAGTTTCCAAGTTGGAAGTCCTTGGGGAATATGCTGAAGATGTTGAAGTCATTAGAGTTGAAGAAGTTGAAGTCATTAGAGTTGAAAGTGTTGAAGAAGTCCTTTGTACATGGTGTAGTCCTTGGCTATGGGTAGTTTTTTCCATCAAGTTGAAATAGAAGGGATGTAGAGTTGAAACCAAAATGGTTGAGAAAAGAGTTTACAAGTGTTTTTGTAAATAAGTTTTGGAACAAACATAACTCCTATTTTTCTAAGGGTTTTTGTCCAATCCTAGGGTTTACAAATCCTACAGGCAACACAATGCTCTGATACCATCTGTTAGACCCCTCCTTTATAAAGGAAAGGATCCTTGTGATTGCAATGCTAGTCCCTGGATCAATAGCTAGCATCCACAGTTTAGATGTAATATCAAGAAACAAAGGTCATAATATAACTTTATAACCAGGAATAACATAATTTTATTACATCTTTACATAGCTCATTTGGCTATTACATTACATTGCATCGGAATAACTATAGTCATGGGTCCTTCATCTTCAAAGTGCCACAGGCAGATGTTGTTTGTAGACTTTGTAATCCTAATCAATCAATCTTCACTAAAAACAATCAAACCTGCAACATACAAGTTACAGCCACAAAGGGTCAATACATTTGAATTGTATTGGCAAGTGATACTATGGTAGTATAGTGGAGTCTAACATCTATATGCATTTGGCTAAGTGGAATTGAGGCTTGCATTGCTCAAAATAGATTTTTCCTTAACATTTGAAAATACTAAGTTTTTGCTTTGACAAAATCATATTTCTCAATCAAAGATTGAAGATCCTTTACAAGGCATCTCTCAATCAAAGATTGAAGATTTCAGACAACCCTTGTTCAATCCACAAGTTTTTAACTTAGAAATTTGAATGATGAGATTCTTGATTGCTTCCATGTCTTGATGCTCAAATTGTCCTTTACCAGGGACATGGCTAAGTACTTAGATTTTACACTCTGTAGAGGTGGTGCACTTTCCCCACAAGACTTGGTTTCCCAAGACAAGATCTTTCAGAAGCCTTCCCTTAGACCAAAATGGATGCGTTCCATCCTATCAAACACTACCACCCACTGTCCACATGGCTAAGTTCTTGCAACCTATTTGATCATGGCAGAGCCCATATTGCCAAGTGGTTGCACTTGAAGCTTCTCAACATTTGACATCTCAAATCTCTTTGTGCCTGGGTGGCATTCCACAAGTGAGATACACAAGCCAAGTCCATGGCCTTGTGAACCACTCAACCAAAAACCACCAAGCAAGCCCATTCCACCCAGGTGATTCATTAACTTAGTTGTTTTATTACACAAAAACATAAGTCCTCAGACTTAGAGATTTTTCCATAGTGTGAATATATTTTCCACCCATGTTTTCTATTAGCTAGGCTAAGCTTGATAGTAGTAGGAGTCTTTAACTTAGGAAAATCCTACTAAGGATTCATCTACTAGTTTTCCTATAGTAAGGTTTATACTTAGCAAAATCCATGCAAGTTTTACTTAGAGAAAAATCACTAATGCATAGAGAAAGTAATGGGACAAAAGTATGAAGCATCACTTGCCTTTTTGGTAGGGAATGGTGGTTCACTCCTTGATCTTGCTAGTCTCACACTTCTCTAACTTCACTACAAGTCAATCAAGAAAACACAAAATCAACTAACATTCCAAACCAAGGTCAAACAAACAATTTCACACTCACAAAGCAATGGAATCTAAGTCATGCAAAGGATGGTTCTATTGCAAGGATGGTCTCTACTAGGTTTCTAAACTTTGTAGGGTCCAAATTGGTCATTTACCAAAATGGCAAAGTCATTAGTTAGAGGGTTTTGCCCAAAAACCATTTTTAAATCCATTCATCATTTTATGTGGTGGAAATTAGTTTTATCAAATCTAAAACCTTTAAGTCTTCACCAAAAGTTTCTAACTCTCAAGAATTGGTGTTTTGGGTCAGTAGCTTTGAATCAAATTGTTTTCCCAAGGTTTTTATTCCAAAATCATTCTCATAATAAAACCATTATTTTTACTTGGCTAGAAATGGACTAATTCATTTAATCCTTCCTAAACTTTTCCAAATCCATTTTCAAAACCATGGGTTGGTTCCTAGGGTCAGTGAGGTCACAACAAACCATTTTGCAAAAGTTTTAACCCTAAATTCAATTTTAAACAATTTTTCTACTCTAAACAAGCTCACAAAAGAATCTACAAAAACAAGCAAACTAACAGGTACTATTTGCTAAACTAAGGGCATGGTTGGCTATGGCTTGTTCCCCTGATTTCATTGATATAAAATTTGTAAAATTTGGACGTGTGGTTTGAAAGTTACAAGGGTTTCAAAATGGTATTTAAATCTGGTTTCTAAATTCTATTTCAGATCGTCTAGTGCCACGCGTCATGTTTTAATTCGCCGGTACCGGTTCGCACGGATCAGGCGACGCTGGCCGTTGGATTTAAATGTGATCATACGGCTCAGAACTAGCGTACCCTTTCAGTTAAGTGAATCTATCGTACTCGTTGGATCCAGATCGCACGGCTACTGTGCGACTGACCAGAGGTGGGCGGTGCTAGCGGCGGCAGGTGGCAGCGCGGGCTCTGGCGGCGAGGTTGCTGGCGACACAGGGGGCTAGAGGGAGAGAGGGGTAGCTCACCAGGTTCTCTGTGCCTTGCTGATTCTCAACGTGTTCTTGTCTAACGAAGGGGCGCTCTAGGTCAACCTGAATTCCTCGCCGTAGTTGTCGTCGGCGTCGGATGCTTTCTGTCGTCGTCGATGGCGAACCTATAGGTTATGCGTGGATAAATGGCGAGCATCAGAGAACACGTTAGACAATGGTGGTCAAAATGGTTTGGGCTAGAGTGCAAGGCATGCACGGGTTCAGATGTTAGGGCTCACTGGAGTTATGCTCTCCGTCGGGTTCTAGCAGAGGTTGTCAGAGGCGGGTCTACAAGGCACACGAGGGTAAACGGAAGACGTCAGTGAACGCGGATGATAACCAGGTTTGCGATAAGGGAAACCAGAATGAAAGAGAGGGTCGGGGTTCACCGGGATTTGTCGACGAACTCGTCGGAGCTGCAGCGGCGCTCAGTGGTTTGCTGGAGACGACGTTTTGGGGCGCCCGCGGGTAAATGGAAAGTGTCGGGAGATGCTCCTGGGAGTGGGGAAGATGCTAGGTTGCACAGGGAGGCAAGGGGCGGTGATACTTGGCCGGGATCGACAAGGAGGTTCGTCGGAGTCAGAGGAGCTCGGGGAGGAATTGGGGCGCCTGGTGACGTGCTTGGGGAAGAATCAGAGGGGAAATGAAGAAGGAACGCTGGCGTTTTATCGAGCATGGTCAAGGTGAGGTAAAGGCCCGACATTATTGCGAATTGATCGCGCGGATTGAAGGCAGCAACGGCAGCGAGGTTTGGGGGAGGGAGGTCGCGCGGTGAGGACGATGAGCAGTAGAGGTGGGGTCCACCGGTCAGTGGGAAAAGAAATGAGAGTGAGGTCCACTGGTCAGTCTCTGCGCGGTTAAGTTCCTGAGTGAGGAAAAACGATTCGGGGCGTGGGAACAGGTGGGCTAGGTGGGCTGCTGTTGGGCTGTTGGGTTGGGTCGATTTCTTTCTTATTTTTTTCTGTTTGTGATTCTTTTTCTTTTTCTATTTCTATATTCTATTTTGAATCTCAAACAATTTCCAAGCAATCAAAACAATTCAAACCTTCACCCAATTTTGTAACTATGAAATTAGTTCTGTTTAGTAACATGAATCAAAAACCAAATTTAAATTAATAATTTTAATAATAGGGTCTATTATTATTTAATTAAATAGATGTACCAATTATTAAATCCATAGGTTTTGATTTAATTCAAAGCTCCTCTTGAGAACTAAATAATTTTAAACCATTCAGTAGGTTGTATTTGAAAAATAAGGAATATTTGGAAAGCTTGTTAAAAATAAAATAACATTTTTGTTATAGGGTCCATTAATAATTAAATAAAGTGGGCCTTAGTTATTAAATCAAATAGGATTTGTTTTATTAGAAACTTTATTTTGAAATCTAGAATAAAACTAAAACATTTTAGTAGGCTTTATTTGAGAATATAAAATATTTGGAAAACTTATTTTAAATAATTTAATAAGTTTTGATGTTTCAATTAAATTGGTAAAACCTTTTATTTAAATAAAGTTGGATATTAAATCCTTATTAATTTATTTAAATCAACTTTTGCTATTTTAATTCAAAACAAAATGTTTTAAATCCAAAGCTTGGCCAAGGTTTAATTTGGCTTTATAAAATAATCTTTATTTATGAATCCACCTTTCTTTTGAAAACTAAATCTTTTATAAAAAGATTCCAAAATAGTATTTCCAAAATATTTTATTTTCTTTTATCAAATGCTTTATCCTTATAAATCCCTTTAGGATTTATTTGTTTCAAATTGGTTTGAAGTTCCAATTAAATTCAAAAAGTTTCTTCTGGCCCTGAAAATCGTCAAAGTTTTATTTTATTCATTTATTTTTCACATTACAAGATTTGGAAAATCTTGGGATGTGACAAGATCCTAGAGCCTCAGACCAGCATCATAGGCATGATCAAACAGTAAGCTTTTCAACTTATAATAAGCATCTATCAAGTTCCAGTAATGACCATAAGTGAAGCCAGCAACAAGATCCACTTGTGTACCATTCTAAGAAGGTTTCACAAGCACTGATCTTACTACTAAGACAACCATATAGTCTAGTTTTATAAATCAACTAGCAAATCAAAACATATCATTTCCCTGAGACCAGACTCAGAGATCATACCGTATATATCCATTCATTTTCATAGAATCATCAGACTCTATTGGATAAAATTCAGACTAAGGATAAACATGCAACCCAACAAACACTTGTGCAGTGAATCATCACTGACAAGGTTACTGTCAGTATCAAGATACTGACAACAGATGAACACACAAAGCCACCATAACATCAACCAGAGACAACACTATGAAACCTTATCATATGATCCAACATTAGTCTCAGACCAACAACATCACCATTTAATCAAAGGATGACAACAAGCACTGAGGTGCAGAGGTCACAAATCCT
The DNA here is from genome assembly GCA_910589765.1 of Avena atlantica. Taxonomy (NCBI): domain Eukaryota; kingdom Viridiplantae; phylum Streptophyta; class Magnoliopsida; order Poales; family Poaceae; genus Avena; species Avena atlantica. The sequence continues at coordinate 256,508,389 of OU342738.1, read as the reverse complement.
CAGTAAGCAACATTACCAGACCATAGTATCATCTTACAAGCATCAAGGATGAACCCTAATATCAGTGCAAACATAGAATATACATTGTCCACTAGATACACACTGAGGGACTCGAGGAATCTAGATGCACTAGGGTTCATAGAGGCACAACTCACTGGAGGTCCTCGCTGACGAATTGAAGAGGAAGGAGAGGGGTGGATGAGCTCGTGGCGGCACGGGGAGCACCCCCAGGGGGCGCTGCAACCCGCACCAGCCACGGTGGCGGTCAAAGTAGCGCATGAACACCGCACGCCAACACGGGAGCATCAGTGACGGCGGTAGCAGCACCATCCCCAAATCCTAGGGTTCGGGAAGGGCGCTAGCCAGGCCACAGAAGGGCCCCAGGACCAAATCGAACTGGACCAGATGGACGAGCATGGTCGACAACCTCGCCCTGCACCAAAGCAGTGACCATGGGGACCACGGCGGTGAGCAACGCACGGCGACGACATCATCGACCACGGGGTCGAGGAGGAGAGGTCGAGAGAGATAGACGGAGTGAGTGGGACGATAGGGCTAGAACCCCACTTTTGGTCAAGGGTCACTTGGGCCAAATTGGCCCAATAAGCTCAATAAGCCTAATAGAATAATCCCAAAAAGTTAAAAGAAGTTTTAATAATTAATAAAAGACCAAAATACCCCTGGAATTTAATAAAAATTTAGAAAATAAAATAGAAGTCTAAAAGTTACGAATAGTATATTTTTGGATTCATAATAATCCAACCTATTTAAGTAAAATAAGAAATAAATACTTATGTATATGAATTTTGGTCAAGAATTTTATAATATATATTTTCCTGATGGAATTTTATAAAATTAAAGAAAAGGAATAAAAATAACTAAAAAACATTTTTATTATATATTATTATTGTATTATTTTAGAAAAATACTAAATAAATATTTGAAGTTATAAAAAGAATTTTTTTTATTCAAATATTAATTCTTCACAGAAATACTAAAGGAATAAATATAGGAATTTATATTAAATTTTAAGTCTAAAAAAATTATTATCTTATAAAGTGGCAAATATAATATTCAATAAATATTAAAGATTATTTTTAAATGAAATCCTTGTTTAATTAAAGAAATTCTTGAAACTAAAATAATGGGTAAAACACACAAACAAAAATAAATAATAAATAATGCATTACATTACTATGCATATTCATTTTGCTTCTTTAAATATTGTCCTTACCGGGCAATAATGATGTTTTGTAGACATAGAAGCTCAAGGTCCAGTGCAAGCATCCGACTTCACTACCTTGCAATCACAAGGCAAGGGCATCACTTGCTCATGTCCTTTGGAGAGTCCTTATCAAAGTAATTGCAAATTGTGTGTTATCATCTATGTTTCAAGGAAAGAAAATATTATTTTCTAAAATAAATAAATTGTTGATATCATCCTAGGTGATGATAGAAAGGAGCAATAGAACTTAAGTTTCTATTTGCAACAATGATAATCAACTAGGAACTTATTAGCCCATGGCATCGGTGATTCTAGCGCCGTATATAACGCGTTAGTCATGAGATTTGGAATGGGACAGAGAAGTCAGCTGTATCCTTTTCCTCTCGTATGGAGGCAAGACGACCTTAAGGTGACGTTGTGATTCCTTGTGTGAATCCAATATATGGGTGGGAACCCTTGTAACAACCCTAGTTTTATTCAATAGTAATCAGGGTTCTACTTGTACATTCATGAGCATCATTTTAAAATGCATGCAAGAAAAATAACCACAAAACCCTAAACCCTAACTCACCTCTCTATTTGAAACATTCATTTGGTTTTGAAAATATTTGGAAAAGATAAAATGTATGGAGCACAATCAGTATCAAGGGCCCTGGGTGCTTTTGATAAGTTTTACAAAACCCTGGTATTTTGAAAATATTCAAAACAGAATTACAAATGGAATTTACAAAGAGAAAATGAAAACAGGAAATAGGAAAAGGTATTTATGTAAAAGTATAGAGCCAGGCGAGCTAATAGGCCGGCCCATCTCTTCTCCCCTCGTCCCTGCCGCTCAGTACGCACAGCCGCAGCCCGCAGCCAGCCCAGCCGTAGCCCAGCTCGGCCCAGGCCCAGATACCCCTTGGCCTGTCGTCTTCCCCCAAGAGACAAGCAGCTCGGTGTCGTGCGCGCGGCCGCCTGATGCTCACCGCCGTGATTCCCGCCGCCGCCGAGGTCGCCTCGCCCGGATAAGTACGCCACGAGAACCGAGGTGCTGGTCTCTCTCCCCCATACCCATCTCACTCTCTCTCATGGCCTATGTAGGTTTTTCCCCAATTCGACCGAACCCTAGGCCACGTAGTTTCCGTTGACCACCGTCGTCTCCGGCCACCCCTCGCCCATTCGAGCACAACACGGAGACCACCGTGCAGCCCTCGTTCACCTCGCCTAACCACGCGAAATGGAGAATCCCCAAACGCTTCATTCGACTTCTCTGTCCCCGACTCCGGCTACCGCGTTCATCGTCAATCCCGGCCATTCCGGAACGCCCCGAGCTTCACCGGCCCTTCCACCGCAACCACGGTGAGCCGCTGGTCACGCCAGAGCCTTTCCCTGGTCCCCTTGCTTCCTGGTTCGCCCTCCCTCCGTGCGCCATCAAGCTTCACCGCAGATGCTCGTCGGGAGTGTTGTGCCACATGGAGATAAAACAAATTTTTTCCTCTAACGTGGTGATACCAAGATCCAGCTGAGGTAGAAGGCCACGAGGTTTACCACTAGACGCGCAGTTCCGGATTACTGATGTAGCACGACAGTTGATGCACTGCATTCCTCATGATCCGATCGTCCTGGTGCTGATCGTACAACACCTCTCCTGGTATCCACATGTACAACGAGGAGCACCATCGGCGAACTGCTAGGTTCGGTACGGCGGCAGGACTGCTGTGGAGCTAGGGTTTCCAACACATGGAATAACCTAACCGAACAACGATTAACCTTTCTGGGTTACGGTCTCCACTATATATAGGGAGTGAACGTGGGCTCTGCTCGCGCGACCCATTCACTAAAGCCCATATAACACTAGTCACCGTGAGTCCAACTCACTAACTCAGTCCTAATCCGGTTTAGGTCCAACCCAACCAGATTACAGGTTCAGATCCAATCCGAACTTGCTCCCGCTCTTAAGTGTGTGACCCCGCAGGCTCATGGCTACTTGGACACGATTGGAGTCCGACTCTCAACCGATCAGTCGGTAGCGGCTCCTAGCAGAACGAGCCGACTCCCAAGTACCAAAGAGTCATGATGACTTGATTTCCAATGCGACTTATGTCCGAGTCCCTTTTGCCTCACGATATACCTTGTCAGACTATAGGCGAATATATGTCATCCCTTAAATAGTTCGACTCTCTTCTCGATCCGAGATAAGTGATTCACCCGACTAACTCTTAGTCGATCCCCGCGGTTAACACTTAACCGAGTCATGCATGGCCATGCTTTCCGAATCATATCTCATGAGAGGGCCCAGAGAATATATCTCCAAGAGGAGGGGCAAAATCCCATATTGGTTATTCACATCAAGCAGCTTGATTCTCAGTCGACCCAAACCCTGCCTTTATAACTGCCCAGTTACGTATCAGCGTTTGACAGAACCTAAGTAGGTGATCCTCAACTCGGACTATGCAATAACCTCAGGTCTAAGGATTACATTGATTGAGATATACAAATGACAACTTGTTCGTTGTACTTCAATATGGGTAAATCCGACTCGCTAAACTCTTTAGACGAATCTGTGTAAGTTGGAATAGCATCTCCATGCACATGACAAGTGGAACCAAGTCATCAAGCCAACTTTCACATTGGTCTAAGTTGGGTGTCCAGCACAACCTCAATGACCAAGGATATTTAGTATAAACAACATGAATGCATAGTTCCACAACCGAATCACATATTCAATGATACACATCAGATGTTTATACAAGGACTACTTAATATCTTTATGAATACAATGGGAAATATCATCATACATGATTGCCTCTAGGGCATATTCCCAACAGGGAGCACTGCTCCTGCGACCATCTCATGGCAGCGCCGCCACATTTAGGCTCCCTGCAGAGCGCCGCGTCGAGCCAGTCCCCTCCCGTGCCCCAGCATTGCCTGTAGCACCAGCACCGAGCTCAACCTGGGAGTCGATGACGTCATCTTGACGTCAGGCTGATGTCAATTCTCTTTTTCTTTTAATTTAATCTTTCTGTAATTGTTTTATTAAATAAAATTGATGACATGTGGGACCCGATTGTCAGATATTTAATCATTTCCATAATTGTTTTCTGAAATGAATAAATACATGACATGTGGGTCCAGGTTATAAAATAATTTACAAAACCTAAAATGTTTAAATGATTTAAAATGAATTAAAATTGGAAAATTTCATAACTAATTCATTTTAAATTATAAAAATACAAATAATATATCAAAATGTCTAGAAAAATGAACTCTACCTATTTAAGCTATAATCATATATTGCTCAAGAACTTCAACTGAAAGTTTAATTAGAAGAACTAATTGAACCCCGTAGGTGATTCCGAGGATCCCCTGTTCTAGGGTTTGGACCTTTTGGACCCCGTTTAAAATGATCAAGTATGTCTTAGGGGTTTATTTCAATGCAATATAAGCTGTCATATCATCATTCTTGTTTAAGCATTGCATCGATGCCATGTGTTGATTGTTTCACTTCCTTTCCGGTATTTGGTTCTTCTCTAGTAGAATACGATATCGGAGTCGAGATCAAGATCAAAGTCCGAGATCAACACCGTTGAAGCTCGAAGACAAATACTTGACTAACTGTAATCAAGTCAAGTACCAGGTGTCCGGAACTCTACTTTCTGGATATCAACTGGCAAAGGCAAGCGAAGCCCCACACATGATATAATCCTATATTTTCAATTATTTCAATTCTTGCCATGTGCATACGATTCCAAATACTTTCATCGATAGATTTAGTAATCCTATCTGATGCATGTTCCCTTTTAGCCTATATTCCCAGATCCACTGCTCCTAGCATAACTAGGGTTTGTCTTGTGAAGCGTAGATAGAGCTATTATATCTATTGTGCTTAGCCATGCTTAGCTATTACCACTGGTCCATCCGGTTGATGAATCAGAGCTACGAATGAACCTAGTATGACGGGATGACGTGGTATGATCAGAGATGGATAATAAATATGCTAAGGCTTGTATGGGAGGCCATAGTGGGTTGTGGTTTTTGTAGTACCATACTTGCCACCCCTAGGACCCGATGTTCTTGCCTCTTGAACCAAGACGAGTGTACAGCCACACGGGGGCCTGGAAACCCCCTCGACCACCTAACTTTCCTAGTAGATTCCATGAGTCACATAGTTCGGGCGTTCCATTCGAGATATGCATCTTGGTTGTTCTTGAATGGAGGTGAAGGAGGTGCATTCATAACAGTTAGGTAAGCGTGTCCGGGAACAAGAGATGCTCGGAATCCGTAATATTGAACCCTGCGCACATCATTACGGCTTCGGGACTCGACCCATTACGGCGGCATCTCCCTAGTGTGTGACTCATGGTCTTGGCGAAAGCAAGGTAAAGGTCGTGTCTAACCACCCTCTGCCGGCCTTCCAAGGAAGAGGGCTATTACTAGTGGCATTAAGAGAAGGTTAGTACGTGTGGGTAAAGTTGTATGTACTCCGCAAGACTTATGGCTGGTGGATTTATTTTGCGTAAATCCATCTTTGTTTTTTTAAAGAGGGAGAATAATCTTGACTAATAGAATATTTTAAAAGGGGATAAGAGAGCAACATCTCTAGCTTTGATCATCTTTTGATATCCACCAGATCATCATCACCTGAACCTACCTAGGATCACACCCTCGATCCCTGAGGAAGCATCCTTAAGCACACATTATTGAACTTGCCAAGTTTTACGATTAGGTTCAAGTTCTCTATGATCTTAACGTCCATTCCCAAGTCGTCCATAGCCGCAGACACGGCTTTTCAAAAATATTAATAACCCTACAGGGGTACTCACCCTTGCTTCGTTGACTATTTTGCAGCAGAGTAAGTGGTACCATTGAAGATGAGTTCTTTACGGCATCGACATCGACGAGTAGTTTGGAGTTCCCAGTCGGCAGTGTGGGATCTATGGATTGGACGTCATCGTTATGCTTCAGGCCTCTTAGGCCATTTGTTAAGTTTGCTATACTTAATAGTATAATTTGCCTTCCGTTGTTTGATGTTTGTGGTCAGTGACCTATGCTTGTAATATTTTGGTTCTTCGCTCAGTTATGAGCTTGCTATAATAATTTTTGTGTCGTAGGGTCACTGTTGTGTTACCGATTTTCTCTCTATACGCTTTCGAGATTTAGGTTAGGCTTATATCAGACAGAGGTCTAGGATTTGTCTAGCCCTAATTCCGGGGGTGTCATAGGTTTTGGTATCAGAGCAGTACCGACTGTATGAAACCTTTCTATTGGTCGATGCTGAGTCTAGTACTTGTGAAAACTATTTTCAAAGTGAAAACTATGTGTGAAAACTCTTGTATGCTTCTTTTTCTTCTTATCCGGTTTTTCTCTAACTCTGGGTCACCTTATCTTGTGTTGATTTGGAAAAGTTTTGCTATCTCGTCCAGTCTTTCAAAACTTAGGTGCCTCTTCAGGCATGTCGGTTCTCAACCATTTGACCTAGTGTTGAGTTCTCTAGAGTAAGTTGCGTGTGTTCCTTCTTTTCCCTTTGTTCTATCTCTTCTGAGAGATTTCTTTCTATCATAATCTCTCTATTTTAAGGGTCCACAACATCGTGTTTATGGTTCCATAGTGTTCTGTTCTAGGCTTCGAGGTTTCCTTTCGCCTCGTGTGCCTCCTTTTTCATTTGTTTAGGTACTTCAGAAGTTGTTTCTTCTCTTGGAAGCTACCTCGTGATTGCTAGCTTGTAGTGTACACTTTGTCACTCAAGTAGTAGTTACTACTTTCTTTGGGTTTTAACCCTTGGACTTGAACCTAAGATCCCCGATTGTGCTGGATTCTGGTGTTGGGAATATTGTACATGAAGCTGACCTTTAACCCAAGATCCATTGTTGACCCCTGTGGTTAATGTTCATACATTACCTCAGGATGGCTAGTACCTTCTAGTATAGCCTTCAATCTTGTGGATATTGTCGCTATTGAACAGTGAAGATAAAGGACTTCCCCTACCACATGCTATGGTAGATTTTTTCATGGAACCAAATAGATCACAACAATGGTGCTCCTCGTGAGTTCCACCTCTATACTCGTGACTCTGCCACACCTTCCCTTTCTATGCATTGGTTTCCGGAAGATGGATAATCTATGCATCCACATCTCGGGATTCTATTCTGAGCATGTTCCTTTTTCGTTATTGTTTTCCGACCTTTGTCTACCAGTTGGTAGCCAAGTAGTAAATGTGCATTCGTGTCTTCCAATGCAAGATACTCTTGTGGTCCATCATGACAAACCATTTTGGGATGTCAGGAGAAACAAACTCTAGTACCTCGTTATTTATAAGACCAGGTCAAAGTGTGCTAATCCATAGAATCAATAAGCGATGATTAGCTTATGAACTGTTCTACCATAAAGTATCACACCCTTTCTATACTAAGAGGTCGTGTTGAGTCTCATGACCCTCTTAATGAAGTGATGCTCTACACATTTTTACTCACCCTTCCTCTGAGTTGTTCGCGCTCAGGAGTGTTGTGTGTGCGTAATAATGTGGCTATCTAAGATTCCTAGCAATTCTCATCGCTTTGAACTCTAAAGACATTTGCGTCATTCTTAGCGTGATTGGTTAATCCTATCACTAAGCAAAGTTTGATTGTTCTATCAAGTCTGTTATTCTGGTGCACTTTCCTCAGTCAAAGAGTTAGGTTCATACCGAAGCTCTGAGGCTATGTCTTCTTGCCTTACCAAGCAAGTTTCCTCTTGAGCTATGTGACACATCGGTGGTCCGTGATATTCTGGATATCTTCTAGAAGTATCGCCATGTTGCCACATGACCGTGTTGTCAAGTTATTGAGCAAGCAAGTTCTCTAAACTGCACTTTTCTCCAAGGATCTATACTGGATACCCCTGAACTAGTTGGTTGAGCTTAAACAACAACTTGGAGAGTTGTAAGACAAAAGTTCTATCCAACTTTGTTCCTCTTTAAATGGATGTCTAGTTTTGTTCGTGCTGAAGTAAGATATTATGTGCTTTGTGGATATGTTATCCTCCCTCTTTTGATTTGGTTTGGGAAATTGTCAAATCAAACTCAGTTCCAAGGACTATTTTGATGGTGTATCTACTTGTGATGTTTCACCTGAGAACATCTGCATGTCCTCTGGTCTGACAAATGTTTATGCCTTGTTCATACACATGTGATTCCGTCTTCTTGGAGTGTCTCAATAAGTTTGTTGTTGGGACCATCAATGACATCCTTATCTTCTCCACGATATACGAGATTCGTATGGAACATTTGGCATTAATGTTGGAAACTTTTGAGAACCATCTTCGTGTTATCTCAAATTATGTGTTCTCGATGTTAGAAGTAACCTTCTCTGGTTCACGTGTAAATGTTGAAAGATGCCGTCGTTGATTCAAGAAGAGTTATATTTGTTTCCGGGAATCATTTCAAATTAGTCAAGCATGTGCAAGGTATTCCTGATATGGTAGGTTGATACCTTCACATCTCGAGATGATCCTCCAAGCACACCAAGCCACTGATTGATTTGTTCACGGAAGATAAGAAGTCCAACAAAACTTCGAGATCCTCCTAAATGTTTCCTAATAAGGATCCAGTTGTGTTTCGTTGCAAACAATTCATGTAGATGCAATTATCTTTGGATAACTTGCTATCACATGGGTTCTGCAATCTAGCTCATCTTTTGGAGCTTGACATTGAAGTCCATGTCTTAAGAATCTAGTAACTTTACCTTGTGGTAAATGTTGCACCCTTTCTATTCGTACATGCTGAGTCTGAAGTATCTCTACACTTAATCAAAGCTGAATCTCTAACAATAATAATGATTGGTGATCCTCAAGGTTATGAGGTAGGTCTATTGTAATTCTGGCAAGGTTGATGTAATGGTTGCCACAACCAGTCGGAAGACCTTTTGTCATATTCTCTTGATTCAGCAATAACAAACACTCTTCATGAGGCATCTTCTATGATTTATTATAGGAGTTGTGCTTATGGTTTCTTTTGTATCCAAAGTCCGACCTTTACTTGATGACTGGTTAAAGGCTTGTCAGTAGCCTACTATCGGTGTTTCAAATATCAAGGAGAACATTTAAAGTAGAGTTGCTAAATGTCTCTCGGTCAATCCTCTAGACCCTTTTTACGATGGCAAACATCTTGTTATGCCAAGTACTTGGAGTCTGAAAATGAAGTTTCTTTCTTCTCGTGTCATGAGGAATCTTCTAAACTATTCGTCTTGGTGGTGTAAAGTGAAATCATGATCTTTGGTAAGGATTTTGATAGTCCTAGATGAATAAAGAGTTTCCTTCCCGCTCTCTAAACATGTTCGAAGAGTGACCATGATTTTGGTAATAAATAGTTTCTCTCGTTACATGTTCATTGTGACTCATAAGAGCCCTCTACACCAAAACACCTCTCTGTCTTGGCCTTCTGTTGAACGAAAGAGTGACCCTTCTATGTCAAAAGTAGTTCAACAACTTGGTTTTGTTGGTAACTATCTCTTCCACCTGTAAAGCTCTACTTAAGATGTTTAGTAGAGGTCCATCTGTTGGAAGTTTCTTCCCTCAGAAGTTTACCCTCTTCTGTAAGTTCCATGGTCTCACTCCTTATGAAGACCAGTTATCTGTCACCTTGAAACCTTCTCCTTTTGTTTCCTTCGTTACCTTGACGTGTTTCATGTCGTTGGCTTTAGATATGTTTGTGAAACATCTATCCATGAGTTAACCATGAGATACTCAGTTCGTGGTTCTGTTTCATTCCCTCTCTTCATTAATGTGAGTAGCCACCTTGAAGACTGTGAAGCGCTTCGTCCACTCGTCATGGTGGCATGGATCAACCTCTTCGAGAAGATCGTTGAAGATTAGTGCAACCCTGTTCCTTCTATCTTTCTATCTAGGAATCTCGGGACAAGATTCTTTTAAGGGGGATAGAATTGTAACAACCCTATTTTTACTCAACAGTAATTAGGGTTCTGCTTGTACATTCATGAGCATCATTTTAAAATGCATGCAAGAAAAATAACCACAAAACCCTAAACCCTAACTGTCACATCCCAAAATTTTCCAAATTTTGAAATGTGAAAAATAAATAAACAAATAAACAATTTGTTGAAATTTAGGGTGAGAAGAAACTTTTTGATTCCAATTGGGAACATCAAAACCTATTTTTGATCAAATAAAATCCTAAAGGGATTTAAAAAGATAAACAATTAATAAAGAAAGTTTTAATAGTTGGAATTACTATTTTTAGATCTTTTAATAAAAAGATTTGGTTTTCAAAAGAAAAGGTAGAATTATAAATAAGGATTATTTTATAGAGCCAAATTAAATCTTGGCCAAGCTTTTGAAATAAAATATTTCTATTTGTTAAAAAGAGTAAAGGTTTACTTAAATAAAATAATGAGGTTTATTAATATCCAGTTTTATTTAAGTAAAGGCTTTTCCATTTTAATAAACACTAAAACTTGTTAATTTATTTTAAATAAGTTTTCCAAGTGTTTTATTTATTCAAATAAAACCTACTGAAATGGTTTTGATATTACTTTAGAGTTCAAATAGAGTTTTTAAATAAATTAAATCCTATTTGAATTAATGACTAAGGTCTATTTATTTAATTATTAATGGATCCTAAAAAGAATAAAAATTATTTTGTTTTGGACTTTGGATTGTGTTGTTAATCAGAATTAAAATAAATACAAAGTTTGGTGGTGGTTTGATTTGATTTTTTGTTTGAATTGTTTGTTTGAAAATCAAAATAGAAAATCAAATAGAAAAAGAAAAAGCAATCTGTATAAAAAAAGTGAAACAGACTCAACCCAACCCAACAGGCCCAGCAGCCCAACTCGCAGCCCAACTCTCCCCCTCTCAGCGAAACGTTTTTCACTCGGAAAAGGACCCGCAGAGACGCAGACAAGTGGCCCCATCCTTCCCTCCCTCACTCTCGCTGACAGACGGACCCCACTGCCACGCAGTCGTCTTCAACCCCGCGCCAGCCGTTCCTCCTTGCCGTTTCTGGCAGTAACTCCGGCGTTGAATTCGCGTTGATGGCGGCCTTAACTCCTCCGGTGAGCACGCGTACATAAACGCCCATGGCCCCTCTCTCTTTCCCCCTGAACAGCGCCTCCCCTCTGCCCCTAGGCTGCTCCGATTTTGATCTCAACCACCTCTGTCTCCGACGGCTCTCCCGGCCAATTCCGGCGAAGTACAGCCGCCCCTCTCCACCCTCTGCACGCGAGCTTGCTCCCCACCTCCTGGCGCATCTCCCCGTGCCACTCGTTCGCCCGTGCGTGCCCCGTAGCCTTGGCTTCGTCATCACCTGAGCACCTCCGCGTCTGTCTCGTCTCCGGCGAAGTCCCCCCGTAAGCCCCGTCCTCCCCTCTCTCTCTCGATGATGCTCCCTTACTCGCGACCCTCGTGCGCACCTAACAGTACCTCAACTTTGTCTTAGCGCGGTCCTAAACGACGCCAGCGACGACAACCCGAGAGCACCGCCGCCCGCAGCAACTCAGGTGAGTGATTCCTATCGTCCCCGTGCGCCCCCTGCCCAACGACGACCACCTTGAGCATCGTAGCGTCTCTGCGATCACGGTAAGCCTCTCCTCCTCTTCACTCTCTTCCTAGAATGGCCGGACCACCTCGGACAGATCGTGCGCCGCCAGTCGCCGCCAGTGGATGGTCAAACCCCTGTGAACCGTTAGATCGTTATCCTGTGGCTAAGATTAGATTTGGGCGAAAGGGTATGCGTCCATCTGTGCTAGTAGATCTCATTTAAATCCTACGGTCCACATAGCTCAGTCCGTGCGAACCGGTATCATCCAGTAAGAACATAACGCGTGGCACTGGTTTTGTTTAAAATAGAAATTAGAATCTGATTGATATGCAAACTTGTAAAATTCATAACTTTAGTTCTACATGTCCAAATTTTGCAAATTTTATATCAATGGAATCAGTAGAACAAGTACTTTGCAACCATGCATTTTGTTTAATGATTTGCTTCTGGAAAATTGGTTGAATTTGTGGAAACTTGTGTAGCCTTATTTGAATATAAAAATTGTTCTAAATATATTTTTAGCATGAAATCTTTTCAAAATGGATTGTTGTGAACCTACTGACCCTAGGAACCTACTTATGGATTTAAAAATGTATTTTGTGAAGATAAGGAATAAATATTTGAATTAGCTCATTTCTAGTAAAAATAAAAATATTGTTTTTGTTTTAGAAATGATTTTTGAGTAAAACCTTTGGGAAATGTTTTGATTCAAACCTTCTGAACCTAAACACCAAGTTCTGAGAATTAAAATATATCTGGTGAACTCTTTAAAGAATATTGCTTTGCTAAAATCATTTTCAACCACATAAAATATTGATTTGATTTACAAAAATGGTTTATAGATAAAACCTTTTGCAAATGGTTTTACCACTTTAGTAAATGACCATTTTGAACTTTATAATGTTTAAACCCTAGTGGAAACCACTTTTGCAAATAAAACTATCTTTTGCATGCTTTCATGCATGACCTTTTTGTGTTATTTTATGTGTGATAAATTTGGTTGGAATGCTAGTTGAAATTGTGTTTGCTTTATTGAATTGTTGTGGAATTAGAAGAGTGTGATATTTGCAAGATCAAGAAGTGAACCAACATTCTCTACTAAAAAGGCAAGTGACACTATCATCCATGTCCTACTATTTTCATTACACTTAGTGGATATTGTAACATGCATGAAAGGTTTACTATATTTTATGCTATGCTAAATCCTAATAGGACACCCTTATATATTCCTTAGTGAAAACATTTTAGTTGTAGTATGCTTAGCCCTTCTATATATTGGGATGGGATACATGTTATGATTATATGAAGAGTTGAAAAGATATATGTTTTATATAATAAAACAAGTACTCAATGAACCACCTGGGTGGACAAGGATACTCAAGTTTTGGACAAGGGTGGCAACAAAAGGAACCATGTTTATATTGCTATCTCTTTTTGTATGTGCACTAGAAGAAAACCACCTAGGGACATAGAGATTGAACATGTTTCTCGTACAGTGGCTTCCGTGTACAGCCATATGCTAAATGGGCTTTGGCTTAGTCAACTACATAGTGGAAGACCCATGCATTGGCATCTTCGGGTTAACTAGAATTGTGTAAGGGAACTTGAAACCCTACATTGGTGCCTGGATGACAAGCTAGCATTGTGTATTGGGAGGACTTCTATGGAAAGACTTTGTCACATTCTCAATCTTCCAGTACTCTATCTTGGTGAGTACTTATCCAGCGGCCACTGGTGGCATGAAGATGAGATTGTGTCATGTGGGTAAAGTGTACAACTTCTACAGAAGATCAAATTCTAAGTACTTAGACGTGTCCCCGGTTATGGACAATACTGAGCAACTAAGGCCTGAAGCTATGGAATATCTCGACATTACAATTTCTCAAAGTAAAACTTGATGGTGACAACAAGGGATTTCGAGCACTTGGAGTTTTCCAAGAAGTTCAGAAAGATTTGACAAAGATCAAAAACTATTTTGAAAATATAGGATAAAACTATATTGCTTTCTGCAAATGAGCCTAAACCCTACTTAGCCAAATATGCATGTAAATGATAGGATCCACTTATTTCTACATAGTAGTGAAACTTGCCAATACAATTCAAATGTATTGACCCTTGTGGCTGCAACTTATTATGTTGCAGGTTTGTTTGATGTTAGTGAAGTTTGTTGAATAGGATTACAAGTCTATAACCAACATGATTGCCTGTGGCACTTTGAAGATGAAGGACTCCATGCTTTATAGATTTCTGCTGCAATGTAATGTGATAGCCAAATGAGCTATGTAAGATGTAATAAATTATTTTATTCCTGGTTATAAAGTTGTATTATGACCTTTTTTTCTTTATATTACATCTTAACTATGGATGCTAGCTATTGATCTAGGGACTAGCATTGTAAACACAGGGATCTCTACCTTATTAAAGGTTGGGAACCTTACGGATGGTATCAGAGCACTGTGTTTCCTGTAGGATTGTAACCCTAGGATTGGACAAAACCCCTTAGAAAAATAGGAGTTGTATTTGTTCCAAATCTTATTTACAAACAATCTTGTAAACTCCTTCCTCAAACATTTTGATTTTTATTCTACATCTCTTCTATTTCAAACTTGATCGACAAATCCTACCCCATGGCCAAAGACTTCACCATGTGCAAAGGATTTCATCAACTCTAATGACTTCAACATCTTCAAGTGATTTCAACTTTAGTTTCACCAAGGACTTCAACTTAGACATCACTAAGGACTACAAGTGAAAAACCAAGAGACATTATATTGCCTACCAAAGACATTGATATCAAGTTAGAGTATGGATCATATTGACCTATGAGGTATGACTATACTAGGTTGATTATTTCAAGAAAACTTGTTGTTTCCTTCAACTCATGAGTTAAACCCATAAGTTGATAAGTGAATAGTTGCTTGTTGATTGCTTGATTGTTTGATTGAACTTGGTTGGTTTTGAATTGTGTGTTAAAACTTCTTAAAAACCTATCCACCAATACTTATCCCTATCAAACCAACATGATTTCCTGTGGCACTTTGAAGATGAAGGACCCCATGCTTATAGATATTCTGCTGCATTGTAATGTGATAGCCAAATGAGCTATGTAAGATGTAATGAATTATTTTATTCCTGGTTATAAAGTTGTATTATGACCTTTGTTTCTTGATATTACATCGTAACTGTGGATGCTAGCTATTGATCCAGGGACTAGCATTGTAAACACAGGGATCTCTACCTTATTAAAGGTTGGGAACCTTATAGATGGTATCAGAGCCTCCTCGTCGTGCCAACCCCAACCAAAACAACAACAACATCACTCCTGAGATGCAGCAGATGTTGACAGCTCAGACACAACTGATGCAGATGATGACCACACTCATACAGAATCAGAACAACAACAACAACAACAACAACAACAACAACAACAACAACAACAACAACAACAATCACAATAATCCTCCAGCACTTGACATGCTCACCAAGTTTCTGAAACTTAGACCTGCAAGATTCTCTAGAACAAATGATCCAATGGAAGCCAATTACTGGTTACATTCAGTGAACAAAGACTTAGTGACTGTTGGCTGCACCGATGAAGAAAAAGTTAGGTTTGCAGCATT
Source organism: Avena atlantica (assembly GCA_910589765.1). Classification (NCBI taxonomy): domain Eukaryota; kingdom Viridiplantae; phylum Streptophyta; class Magnoliopsida; order Poales; family Poaceae; genus Avena; species Avena atlantica. The sequence continues at coordinate 256,493,031 of OU342738.1, read as the reverse complement.
TCTACTTGAAGGACCAGCAACAACATGGTGGGACAACTTTCAGATCACCACTCCCCTTGAGGATGTGACTTGGCCTATTTTTGAGGATGGTTTCCGTACAACCCGCATCTCACCTGGAGTGATGTAATTGAAGAAAAGGGAGTTTCACAATCTGAAACAGCGTCACCTCAGTGTGGCTGAGTATATTGAAGAATTCAACAAACTTGCATGCTATGCACCGGATGAAATTGACACAGATGCTAAGAGAAAGGAGAAATTTCTTGAAGGACTTAATGATGAGTTGAACCTGCAGCTAGCTGTGGCCTATGTCCCAACTTATCAATCACTCTATGACAAAGCCACCATTTTGGAATACAAGATGAATCAAGTTGAGAATAGAAAGAGGAAGCATAAACTCAAGAATCACTCAAGATCATCAAAAAAGAAGCATTCATTTAAAAAGAGCAATGAAGATTCTGAACCACATCAGTATCACTACAACAACAATGGAAGTGATAACAATGGAAATGATACTGACAATGGAGATGACCTTGGTCAGAATCAACACGACACTTTCAGGAAGAAAGACATTAGCCAGTTGCAGTGCTATAATTGTAAGGAGCTTGGACACTATGCATCAGACTGTCCTGAGAAGAAAAAGAAAAAGGATGCTAGAAGAGCCAATGAAAATGACTCCAATGTGACTCAGAAAGGACATGTGAACCACATTGATATGGATGGAAAATTTGAAGAGATAGAAGAAGTGGATTTCAGAAACTAGTTAACTCAGTTGAGTCAAATAAGAATTCCTTGTCTGGATATTAAAGTGTTGAACTCATAGTCAAGTGAACCATCAATGTAACCCTATGAGACTTTATTTTTACGGGTGGTAGTATCCTAGTTGCCTTGGAGCCAACTTGTAACCCTAGCCTTCCCAAATCTCGGGACGAGATTTCTTTTAAGGGTGGTAGCCTGTCACATCCCAAAATTTTCCAAATTTTGAAATGTGAAAAATAAATAAACAAATAAACAATTTGTTGAAATTTAGGGTGAGAAGAAACTTTTTGATTCCAATTGGGAACATCAAAACCTATTTTTGATCAAATAAAATCCTAAAGGGATTTAAAAAGATAAACAATTAATAAAGAAAGTTTTAATAGTTGGAATTACTATTTTTAGATCTTTTAATAAAAAGATTTGGTTTTCAAAAGAAAAGGTAGAATTATAAATAAGGATTATTTTATAGAGCCAAATTAAATCTTGGCCAAGCTTTTGAAATAAAATATTTCTATTTGTTAAAAAGAGTAAAGGTTTATTTAAATAAAATAATGAGGTTTTAATAATATCCAGTTTTATTTAAGTAAAGGCTTTTCCATTTTAATAAACACTAAAACTTGTTAATTTATTTTAAATAAGTTTTCCAAGTGTTTTATTTATTCAAATAAAACCTACTGAAATGGTTTTGATATTATTTTAGAGTTCAAATAGAGTTTTTAAATAAACTAAATCCTATTTGAATTAATGACTAAGGTCTATTTATTTAATTATTAATGGATCCTAAAAAGAATAAAAATTATTTTGTTTTGGACTTTGGATTGTGTTGTTAATCAGAATTAAAATAAATACAAAGTTTGGTGGTGGTTTGATTTGATTTTTTGTTTGAATTGTTTGTTTGAAAATCAAAACAGAAAATCAAATAGAAAAAGAAAAAGCAATCTGTATAAAAAAAAGTGAAACAGACTCAACCCAACCCAACAGGCCCAGTAGCCCAACTCGCAGCCCAACTCTCCCCCGTCTCAGCGAAACATTTTTCACTCGGAAAAGGACCTGCAGAGCCGCAGACAAGTGGCCCCATCCTTCCCTCCCTCACTCTCGCTGATAGACGGACCCCACTGCTACGCAGTCGTCTTCAACCCTGCGCCAGCCGTTCCTCCTCGCCGTTTCTGGCCGTAACTCCGGCGTTGAATTCGCGTTGATGGCGGCCTTAACTCCTCTGGTGACCACGCGTACATAAACGCCCATGCCCCCTCTCTCTTCCCCCCCCCCCAAACAGCGCCTCCCCTTTGCCCCTAGGCTGCTCCGATTTTGAGCTCAACCATCTCTGTCTCCGACGGCTCTCCCGGCCAATTCCGGCGAACCACAGCCGCCCCTCTCCTTCCTCTGCATGCGAGCTTGCTCCCCACCTCCTGGCGCATCTTCCCGTGCTACTCGTTCTCCCGCGCGTGCCCCGTAGCCTCGGCTTCGTCATCACCTGAGCACCGCCACGTCTGTCTCGTCTCCGGCGAGTCCCCCCGTAAGCCCCGTCCTCCCTCTCTCTCCCGATGATGCTCCCTTACTCGCGACCCTCATGCTCACCTAACCGTGCCTCTATTTGTCTTAGCGCGGTCCTAAACGACGCCAGCGACGACAACCCGAGAGCACCACCGCCCGCAGCAACTCCGGTGAGCGATTCCTATCGTCCCCGTGCGCCCCCTGCCCAACGACGAGCACATTGAGCATCGTAGCGTCCCTGCGATCACGGTAAGCCTCTCCTCCTCTTCTCTCGCTTCCTAGAACGGCCGGACCACCTCGGACAGAGCGTGCGCCGCCAGTTGCCGCCGCGCAGCGCCGCCAGTGGATGGTCAAACCCCTGTGAACCGTTAGGTCGTTATCCATTGGCTAAGATTAGATTTGGGCGAAAGGGTACGCGTCCATATGTGCCACTAGATCTCACTTAAATCCTACGGTCCACAGAGCTCAATCCGTGTGAACCGGTATCGTCCAGTAAGAACATGACGCGTGGCACCGGTTTTGTTTAAAACAGAAATTAGAATCTGATTGATATGCAAACTTGTAAAATTCATAACTTTAGCTACACGTCCAAATTTTGCAAATTTTATATCAATCGAATCAGTAGAACAAGTACTTTGCAACCATGCATTTTGTTTAATGATTTGCGTCTAGAAAATTGGTTGAATTTGCAGAAACTTGTGTAGGCTTATTTGAATATAAAAATTGTTCTAGATATATTTTTAGCATGAAATCTTTTCAAAATGGATTGTTGTGAACCAACTTATGGATTTAAAAATGTATTTGTTGAAGATAAGGAATAAATATTTGAATTATCTCATTTCTAGTCAAATAAAAATATTGTTTTTGTTTTAGAAATGATTTTTGAGTAAAACCTTTGGGAAATGTTTTGATTCAAACCTTCTGACCCTAAACACCAAGTTTTGAGAATTAAAATATATTTGGTGAACTCTTTAAAGAATATTGCTTTGCTAAAAGCATTTTCAACCACATAAAATATTGATTTGATTTACAAAAAATGGTTTATAGATAAAAACTTTTGCAAATGGTTTTACCACTTTAGTAAATGTCCATTTTGAACTTTATAATGTTTAAAGCCTAGTGGAAACCACTTTTGCAAATAAAACTATCGTTTGCATGCTTGCATGTATGACCTTGTTTGTGTTATTTTATGTGTGATAAATTTGGTTGGAATGCTAGTTGAAATTGTGTTTGCTTGATTGAATTGTAGTGGAATTAGAAGAGTGTGATATTTGCAAGATCAAGAAGTGAACCAACATTCTCTACTAAAAAGGCAAGTGACACTATCATCCATGTCCTACTATTTTCATTACACTTAGTGGATATTGTAACATGCATGGAAAGGTTTACTATATTTTATGCTATGATAAATCCTAATAGGATACCCTTATATATTCCTTAGTGAAAACATTGTAGTTGTAGTATGCTTAGCCCTTCTATATATTGGGATGGGATACATGTTATGATTATATGAAGAGTTGAAAAGATATATGTTTTATATAATAAAACAAGTACTCAATGAACCACCTGCGTGGACAAGGATACTCAAGTTTTGGACAAGGGTGGCAACAAAAGGAACCATGTTTATATGGCTATCTCTTTTTGTATGTGCACTAGAAGAAAACCACCCAGGGACTTAGAGATTGAACATGTTTCTCGTACAGTGGCTTTCGTGTACAGCCACATGCTAAATGGGCTCTGGCTTAGTCAACTACATAGTGGAATACCCATGCATTGGCATCTTCAGGTTAACTAGAATTGTGTAAGGGAACTTGAAACCCTACATTGGTGCCTGGATGACAAGCTAGAATTGTGTATTGGGAGGACTTCTATGGAAAAACTTTGTCACATTCTCAATCTGCCAGTACTCCATCTTGGTGAGTACTTATCCAGCGGCCACTAGTGTCATGAAGATGATATTGTGTCATGTGGGTAAAGTGTACAACTTCTGCAGAAGATCAAATTCTAAGTACTTAGCCGTGTCCCTGGTTATGGACAATACTGAGCAACTAAGGCCTGAAGCTATGGAAGATCTCGACATTCCAATTTCTCAAAGTAAAACTTGATGGTGACAAGAAGGGATTTGAAGCACTTGGAGTTTTCCAAGAAGTCCAGAAAGATTTGACAAAGATCAAAAACTATTTTGAAAAGATAGGATAAAACTATATTGCTTTCTGCAAATGAGCCTAAACCCTACTTAGCCAAATATGCATGTAAATGATAGGATCCACTTATTTCTACATAGTAGTGAAACTTGCCAATACAATTCAAATGTATTGACCCTGGTGGATGCAACTTATTATGTTGCAGCTTTGTTTGATGTTAGTGAAGTTTGTTGAATAGTATTACAAGTCTACAACGAACATGATTGCCTGTGGTACTTTGAAGATGAAGGACTCCATGCTTTATAGATTTCTGCTGCAATGTAATGTGATAGCCAAATGAGCTATGTAAGATGTAATAAATTATTTTATTCCTGGTTATAAAGTTGTATTATGACCTTTGTTTCTTGATATTACATCTTAACTGTGGATGCTAGCTATTGATCCAGGGACTAGCATTGTAAACACAGGGATCTCTACCTTATTAAAGGTTGGGAACCTTACACTAACTCCCCTCTCTATTTGAAACATTCATTTGGTTTTGAAAATATTTGGAAAACACAAAATGTATGGAGCCCAATCAGTATCAAGGGCCCTGAGTGCTTTTGATACATTTTACAAAACCCTGGTATTTTGAAAATATTCAAAACATAATTACAAATGGAATTTACAAAGAAAAAATGAAAACAGGAAATAGGAAAAGGTCTTTCTGTCAAAAAACAGAGCCAGGCGAGCTAATAGGTCAGCCCATCTCTTCTCCCATCCTCCTTGCCGCTCAGTGCGGAAGCCGCAGCCCGCAGCCAGCCTAGCCGCAGCCAAGCTCGGCCCAGGCCCAGATACTCCTTCGCTTGTCGTCTTCCCCAAAGAGACAAGCGGCTCGGTGTCGTGCGCACGGCCGCCCGATGCTCGCTGCCGTGATTCCTGCCGCCGCCGAGGTCGCCTCGCCCGGATAAGAACATCACGAGAACCGCCATGCTGATCTCTCTCTCTCTCTCTCTCCTCCATACCCATCTCAATCTATCTCGTGGCCTCTGTAGGTTTTTCCCCAATTCAACCGAACCCTAGGCCGTGCAGTTTCCGTTCACCACCGTCGTCTCCGGCCACCCCTCGCCCATTCGAGCACCCCACGGAGACCACCGTGCAGCCCTCATTCACCTCGCCCAACCACGCGAGCCAGACAAGCCCCAGACGCTTCAATCGACTTCTCCGTCCCCGATTCCGGCTGCCATGTTCATCGTTAATCATGGTCGTTCCAGACCGCCCCGAGCTTCACCGACCCTTCCACCGCAACCAAGGTGAGCCGCTGGTCACGCCAGAGCCTTCCCCTGCTCACCTTTCTTCCTGGTTTGCCCTCCCGCTGTGCGCCATCAAGCTTCGCCGCAGATGCTCATCAGGAGCACTGCTCCGGCGACCATCTCATGGCGGTGCCGCCACATTTAGGCTCCCGGTAGAGCGCCGCGTCGAGCCAGTCCCCTCCTATGCCCCAGCATCGCCTGTAGCGCCAGCCCCGAGCTCAACCTGGGAGCAATGGCTTCGATGATGTCATCTTGACGTCAGGCTGATGTCAATTCTCCTTTTATTTTAGTTTAATCTTTCTGTAATTGTTTTATTAAATAAAATTGATGACAGGTGGGACCCGATTGTCAGATATTTAATCATTTCCATAATTTGTTTTCTGAAATGAATAAATACATGACATGTGGGTCCAGGTTATAAAATAATTTATAAAACCTAAAATGTTTAATTGATTTAAAAATGATTTATAGTGAATTAAAATTGGAAAAAATCATAACAAATTCATTTTAAATCAGAAAAATACAAATAATATATCAAAATGTTCAGAAAAATGAACTCTATCTATTTAAGCTATAATCATGCATTGCTCAACAACTTAAATTTCAAGTTTAATTATAAGAACCAATTGAACCCCGAAGGTGATTCCGAGGATCCCCCTGTTCTAGGGTTTGGACCTTTCGGACCCTGTTTAAAATGATCAAGTATGTCTTAGGGGTTCATTTCAATGCAATATAAGCTAGCAAGCATCATTCTTATTTGAGCATTGCATCGATGCCATGTGTTGATTGTTTCCCTTCCTTTCCTATATTTGGTTCTTCTCCGATAGAATACAATATCGAAGTCGAGATCAAGATCAAAGTCCGAGATCAACACCATTGAAGCTCGAAGAAAAATACTTGACCAACTGTAATCAAGTCAAGTACCAGGTGTCCGGAAATCTACTTTCTGGATATCAACTGGCAAAGGCAAGGGAAGCCCCACACATGATATAATCCTATGTTTTCAAGTATTTCAATTCTTGCCATGTGCATACGATTCCAAAGACTTTCATCGATAGAAAGAGTAATCCTATCTGATGCATGTTCCCTTTTAGCCTATATTCCCTGATCAACTACTCCTAGCATAACTAGGGTTTGGCTTGTGAAGCGTAGCTAGAGTTATTATATCTTTTGTGCTTAGCCATGCTTAGCTGTTACCACTGGTCCATCTGGTTGATGAATTAGAGATGCGAATGAACCTAGTATGACAGGATGACTTGGTATGATCAGAGATGGATAATAAACATGTTAAGGCTTGTATGGGAGGCCACAGTGGGTTGTGGTTTTTGCAGTCCCATACTTGCCACCCTTAGGACCCGATGTTCTTGCCTCTTGAACCAAGACGAGCGTACAGCCACACGGGGGCCTGGAAACCCCCTCGACCAACTAACTTGCCTCGTAGATTCCATGAGTCACATAATTCGGGCGTTCCATTCGACATATGCATCTTGGTTGTTCTTGAATGGAGGTGAAGGAGGTGCATTCATAACAGGTAGGTAAGCGTGGTCGGGAACAAGAGATGCCCAGCATCCATAATCTTTAACCCTGCGCACATCATTAGGGAACGGGTTCGGGACTCATGGTCTCGGCGAAAGCAAGGTAAAGGTCGTGTCTAACCACCCTCTGCTGGCCTTCCAAGGAAGAGGGCTATTACTAGTGGCATTAAGAGAAGGTTAGTACGTGTGGGTAAAGTTGTACACTCCTGCAGGGTTATTAATCTTTTCGAATAGCCGTGTCCGCGGTGATGGACGACTTGGGAACGTACGTGAAGATCATAGAGAACTTGAACCTAATCGTAAAACTTGGCAAGTTAAATAATGTGTGCTTAAGGATGCTTCCTCAGGGATCGAGGGGGTGATCCTAGGTAGGTTCAACTGATGATGATTCGGTGCATATCAAAATATGATCAAAGATATAGATGTTGCTCTCTTATCCCCTTTTAAAATATTCTGATTAATCAAGATTCTTCTCCCTCTTGTTTTACAAAACAAAGATGGCTTTACACAAAATAACTCCACTAGCCATAAGTCTTGCGGAGTACACCCTGTACTCACCCTTTCTTCGTTGACTCTTTTGCAGCAGAGTAAGTGTTACCATTGAAGATGAGTTCTTTATGGCATCGACATCGACGAGTAGTTTGGAGTTCCCAGTCGGATTGGACGTCATCGTTATGCTTCAGGCCTCTTAGGCCATTTGTTAAGTTTGCTATACTTAATAGCATAATTTTCCTTCCGTTGTTTGATGTTTGTGGTCAGTGACCTATTCTTGTAATATTTTGGTTCTTCGCTTAGTTATGAGCTTGCTATAATAATTTTTGTGTCGTAGGGTCACAGTTGTGTTAACGATTTTCTCTTTGTACGCTTTCAAGATTTAGATTAGGCTTATATCAGACAGAGGTCTAGGATTTGTCTAGCCCTAATTCCGGGGGTGTCACAATGCCCCACACTTTTGGTGTCTAGATTATCTATGAGTGGTTTTTAGTGGTATAGTCCATTTAATATGGTACTTGCCAGGGCATCACCAGTTCATAGAGTCTTTGGGAACTCATCAGGGTTTTAGCCTGCCCAGAAGGGGGCTTAACGGAGGTGAGCCAGCCCCGAAGGATCGTGCAGACATATGGGGTCGCGGAGAGGGTAGTGATTGGCTTGGACCAACTACTAGGCCCCACATCATGGAATTGTGGACGGGAAAGTATGCCCGGTTGTGCAATAAGGAGTTGATCTCTCATGGGTAAAGTAACACACCTCTGTAGAGTGTAAGAATTGTAACTTGTTACTCCCTGTTCCGGGAAGGAGCTACGAACGCGGCAGGAAAGGAACTCCATGAAAGTTTTGGTCAACCTGTGAAGGCTGATGGTCATAGGTTTTCACAATAAAATCAATATTTAAAGAAAGGTTTACGAAAACTGCATAGTGCCAAGGAATTATAGTCCGAGGTGGTAGATAGAGAATCAAACTTCCCACCTTGCATATAATGAACTTGTTGGGTAACGCTGTTACTCACCTTTTCCTTTGATCCCCTGCTTAGACTCTGAGGATCCAGAAGAAACCCCAATGTATGCAGCTGAAAGCCAAGATGAGGTCTTTTATGAAGAACCCAATATGTACGATGTTGTGGAAGGGGTGGACTATGATGTCATCTATGGAGGAGAGCACCAGGAGTCAGAATAATTACCATAGTCTAGGAGCCAATTGAGCCGAGCAACATGAACAATATATAACAATAATTTGTTGAAAGTTGAATCTTTTGAAGTCGTGAACTTCTGGTATTGTAATAATAATAATGTGTGTATGTTTGTAATATGGACCTGCAATGTTTCTGTTATACCACTCTGAGGGATGTGATATTTATGTAATGGTGTTTTGTGCATGTCATGTCAACGACTATAGTGTACTACACATGCAGTGGTATGCTGGGTCACCGCAACACACAACTTAGACTAATGTGAAGTTGGCTTGACGACTCGGTTTCACTTGTCATGGGCATGGTGATACTAGTCCAACTTGCACGGACTTGGCTAAAGAGTTTAGCGAGTCGGACTGACCCATAGTTGAGATGCAACGAGCATGTTGTCATTTGCAGTCCTCATACAATGAAATCCTTTAACCTAAGGTGATCGCATGATCTGATTTTTGGATCGCCAACTTAGGTTCTATCAAACGTTATTCCGTAAATGGGCAGTTATAAAGGTAGAGTTCAGGTTGGTTGTGAATCAAGTTGCTTGACATGGATTACCAAGATGGGATTTGCCCCTCCATAATGGAGAGATATTCTCTGGGCCCTCTCGTGTGATATGATTCATAAGCATGGCCATGCATTACTCAGTTAAGTGTGAACTGAGGAGTCGGACTAAGAGTTAGTCCAGTGAATTGTATATCATGGAACGAGAAGAGGGTTAAGCTATTAAAGTGATGGCAACAACTCGCCTATATCTTAACAAGGTATATGGTGTGGCAAAGGGACTTGGACGAAAGTCACATTGAAGGTTTTTCTTTCGGACTTTATGGCATTTGGGAGATGGCATGTCTTGCTATAGGCTGCTACCATATTTTGAATTGAGACCTAGTGTTCATGGAAGTGAGTGTGACTCAAATCCATGACGTGATACTTGGAGGTGTAGCTCATGTCGTGTCCATATGTATGTGAACCTACAGGGTCACACACTTAAGGCTAAGGAGCCCATGTGGATGAGATCCATGTGGTACTTGGGTTACAGCCTAGATGGGCCTCAAGAGTTGAGCCCAACTAGGTGTGTATATAAGTGGAGCGACAAGGGATAGTCCCTGACCTAGCCATCACTTTCTCCACTCCCAAATCGGGTTAGACAGGATCTAGCAATCTCTTGCCCGTGGTCCTTCCTGTATGTGTGGATACCGGTAGAGGCATTGCACGTGCGGTGCTGGAGACAAAGGGATCTAGCGAAGGAGCTCATGGGGATCCATAGGAGATGTTCATGAGATCGATCGACACTGCATCACCTGGCGCTTCATCTATAATCGGCACATGTGCGTCTAGTGGAAAATCTCGTGGCCTATTACCTAAGTTGGATCTTGGGAGCACAACGTTAGATAAATGTTTTGTTTATCGGCCCGCAGCCCAACAGTGGAATCAGAGCAAAAGCTTCTGGTTTTAGGCTATTGATCTTTGCATATGTGATATGCATGAGGTGGTAGATTGGATCTACTTAGGGTTCCGGTGGCAGATCTATGAGATAGATCAGTTTTGTGCAAGATTGATTGGATCAATCGCACTCGGGGTGCATGGAAGATCAGGTGGAAGATGATCAATGAGATTGGTCATATCTTCAAAGGGGTCAGATTTGGGTAAAAGTGTTTTTACAATGAATGAAACCATGGTTTGTAATATAGATGATATCTACTTGTCCGAGATTTGTCCCGTGAAGGAACTAGGGTCCAATGATCCGTAATTTCGAGTGGGGGCTGAACATGCATTCTCAAGGAGCCTCGGTGACGGTGGTGACGAAGAAGCAACAATCACGGCAGAGAGGTGACATAGTGTTTTTTACCCAGGTTCGGGACCCTCGTGAGGAGGTAAAGCCCCTAATCATGCTTGGTTGTATTGCTTGCTTGGCTTCACGAGGGTACAATGGAGATGAGATCTCTAGGGTTTAGATCGCTAAGGATAGATCCGTTATAAGGTAGGAGGAGGAGCCTTTATATAGGGTAGAACTGGTACTCTTCCCCCCAAAACACTTGGCGGGAAGGGTTGCAACATTCCCGCGCTGGGGGCATAGGCTGCTGATGGTGCTGACATGGAGCACTTCATTGGAAACCCCAAGAGCAAGGTGTGATGAGCACAACAACAAGTCTTCCCTCAGTAGATACCGAGGTTATCGAACCAGAAGGAGGAAGGAAACGTCACACAGGTGTTGCAAGCAACGCGGAGACCTGCACAACACAAACTCAAGACTTTGCCCCAACGAATCAGTGAGGTTGTCAAGCTCACCGGTTTGCTGTAGCAAAGGATTAAACGTACCGTGTGGAAGGTAATGGTTTGCAGCAAGTAAACAAGTAACAATGAAAGATGTATCAATGGAAAAGATTGGACCGGGGTCCATAGTTCACTAATGTGCTCTCCTTAGATAAACAACATGGCATGAAGGGTAAACAAATTACAGCAGGGAAATTGATAGGAACTAAGCAAGGCATAACAATGCAATTACTAGTCAGAAAGATCCTATGAGATTCGATTGGGAAATACAACAATATACATAGACCGCCATCCAACTTCATTTATTACTAGAAGTCCACCTTCAGGTTATCATCCGAACCCCCTCTAGTATTAAGTTGCAAGCAACAGACAACTGCTTTAAGCAAAGTTTGTAAGGTAAACAGTCCACATGTTCCATGAACATGAGACCGTTGTTTTCTCCCTAGTGGCCACAACACATCTACAACCGAAGAGATTTTTGTCACTTCCCTTAGAAACTAGAGGCATGAACCCACTATCGAGCATAAATACCCCCTCTTGGAGTCACTAGCAACTACTTGGCCAAGATAGCTACTAACAACGGAGAGCATGCAAGATCACAAACAACACAGACATGATAGAATCATAACGACAAAACCATTAATCAAACCAACATAATAATCTCAATATCCATCGGATCACCGCAAAACACAACATGCATGATTACAAATAGATTAGATCTTGATCATGAACGGAGCTCACAAGATCTATACATGAAAGCACAAGGAGGATATACAACCAACTAGCTACTACATGGACCCATAGTCCAAGGTGGAACTACTCGCGCATCATACCGGAGAGAAGGCCTCCGGGATGATCTCCCCTCCGGCAGGGTGCCAGGAAGAACTTCAAATCCCCCCGATCTAGCGACGATGGTGGCGGCGGCTACAGACGGCTTCGTGGAGATTTGATCGGGTGCTTAGGGTTTCTGCATCGGGGGCTTCTTATAGGCGAAGGGGGAGGCCGAGGCGGCGCCCAGGGGCCCCACACCCCTCCTAGTCGCGGGGCAGGGCCCACAAGCGCCTAGGGGGGTCTGGGCGCCCTAGCTCGCCTCTTCGGCTCCCCTTTGGACTTCTTGTTCCCCACAGAAAGTAATTGACTTTGGCTTTTGTCCCGTCCAATTCCGAGAATATTTTTTTACTAACTTTTCTGAAACCAAAAACAGCAGAAAACAGGCATCTGGCACTGTGGCAACTTGTTAATAGGTTAGTACCAGAAAACATGTAAAAAGCACCTCAAAGTGTAGACAAGCAAAGCAAAGTAGATACTAAACAAGCATGGAGCATCAAAAATTATAGATAGGTTTCCGACGTATCAAGCATCCCCAAGCTTAACTCCTTCTCGTCCTCGAGTAGGTAAGTGATAAAAATAATAATTTTTGAGGTGACATGCACCCTCACAATAAAGATCCAACCATTTGCAAACATTGAAAGCTGGGATCAAAGAACTCTAAATATGTGCATGAAAGAAGGAGTTCTAACAATAGGACATAGTAACTATGCATGCAACATGACAAGCTACAAACAAAGATCATGAATAACATGCACTGAAATGAAGGGATATGGGTAGGCTACACTAGCGCAAATCAAAAAATTCTACCGCGTATATCAGGATTACTGTTGTCATAGATCACGGGATTACCACTAGACGCGCAGTTGCGGAATCGATGAAGCGCGTTGAGGCAGTGCAGACGTTCCACGTCTCCTCCTTGTCCTCGTCCCATGAGAAGATCCCCTTGCGCAGCTCGTCCAAGTGCCACAGATGCAGCACATCCGAGGTATCCACACGTGCGGGGTGAAAGCGTCAGACGCCGGACTGCTAGGTCCACGCGTGCAACACAGGCGAGAGGTGTGGAGGCTGGGTGGAATGGTCTGAGGTCTAACCCTGGTCAGCTCGCCCCACCCTCTCTTATATAGGCATCCCTAGTGGGATTCTACATTAGCAGCCCATTAGTAGCCTAATCCTGGTCTAATTCGGATCCAATCCTCATTAGGCTTCCAGCCCCTTAATTGTGTGACCCTATAGGTTCATATACGTATAGACATGACACAGATACACTTATTCTGCCAATAGTTGGTAGCGGCCTCTAGCAAGACGTGCCAACTCCTAAACGCATACAAAGATCATATCGGACGAACCATCACAAGGTTTAGTACATGTCTTTCCCTTGGCCTCACGATATTTGGTCTAGATCCAAGCTGACCTCCCTTTCTCGATACTGTGATACGGAATCCCTTTACTAGTTTAACTCTTAACCTTATGTAGCATGGCCATGCATTTCTGGATCCGATCACTCGAGGGGCCTAGAGATATCTCTCTCAAGTAGAGAGGGGCAAATCCCATCTTGATTGACCATGTCTTGCAGCATGTTTTAGGACAAACCCGAAAGCTACCCTTATAACTAGCTTGTTACGATGCAGCGTTTGATAGCCCCAAAGTAGGTCGATCCACATCTCAAGTACATGCGACAATCTCAAGTGTAAGGACAAAACGTACACGATGTGTAGAGAGAGAGCTGCAACTAATTGCCAGTCTCAAGTTGGGTCAGTCCAACCCCATGTTCATAACATGTGTCCACATCATTGGTTTGACATCTCCATGTCTATGACTTGTGAAACATAGTCATCAACCAATCGATGTGCTAGTCTAATATTCACGTGTGTCCTCACATGAACCCCGACTAGGGACAACTATTAAATAACCATACAAGTAATGAGTTTCACAAACAATTCACATAATTTCCAATCAATACAAGTTGCCTGATATGGATATTCAAGGAACATTACAATAACTCATGGATACATATGGAATATAATCATCTCTATGATTGCCTCTAGGGCATAATCCTTCAGTCTCCCACATGCACTAGAGTCAATCTAAAATGTATCTAATACCAATTGCTCTTGTGTGCGCATCATGCGCGGGCTTAGGGAGATGCTTAGTCAAGGGATCAGCAACATTTGAGTCTGTATGAATTTTGCATATCATGACACTACCATCCTCAACTAACTCTCGAATCTGATGGTAACGCATGCGAATATGTTTGTTCTTCTGGTGCTGTCTAGGTTCCTTGGCTTGTGCAATAGCACCATTGTTGTCACAATAAACATCCAAGGGATTGGACGTGCCCTGAACCACATCGAGAGCGATCAGGAAATTACTAATCCAAACAGCTTCCTTTATGGCCTCCGAGGCAGCAATATATTCAGCTTATGTTGAAGAGGAGGTCGCCGTATCTTGCTTGGAACTTTTCCAGCTCACAGCACCACCATTCATGACAAACACATAAACTGATTGCGATTTCGAATCATCTGAATCGTTAAGGTAAATCGCATCTGTGTAACCCTTTACACTGAGTTCATCCTCACCTCCATAAACTAGGAACACATCCTTAGTCCTTTTCAAGTACTTAAGGATGTTCTTTACCGCCGTCCAGTGACCTTCACCTGGATCAGCCTGGTATCTTCTCGTAACACTTAGAGCATAGGAAACATCTGTGCGAGTACATATCACTGCATACATGATGGATCCAATAGCCGAAGCATATGGAACCCTGCTCATGCACTCACGCTCATCAGTAGTCGAAGGACACTGAGTCTTGCTGAGTTTAATGCCATGAGACATGGGCAAGAACCCCTTCTTAGCCTCTTCCAAGATGATCCATTTCAACACTTTGTCAATGTATGTACTCTGGCTTAATCCAATTAGCCTTCTTGATCTATCTCTATAGATCTTGATACCCATAATATATGCCACTTTTCCCAAGTCCTTCATCGAAAAACTATTTTTCAATGAGGTCTTAACAGACTCGAGCATAGGAATGTCATTTCCAATCAGCAATATGTTATCTACATATAAGATTAGAAATACCAGCTCTCTCCCACTTTCCTTCTTGTAAAGACAAGGTTCTTGTTCGTTTTTGATGAAGCCAAACTCCTTTACAACTTCATCAAATTGAATGTTCCAACTCCGAGATGCTTGCTTCAGCCCATAAATGGACTTCAGAAGTTTGCTTACCTTTCCAGCATTGTTTGGATCGATAAAACCTTCGGGCTACATCATATACACGTCCTCGGTTAGGATTCCATTTAGGAAAGCCGTCTTGACATCCATCTGCCATATTTCATAGTCGAAATGTGCAGCAATGGCTAGAATTATCTGTATAGATTTAAGCATATCTGTGGCAAGAAAGTCTCGTCGTAGTCAACTCCTTGAACTTGTCGAAAACCTTTTGCAACAAGTCGAGCTTTATGGATGTGAAAAATTCCATCCATATCAATCTTCTTATTATAGATCCATTTGCACTCGATGGCTGTAAAACCATCAGGAAGTTCCACCAAGTTCCAAACTTGATTGTCTCCCATGGACTCTATCTCGGATCTCATGGCGATCAGCCATTTCTTAGAATCTGGGTCCACCATCGCTTCTGCATTGGTCGCAGGCTCATCATTGTCTAACAATAATAATTATCGCGCTTCGCGGAGCCTCGCCGACCTTCGTGGTTGTGGTGTTCCTGTTGCCACAAGTTCCTCAACTTGTTCTGCTACAATAGCATCACTCGTAGAAGCATCCCCAACTTGCTCATCTTGAACTTCTTCAAGTCGCACCACTACGAGCGACAAAAACTTTGCCCTCCTCTCGGTTGTAGAAGTAATGCCCTAAGGTTTCCCTCGGATATCCCACGAAAATGCACTTATCCGATTTGGGTGTTAGCTTGTCCGACTGAAGTCGCTTGACAAAAGCATCACAGCCCCAATTCTTTAGAAAAGTCAAACTGGGATTCTTTCCAGTCCACATCTCATATGGTGTCTTAATTACGGATTTAGATGGTACCCTATTAAGTGTGAAAGCTGTCGTTTCTAGAGCGTAACCCAAAAATGATAATGGTACATCCGACTGGCTCATCATCGATCGAACCATGTCCAACAAAGTTCGATTACGCCGTTCGGAGATCCCATTCCTTTGAGGCATTCCGGGCGGCGTAAGTTGTGGAACAATTCCGCAACTCTTAAGATGATCGCTAAACTCGTGACTCAAATATTCATCTCCACGATCAGATCGCAAGGCCTTTATTTTCTTGCCACGTTGATTCTCTACTTCACTCTGAAACTCCTTGAACTTTTCAAAAGTTTCAGACTTATGCCTCATCAAGTAGACATAACCATATCTACTGAAATCATCAGTAAAAGTAATGAAGTAGTGATATCCTCCTCTGGCTGTCGTGCTCATTGGTCCACATACATCAGTATGTATGAGTTCCAACAAGTCTGTCGCTCTCTCGGGTAAACCTGAAAAAGGCGATTTGGTCATCTTTCGAAGTAAACAAGCCTGACATGTCTCGTATGATTCAAAATCAAACGAAGTTAGAAGACCATCACCATGGAGCTTCTTCATGCGCTTTTCACTTATATGCCCCAAACGACAATTCCATAAATAGGTAGGACTCAAATCATTAGGCCGAAGCCTTTTAGCACTAACATTGTAAACAGATGCATCATCAAGATTTAAACTAAATAACCCATTCACAATGGGAGCATTAGCCATAAACATATCATTCTTAGAGATTACACAACCATTGTTTGCACTCGCGAATGAATAAACATCCCTCATCAAACATGAAGGTGATAAAATGTTTCGACCCATACTAGGAATGTAATAGCAATTATTCAACTCCATAATAAATCCTGACGGAAGGTGAAGTTGCATGACGCCGACGAACAATGCAGCAACCCTTGCTTTATTTCCGACGCGAAAATCCACTTCGCCTTTCTGCACTTCTCTAGTCCTTATTAGCCCCTGCATCGAATTGCAAATATGAGCAACCGATCCGGTATCAAATACCCAAGAGTTAACATAGGAATCAGCAAGAAGAATGTCCACAAAATTTACCACAAGCGTACCTAAGTGGGAAGTACTCTTACTTCCACTCTTCTTCAAAGAAGCCTGGTACTTGCTGCAGTTTCTCTTCCAGTGGCCATGTTCATGACAAAAGAAGCACTCAGTGTCTTCTACAGATCCAGCCTTTTGCTTGGGTGCAGGCTTAGGGATCGTATCCTTAGCCTTGCCCTTCTTCTTCCAAGAAGTACCCTTTTTTCTTGAAGCTAGGCTTGTTCTGCACAGCCATCACATGGCTATGCCCTGCACACTTCTTCATGTCACTTTCTGCTGTTTTAAGCATCCCACATAACTCATTAAGGCCCTTCTCCACCCCATGCATATCGTAGTTTGAAATGAACTTCCCATAGCTGGATGGAAGAGACGCCAAAATGAACTTATTGTCCAACTCTTGGCCTAGTGGAAAACCAAGCTTTTCCAAAGTCTGACTGTAACCAACCATTTTGATCACATGGGGGCCTACAGCTGATCCCTGTGCCAGCTTGCATTCGACAAAGGACTTGGCAACAATGTACCTCTCGGTCCTTGCCTGATCTTGGAACAGTCCTTAAGCACGACGATCATATTGTACACTTCCTGATCCTCAAACTTCTTTTGGAGTTCAGGTTCCATGCATGCAAGCATAAGACAGCTAACCTCAAGAGAATCATCACATGCTCTCTTGTAGGCATTCTTGAGGGCAGAAAATGCATTATCAGCAGGTTCATCGGGGATTGGGGTATCCAGAACCGTTTCCTTTTTATCAGACCTGAGAACAATTCTCAGGTTACGGACCTAGTCCGAAAAGTTTGTTCCATTTAGTTTATCTTTGTCAAGAATCGAACGCACAGAAAAAGGTGATGTAGTGTTCGGTGCCATTGATCTACAACAGAAAACATGCAAAATACTAAGCCATTTAACCATGAAAGAGCAAAACATATTAAACAATTTAATAGCATATACTCCCACTTAAATCAATATCCCTCTATTGATACTAAGTGATTCAAGATCCACAATTATCAAGTCGACTAGTGAGCTTTAGCATCACTGCTAGAAGACAAGGTAAATCGGTAAGCAACACTTGCTAATCATATCACATATGACTCTTGTTGTTGGGTGACATCTCTATGTCAAAACTAGGCGCCCAACCTTTATGCCCCAAGGTCCTTAACTGTTAAGATGACCTTGTCAAGCTCACTAACCCTTATGCGTGTAGGTATCCGATACAAACCCAGACAGCCAAGGAAAACCGCGGTACCCTAATTTCATAGGCCCACCAACGATTGTACAGGATAAGGATGGTGCAAGGTTTGGTTGGGAGGGCATGGTTTAACTTAAACTTTGTGACGGATCGTTCTACTTCTATCATCTAAGCATGCATAGTAGTAAAACGCATAAGAATAGCATTCACATATGATGAGACACAGTATGGCCCATTTTCTCATGGTGATCTCCATCGCCATAGAACCTGTCCACCATGATGATCTCCATCTTCATGTTCCATGTGAGCCATCTTCCAAGTGATGAGTCCTCCAAGAACTAATACAAGCTATTACTCCTAACAGCTAGTAATCAAAATTACATTGTATTGGGATCATCACAAGTTGGCACGCAGGCCATTACAATAAATGACAACACATATGGATCCAGCCGTGTTGCCCTACTCACGACACGCAGGTCATGCAAATTTTCATACATGCATCACATACATATATGGGCCATACTGATCACATACATCCTATAAAAACAAGTTATGCATAGAATCGCATTCTACCGTATCATGTGACATCGCAACACCTAGTTAGCTTAACGAGATACAAAAGGGGATACGATTAAGGGGGGGTCTAGGGGGTCTCCCCCTGTGGGGTTTGAATCTACACAATTTTCTTTAAGGATTTTGATCGGCAAATCAAATTTACCATAAACCGACTCCTGTCCCGATTCAATCAAACTCCTTTGATCACGGTACATCGATTTTAGATCTAGGTTCCGATTTGATCAATCATATTGATCTTCGCATGATTCAACAGGATTTATGTGTCACTTTCTACCCCGATGGCGAAAACCGACCAGTAGGGGTAAGTCGTTCGACAACCTTAGAATCACGATCATGGAAAGCAAGATCATCGATCAATCCTGAACCACCGCCATATAAACGATCACATCATTCATATCAATCTGCATATCACCATATGCAAACATCCCGAACCTATAACTGAACAGCATCGGCTCTGATACCACTGAAGGGATACGGGTAGGCTACACTAGCGCAAATAAAAAAAATTCTACTGCCTATATTAGGATTACTATTGTCATAGATCATGGGATTACCACTAGACGCGCAGTTGCGGAATCGATGAAGCGCGTCGAGGCAGTGCAGACGTTCCATGTCTCCTCCTTGTCCTCATCCCACGAGAAGCTCCCCTTGCACGGCTCGTCTAAGTGCCACAGATGCGGCACCTGCGAGGTATCCACACGTGCGGGGTGAAAGCGTCAGACGCCGGACTGCTAGGTCCACGCGTGCAACACAGGCGAGAGGTGTGGCGGCTGGGTGGAATGGTCTGAGGTCTAACCCTGGTCAGCTTGCCCCACCCTCTCTTATATAGGCGTCCCTAGTGGGCTTCTACATTAGCAGCCCATTAGTAGCCTAAGCCTGGTCTAATTCGGATCCAATCCTCATTAGGCTTCCAGCCCCTTAAGTGTGTGACCCTATAGGTTCATATACGTATAGACATGACACGGATACACTTATTCTGCCAATAGTTGGTAGCGGCCTCTAGCAAGACGTGCCAACTCCTAAACGCATACAAAGATCATATCGAACGAACCATCACAAGGTTTAGTACATGTCTTTCCCTTTGCCTCACGATATTTGGTCTAGCTCCAAGCTGACCTCCCTTTCTCGATACTGTGATACGGAATCCCTTTACTAGTTTAACTCTTAACCTTATGTAGCACGGCCATGCATTTATGGATCCGATCACTCGAGGGGCCCAGAGATATCTCTCTCAAGTAGAGAGGGGCAAATCCCATCTTGATTGACCATGTCTTGCAGCATTTTCAGGACAAACCCGAAAGCTACCTTTATAACTACCATGTTACGATGCAGCGTTTGATAGCCCCAAAGTAGGTCGATCCACATCTCAAGTACATGCGACAATCTCAGGTCTAAGGAAAAAACGTACACGATGTGTAGAGAGAGAGCTGCAACTAATTGCCAGTCTCAAGTTGGGTCAGTCCAACCCCATGTTCATAACATGTGTCCACATCATTGGTTTGACATCTCCATGTCTATGACTTGCGAAACATAGTCATCAACCAATCGATGTGCTGGTCAAATATTCACGTGTGTCCTCACATGAACTCTGACTAGGGACAACTATTAAATAACCATACAAGTAATGAGTTTCACAAACAATTCACATAATTGTCAATCAATACAAGTTGCCTGATATGGATATTCAAGGAACATTACAATAACTCATGGATACATATGGAACATAATCATCTCTATGATTGCCTCTAGGGCATAATCCTTCATGAAAAATGTTTGTTTGTTTCGCATACAGCAAACATAGCATAGTGGCAATCAGCTTGTCCCTCATAGAGTAGCAATATAGATGCATAGGACACCTTCAAAGTTCACAAGGGTGACTAGAAACAAATAGCACAAGAACAAGTAATATCACAATATGCATCAATCAATAAGCTTTGGAACACTTCACAAAGAATGACAACTATGCTCTCTTAATGGTGCCTAAAGGTAGAAGGTGGAGACTCAATAGTGGTGGAAGAAAGGCCTTTTTGTAAAGGAAGTAGGGATTTCAAGTTTCAAAAAGAGCTTCCAAAAATTATGGTACTTGTTAGCTTTCATCCCTCATTGCCCCTATCATAAGCATCTTTAAGTGATTAAGGTTAAAGTGACAAAGATGGAGTATGTGCTTGACAAAGTATAAGTTGGCAATCTCAAGTCCCTTGAATACGAGGGCCACACCTCATGCATACTCAACTTCGGTCACAGGTAAGTTCTTGGCATTGTAAGTATTTGCATATCATTGAGAACCACCAATGGGGTACCCCTTGCATATGGTACAGGAGATTTCCCATAACCAAAATGACAAGGCAAGCAGACAATGAGCATCTCAGCAATCTTTTTATTTACCATATGCATAGATTTTTATTGAGGATGCTTCATAGACGGCTCACTATGGTGATGCTGCAAGTTTCCACCATGATTAGGCATGGCTTAGGCTAGCGGCCCAGGCGTTTCTCTAACACAGGATACAAACTCCATGGACTTACAAGTTCCCTCATTATTTCACACCGGTGACATCCATACACAGAAGAGCATGATATCAACTGAGTACAAAGTACAAGTGCAATGTTGAAAACGTTCCCCGTGACAGCACGATTCTGTTAATTCCAACGTATAAGTGCAAGCATATACAACATAGATGTCAAAATGGTTCGAGTTTATTAGGGGCAAAGAATATAAAGTGTGCCATCAAGTTTGTGAGGTCTTTAATCACTAAGTTTTCACATAACAAAATAGTTTTTAATTGGAAGATAGATGGAAACAAGAATATACTTGGAATGGTGTAACACACCATGCATAGGAGTTTATAGTGGACACTTTGGAATAACTTGGTTTCTTGGGAGTTGGAAGCATGAGTAGAGATTACTTATACAAGTGGAGGCTAGCAAAAGACTAGGAGCAACCAACTAAGAGAGCATAATGTCCATAATCATGCAGAGCAACAAAGCATTACTAATCAAAGCATAGAGTGGTACTACAATTCAAGGACTAAATGATCATAGAGGATAATGGTGACTTGTCATAATCATAACATGGTGTGAGCATGTGTCAAGTCAACCCAAACAAAGCATCAAAGGAGAATACCACAATACTATGCTTTTGCATGCTAAAATAACGCATAATTTCTTCAAGGCACACTAAGCAAAACAAGACATTCTACAGCAATAATCACTAAGCATAATGCCAAAACAACACCTAGCATGTCACGCTAAAGTCTAAGTCATAGTCAATGCAAGCTCCTCTTGTACTTCAAGCAAGAACTTACTACTCCTTTCCAACACCAAGAAACTTATTTGCAAAACAACACAGCATGAACGGGGTCCAAACTACTTTATTCAAGAAAACTAAACAACCTAAGAAAAGCAAACGAAAACTAAGACGCTCCAAGAACAACACAACTATGCATGAAATAATAAAAACGAAGTGTCTAGACAGACCTGAGCTTTTTATTGATGAAGAAGGGGATGACTTGGGCATCCCCAAGCTTTGAAGCTTGTACCTCTTGGGTATTTCTTGGGGTGACACCATGGTGACATCCCCAAGCTTGAGCTTTTGTCCATTCTTCATCTCATTGCATCATTCTCTCTCTACACCTGAAATTTTTTCCTTCATATAAAACTTCATACAATCTTCATTAGCAACATAGTTTATTAAAAAGATATTAGACCACTGGAAAAACTTTGAAACAGCAAGGATTTTCACTAAAAACACAAGCTACTATAGTAACTCCTTCAAAAATCTCAATTCACCTAAAGAGAACTCAAAAAGGAATCAATAAGAAGCAAATGCAAATAATGGTAGAAATCTGTCAAAACAGGCCAGCAGGTAGAAAAGGATTTTTTCGAACATCTTATGTTTCTCAAATCAAAAAGTGTTGAACTAAAGTTAGCTAACATACTAGGGGATTTATTCATAAATTTTGAGCTCAGTCCAAGTTACAGAGACTCCTCACGAATTGTTTTGGTGGAGGACAAAAACCTATTTTGGGACAACAACTCCCCAAATCTTACTTCCCTCTCATTAGAGGTCATTCTTGGCACAAAAAAGCAAAAAAAAGGATAAGGAGAGGTCATTACTGAAGTAATAACTTCCAAGACTCAAGTAAACTCTTGGGTTATCTCCCAACAAGTACTTTTTCTTTAATGCCTCTAAGTTAGGGACAAGAAGCAAGAAGAATCAAGTATTTTCAAATGAAGAATCGAGATCAATACTTGCAAAGTCTTCAACTATGAGAGGTATCTCATCCAAATGAGTCTTGGAGGATCCTTTCTCATCTCTCTTTGGTTTACTACTTTCATCAAACGGATTTTCAGGAACAATCCAATCAAAATTCTTTTCAAAGGCCTCATGCATCCCAACAAGCTTAAAGGGTATGGGTATCTTAAATTCATCTCTAGGCTTTGTTTTATTAGAAGTACCCACAACATATACACATGAGCCTAGCATATTGAAACGCTCAAATACCTTTTTGGCTTCCCTAGCAACATCATGAAACTCTTTGAGTAAAGTTTCAAGAATAAAATCTCTCTTTTCAGCATTCTTTTCTTATTTTAGATTTAGGAACAAAATTTGCATCATGGGGTTAAGGTTAACAAACCTAGCCTCCAACATATGAACTAAAGAAGCTAAATCAATTTCATAATTAGGAGCAAGCTCTACTATAGATTTATCCTCATGCTTGCTAACATAATTAAAGAATTCTTCAATATTATCTTTACCAATTATGGAGCCACTACCTATTGCAAGATCTATTAGGGCGAACTTGGGGAACAACATGGTGAGCTAGAGCAAGGTGGCAACTAGAGTAGAAACTAATTTTTTTTGTGTTTTTGAATAAAGCAAGCAAGCCAAACTAGACTATTTTTTTGGGTTTTTGAAAAGAGGCAAACAAAACCAAGCAAAAGAAGCAAAGCAAACTAAAAACAAAGTAAAGAGAAATGAAGTGAAGGACTCTCCTAATGAATACATCCTTAGCCTCCCCGGCAACGACGCCAAAAAACTTGTTGATGGTGCTGACGTGGAGCACTTCGTTTGAAACCCCAAGAACAAGGTGTGATGAGCACAATAGCAAGTCTTCCCTCAGTAGAGACCGAGGTTATTGAACCAGAAGGAGGAAGGAAACGTCACACAGGTGTTGCAAGCAACGCGGAGACCTGCACAACACAAACTCAAGACTTTGCCCCAATGAATCAGTGAGGTTGTCAAGCTCACCGGTTTGCTGTAACAAAGGATTAAACGTACCGTGTGGAAGGTAATGGTTTGCAGCAAGTAAACAAGTAACAGTGGAAGATGTATCAATGGTAAATATTGGACCGGGGTCCATAGTTCACTAGAGGTGCTCTCCTTAGATAAACAACATGGCATGAAGGGTAAACAAATTACAGCAGGGCAATTGACAGGAACTGAGCAAGGCATAACAATGCAATTACTAGTCAGAAAGATCCTATGAGATTCGATTGGGCAATACAACAATATACATAGACCACCATCCAACTTCATTTATTACTAGAAGTCCACCTTCAGGTTATCATCCGAACCCCCTCCAGTATTAATTTGCAAGCAACAGACAACTGCTTTAAGAAAAGTGTGTAAGGTAAACAGTCCACATGTTCCATGAACAAGAGACCGTTGTTTTCTCCCTAGTGGCAACAACACATCTACAACCGAAGAGATTTCTGTCAGTTCCCTTGGAAACTAGAGGCATGAATACCCCCTCTTGGAGTCACTAGCAACTACTTGGCCAAGATAGCTACTAACAACGGAGAGCATGCAAGATCACAAACAACACGGACATGATAGAATCATAAAGGCAAAACCATTAATCAAACCAACATAATAATCTCAATATCCATCTGTAGCATCCCGGGTAAAACCACTACTAGAAAATCGTGTGTTGTTTTACTTTGTGTATCATCATGTCATCATGCATGTTTTTGTGCCTAAAAGTATTTTCATTCAAACCCTATCTCTATTTCTACATTACTTGCCTCAATTCTTTCATATTAAAACTTTGTGGTCCTGTTCAAATTATTTGTTCAAAAAGTATTTCTCAAAATGTTTTTAAATAAAACAAAACAAGAAAAATACATATTTTATCTTGTGGGGGCAGCCAAACCAGGCCAAATTCGGCCCAGCTGGCAACCCTAGGCAGCCTAACCCTAATTCCCCACACCCTCCCCAATCCTCCACCCCACCACCCATTAGCCGCCACCCACGCACAACACACGCACGCACACAGCATCCCCGCTCCCTACCTGGGCCCCACCCCGCGACCCACCACTCCCGCACGCCCCACGATGCCCACGCGACCGCACCCCACCTCTGCCGCAATCCCCGTCTCCTCTCTGCCTCGCCCACCTTCCTCCCCATCGCGACCTTGCTGCCAGGATCCCGATCCCGTCGACGCGCTCCTCCTCCCATAGCCCTGTCGGTCGCCCTCCGCCAAAAGCGCCACCAGCCGCCGCTGGGGCTCTGCTCGTCCCCGACGCCGGACCTCGCCGGCCTCCCTAGATCCAGCGACTGCCCCGCTGCTGCTCGGGCCACCGCCACCTCGCCTCTCCCCGCCGCCTGTGCCTGGCAGGGCCTCACCGGTCCTCTCCCTCGCCTTCCTCTCAGGCAGACACCGTCGCAGGCACCCCAACCACGGCGCGCGCCCCCGAGCTTCACCGCCACGGCCTCCAGCACCCTTCCTCCGTTCGAGCCTCGCCGTGCCTCTCCCTCCTCAAGCTCTGCAACCGGCCGCTGCCAGTAGCCCTGGCCGCGTGTGCGCTGCCGTTCTTCCCCACGAGCTCCCCGCGCTGCCCTCCGTAAGGTCGCCCTGACACCACCTATGGTCGCTGCTGCGCCGTGTCGTCTATCTTCGTCGGCCTCCTCCCGTCTGCGAGCCCGTGCACCGCCAGTACCCTCGTCCGCTTGTCGCACTCCTCCTCTGCCCGTGCTACCGTACCGGGGGCCGCACGTCCTCTGCATGTTTTGCTGCTGCTGCACGCTCGCAAGGTGTTCGGATCAATGCCCGGACGAGACACGGCCTTCTCGCTTTGTTCCACCCATTTGGTGTATGTCTGCTACAGTGTGTACCCAATAAAAGACTACTGCAAGCCCCTTGAAGCCGACAGTTCATCACCAAGTTATCCTACATGGAAACCCCGATGCCTTCGGCACGAAACACCGAGGACGCCATCATGGAAATCGAAGGCCCTGCTCTTGGAATCCGAAGACCGATCCTCGCTGAGCCGGAACCCGTCGAACCCTCGGAACCCCAAGATCGCCAAGACCCCTCCATGTGTGACCCCTATCCGAGCCCTATTTTATAAATGATATATCAATTGTTGCATATTAAATTGTTCATGCTTGCACTCATATCATGTGGTTTGGGGGCTTTTGCCGATTCACCTCTTAATTAAATATGGAGACCATATGCGGGCGAATCTAGTCCAATATTGGTCCCATTTAAATTTGTGCATCGAATCGGTGATATAATTTTGCCTTGTTAAGACAACATTTAAATTGCGGGGTATCCAAACAATATAAACCATCTAAATAAATTGTTGGGACTCCGGTTCCGCTTAATATTGCCTAATTGCATCACATTCTTGCCATGTCATACATCATACATGCATCATGCCCGATCTTTTGCCGTAGTATTAAATAGTGTATCCGGTGTTTCTGCTAGTGCCTTGCTTCTTCACGGATTAGGCCGATGAGTTGATGCGAGTGTCGACCCGATCTTCAGATGAACCTTCAGCAATGTTTTCAGGCGAGTATTCTCCCCCTTTCTACATATTTTACATTTCTAGTATTTATTCCCTCCTATTGATCTATTGCTATCTGTGTTGTGATGCTCTAGTATTCGTACCCGTGATATCCCTTGCAGCCTCTATATTGCCATGGACACATCCTATTGCTTGTTTATTGATAGACAGTCTACCTTGCGAGTCGTAGTTGCTTTCTCAGGTGTTGCTTCGCGTCGTCGATGTTCCATCGTTGTTGGGTGGTTGACACATGCTTAATGGTGGAGATGATCATGGATTTAATTATTGTTTAATAACTAAAATTGAAAGTAGGTAATGTAGAGGCACCGGTGGGTAATAGACAATATTTGGTTTTTAACTGCTCACTGGTGTCCCGTAGGACCCCGAGTTCTTGACACCTGTTCCAAGATCGAGCGCGCTAACCACAGGTGGGGTGTGTGGGCACCCCCATCGATTAGTACCTGATTTCAAAGTACTGTACCGGGGCCACAAAGTAGTTTGGGGCTTTATTACAATCCTGTACTTATGCCATGCTTTACTGCTTTATTTACGATTGCGCGTGGAGCACCTGTACTGTTTTGGAACCAACGTGGAATGTTTTCGTGGTATCGACAAGCCCAGTCACACATTCGGGTTCCCAGTCGTTTACAGCCATTGTCACAAACCTCTGGGTCCGTCTCGGAGACCGGCCGACTTTGTTATGGGTAGCTTAGTGGGGTGGCCCCATGTGCTTGCTTTGGGTCTCGGAAACGTCATGTCTGAAACCCCGTCGACATATCGTTGGGTGTATGTTTTGTGATCTCCTACCTGATCTGACAAGGGTGTAGGTGCGTGTGGAAACTTTGGTGCACCCCTACAGGGTTAAATCTTTTCGAGAAGCCGTGTCCGCGGTTATGGACAATTTGGAGCACAGTTCTCGATCATAGACAACTATAACTAAAGTTTACTGTTATAATTTGACTTGTATCCGATATGACTAGTAATCAGCTTCACTACAACGGAATGGCTAAATAAAAGTACCAACAACTACTGGGTTTAGGATATCTCATGCTAATTGTATCTGACTAGTAAGTGTCGCAACTACAACGGAATGGTTAACTAAAAGTTCCCACTGCTTATTATTTCAGGATGACTATCTATACCTGACTAGTAATTGCTGCAACGTTAACTGAATAAATAAAACTGCCAACTGTGCGAGTTTCTCGGTTGACTTCCTCGTTTGGTCTCGAGGGGGAAATACCAGGATGGGTATGTTTGGTGGTAGTATCAGGTTGGTTCCGGATAGGTCTTTCTTATCCCTCTCTGATAGTCGGCAGTTATATCGAGTCTCTATAGTTTGTTTAGTGCATGCTGCGCTGCCGCTTCAGTCCACCATACCTATGTAGGCGAGGACCGCCGAATTCTAGTCTCGCCGTGTACTGGCCTCAGTACTGACCGCTCTCTTTTTCCTTTGCCCTTTGTCGGCACCCCTTTTGTTTTTAGCAGGTTTTGAGATCGACGTCGTTAGCAGGGTTATCCTTCCGGCTTGGCCTGGGCAGGGTTATGGACGCCATTGGTTATTCTTCAAGGCTCTTAGCTCAATTTGCCTCTTGTCCGTACTCGGACGCTGTATCGTTTTCAAGGTGATTTGAATCTTTCTACTGTATATCTGTATTCTTAACTCATTGAGTCGCTATTGTATATATCTGTTCTGTGGGTTCCATTGTGGACTATTGTGTAATGATATTACTTCGTTTTCCACCCGCACGCAAGTGCCTGGTGGGCACCTTTGAATCGATTCTATGCTGGTTTGGCGGGAAGCGCTAAAACTTGCATAGGGCCGATTCTGAGGGTGTTACAGAGTGGTATCAGAGCTCAGCAGTTACGATACCCCACTGGTCCAGCCTGTAGGATAACCTAGCTAACGGCCGATGTAGAGTGTCAAAACTATTTTGAAAATTGGTTGGATAGATATGATTAGGTCTGCTTTTATTCCTTACCCCTCTGCTATTCTCCTCTTACCTCTACGTGTTTTGAATCTGCTCTCTTATCTTTTCTTCGAGTCCAGGTATTCTCGTGGTTGGGTTTCCATCATACCTTTAGGGCTTCACTTCTTTTCCCTTGTAACGGTGTTTCTACATCCGGTCTTCCCGCTATTTGAGGAATCTTCTTCTGTGTATCTTTTAGTGGACCAAAAAGTCACTAAATTTTTTCTTTGCATCTTCCGGTGTTTTTTTTAATGAGACGACTTCATCTGCATCAGGTCCGATGAAGAACCTGCATCACTCCTTTGTTTCCGAATATCATTTGTTAAGATCTTCAATCTAAATCTCGAGGATAGTTGCAAATTCTTCTATTCATGTACAAAGCAATGCTTTGAGTGCGGGATGGAGTCGCGACCATACCACTACTCTTATCATTCGCTTTTGTATAGGGAATAGCGGATTGATGCAATTTTACTCTTTCCATGGAAGTGAGGTGGCCTTATCTTTTGATACCTCTACCTTTGTCTTTGTTTCTCTGGAGTGTTCTCTCGACGAACGAGAACAACGAGCCCTTGTTGGTGGCGTCGCCGATTTCAAGATGAAGAAGGAACCCTTGCTAGTGGTGTCGCGAGGGTCTACATGAAGCGAGAAGATTCAGACCACCGGCCTTCTTCCCCGTACTAGGAGGCGGATCTCGAGGGCGAGATCCATTGTTAGTGGTGTCGAATTGTAGCATCCCGGGTTAAACCACTACTAGAAAATCGCGTGTTGTTTTACTTTGTGTACCATCATGTCATCATGCATGTTTTTGTGCCTAAAAGTATTTTCATTCAAACCCTATCTCTATTTCTACATTACTTCCCTCAATTCTTTCATATTAAAACTTTGTGGTCCTGTTCAAATTATTTGTTTAAAAAGTATTTCTCAAAATGTTTTTAAATAAAACAAAACAAGAAAAATACATATTTTATCTTGTGGGGGCAGCCAAACCAGGCCAAATTCGGCCCAGCTCGCAACCCCAGGCAGCCTAACCCTAATTCCCCACACCCTCCCCAATCCTCCACCCCACCACCCATCAGCCGCCACCCACGCACAACACACGCACGCACACAGCATCCCCGCTCCCTGCCTGGGCCCCACCCCGCGACCCACCACTCCCGCACGCCCCACGATCCCCACGCGACCGCACCCCACCTCTGCCGCAATCCCCGTCTCCTCTCTGCCTCGCCCACCTTCCTCCCCATCGCGACCTTGCTGCCAGGATCCCGATCCCGTCGACGCACTCCTCCTCCCATAGCCCTGCCGGTCGCCCTCCGCCAAAAGCGCCACCAGCCGCCACTGGGGCTCTGCTCGTCCCCGACGCCGGACCTCGCCAGACTCCCTAGCTCCAGTGAATGCCCCGCTGCTGCTCGGGCCACCGCCACCTCGCCTCTCCCCGCCGCCTGTGCCCGGCAGGGCCTCACCGGTCCTATCCCTCGCCTTCCTCTCAGGCAGACACCGTCGCAGGCACCCCAACCGCGACGCGCGCCCCCGAGCTTCACCGCCACGGCCTCCAGCACCCTTCCTCCGTTCGAGCCTCGTCGTGCCTCTCCTTCCTCAAGCTCTGCAACCGGCCGCTGCCAGTAGCCCTGGCCGCATGCGCGCTGCCGTTCTTCCCCACGAGCTCCCCGCGCCGCCCTCTGCAAGGTCGCCCCGACACCACCTATGGTCGCTGCTGCGCCGCGTCGTCTATCTTTGTTGGCCTCCTCCCGTTTGCGAGCCCGTGCACCACTAGTACCCTCGTCCGCTTGTCGCACGCCTCCTCTGCCCGTGCTACTGTACCGGGGGCCGCACGTCCTCTGCATGTTTTGCTGCTGCTGCATGCTCGCAAGGTGTTCGGGTCAATGCCCGGACGAGACACGGCCTTCACGCTTTGTTCCACCCATTTGGTGTATGTCTGCTATAGTGTGTACCCAATAAAAGACTACTGCAAGCCCCTTGAAGCCGACAAGTTCATCACCAAGTTCTCCTACACGGAAACCCGGTGCCTTCGGCATGAAACACCGAGGATGCCGTCATGGAAATCAAAGGCCCTGCTCTTGGAATCCGAAGACCGATCCTCGCTGAGCCGGAACCCGTCGAACCCTCGGAACCCCAAGATCGCCGAGACCCCTCCATGTGTGACCCCGATCCGAGCCCTATTTTATAAATGATATATCAATTGTTGCATATTAAATTGTTCATGCTTGCACTCATATCATGTAGTTTGGGGGCTTTTGCCGATTCACCTCTTAATTAAATATGGAGACCATATGCGGGCGAATCTAGTCCAATATTGGTCCCATTTAAATTTGTGCATCGAATCGGTGATATAATGTTGCCTTGTTAAGACAACATTTAAATTGCGAGGTATCCAAACAATATAAAACATCTAAATAAATTGTTGGGACTCCGGTTCCGCTTAATATTGCCTAATTGCATCGCATTCTTGCCATGTCATACATCATACATGCATCATGCCCGATCTTTTGCTGTAGTATTAAATAGTGCATCCGGTGTTTCTGCTAGTGCCTTGCATCTTCACGGATTAGGCCGATGAGTTGATGCGAGTGTCGATCCGATCTTCGGATGAACCTTCAGCAATGTTTTCAGGCGAGCATTCTCCCCCTTTCTACCTATTTTACATTTCTAGTCTTTATTCCCTCCTATTTATCTATTGTTATCTGTGTTGCGATGCTCTAGTTTTCGTACCCGTGATATCCCTTGCAGCCTCTATATTGCCATGGACACATCCTATTGCTTGTTGATTGATAGATAGTCGACCTTGCGAGTCGTAGTTGCTTGCTCAGGTGTTGCTTCGCGTCGTCGATGTTCCATCGTTGTTGGGTGGTTGACACCTGCTTAATGGTGGAGATGATCATGGATTTAATTACTGTTTAATAACTAAAATTGAAAGTAGGTAATGCAGAGGCACCGGTGGGTAATAGACAATATTTGGTTTTTAACCGCTCACTGGTGTCCCGTAGGACCCTGAGTTCTTGATACCTGTTCCAAGATTGAGCGCGCTAACCACAGGTGGGGTGTGTGGGCACCCCCATCGATTAGTACCTAATTTCAAAGTACTCTACCGGGGGCCACAAAGTAGTTTGGGGCTCTATTACTATCCTGTACTTATGCCATGCTTTACTGCTTTATTTACGATTGCGCGTGGAGCACCTGTACTGTTTTGGAACCAACGTGGAATGTTTTTATGGTATCGACAAGCCCAGTCACACTTTCGGGTTCCCAGTCGTTTACAGCCATTGTCACAAACCTCTGGGTCCGTCTCGCAGACCGGCCGACTTCGTTATGGTTAGCTTAGTGGGGTGGCCCCCATGTGCTTGCTTTGGGTCTGGGAAATGTCATGTCCGAAACCCCGTCGACATATCGTTGGGTGTATGTTTTGTGATCTCCTACCTAATCTGACAAGGGTGTAGGTGCGTGTGGAAACTTTGGTGCACCCCTGCAGGGTTAAATCTTTTTGAGAAGCCGTGTCCGCGGTTATGGACGACTTGGAGCACAGTTCTCGATCATAGACAACTATAACTAAAGTTTACTGTTATAATTTGACTTGTATCCGATATGACTAGTAATCAGCTTCACTACAACGGAATGGCTAAATAAAAGTACCAACAACTACTGGGTTTAGGATATCTCATGCTAATTGTATCTGACTAGTAAGTGTCGCAACTACAACGGAATGGTTAACTAAAAGTGCCCACTGCTTATTATTTCAGGATGACTAACTATACCTGACTAGTAATTGCTGCAACGATAACTGAATAAATAAAACTGCCAACTGTGCGAGTTTCTCGGTTGACTTCCTCGTTTGGTCTCGAGGGGGAAATACCAGGATGGGTATGTTTGGTGGTAGTATCAGGTTGGTTCCGGATAGGTCTTTCTTATCCCTCTCTGATAGCCGACAGTTATATCGAGTCTCTATAGGTTGTTTAGTGCATGCTGCGCTGCCGCTTCAGTCCACCATACCTATGTAGGCGAGGACCGCCGAATTCTAGTCTCGCCGTGTACTGGCCTCAGTAATGACCGCTCTCTTTTTCCTTTGCCCTTTGTCGGCACCCCTTTTGTTTTTAGCAGGTTTTGAGATCGACATCGTTAGCAGGGTTATCCTTCCGGCTTGGCCTAGGCAGGGTTATGGACGCCATTGGTTATTCTTCAGGGCTCTTAGCTCAATTTGCCTCTTGTCCGTACTCGGACGCTGTAACGTTTTCAAGGTGATTTGAATCTTTGTACTGTATATCTGTATTCTTGACTCATTGAGTCGCTATTTTATATATCTGTTCTGTGGGTTCCATTGTGTACCATTGTGTAATGATATTACTTCGTTTTCCACCCGCACGCAAGTGCCTGGTGGGCACCTTTGAATCGATTCTATGCAGGTTTGGTGGGAAGCGCTAAAACTTGCATAGGGTCGATTCTAAGGGTGTTACACCATCGGATCCCCGCAAACACAACATGCATGATTAGAAATAGATTAGATCTTGATCATGAACGGAGCTCACAAGATCTATACATGAAAGAACAAGGAGGAGATACAACCATATAGCTACTACATGGACCCATATTCCATGGTGGAACTTGTAAGGTTCCTAGCCTTTAATAAGGTAGAGATCCCTGTGTTTACAATGCTAGTCCCTGGATCATTAGCTAGCATCCACAGTTAAGATGTAATATCAAGAAACAAAGGTCATAATACAACTTTATAACCAGGAATAAAGTAATTTATTACATCTTATATAGCTCATTTGGCTATCTCATTACAATGCAGCAGAATATAACAATAGCATGGGGTCCTTCATCTTCAAAGTGCCACAGGCAAACATGTTGGTTGTAGACTTGTAATCCTAATCAACACATCTCATTAACATCATTCAAACCTACAACATAATAAGTTACAGCCACAAGGGTCAATACATTTGAATTGTATTGGCAAGTGATACTATGGTAGTATAGTGGGGTCTATCATCTATATGCATTTGGCTAAGTGGAGCTTAGGCTTGCTTTTCTCAAAATAGATTTTCCTTATCATTTGAAAACACCAAGTTTTTGCTTGACGGAAAATCACCCAAGGCATCTCCCAATAGAAATTGGTGATCCTTCAACCCTTGTTCAACCACAAGTTTTTACTTAGAAATTTGGATGAGGAGATTCTTGATAGCTTCCATGTCTTGATGCTCAAATTGTCCTTTGCCAGGGACATGGCTAAGTACTTAGATTTTTTTCACTCTACAGAGGTTGTGCACTTTCCCCACAAGACTTGATTTTCACCAAGACAGGACCTTTCAGAAGCCTTCCCTTAGACCAAATGGACGCGCTCCAACCTATCAATCCCACTACCACCAACTGTCCAAATGGCTAAGTTATTGCAACCTATATGATCCAGGCAGAGCCCATATTGCCAAGTGGCTGCACTAGAAGCTTCTTAACATATGGCATCTCAAATCACTTTGTTCTTGGGTGGCTTTCCACAAGTGAGATACACAAGGTAAACCATAGAAATGGGCCTTGTGTAACCACTCAACATAAACCATTCCTTCCATTCCACCCAGGTGTTTCATTCACTTAGTTGTTTTATTAAGCAAAACACAAGTCCAAAGACTTAGAAATATTTTATCATAGCATGAATATTTTACCACCCTTGGTTGCTACTAGCTAGGCTAAGCATGGCATAGATAAACATCTTAACTTAGAAATTTCTAGCAATTCTACAACTACTAGGATTTCCCAAGCATAGCATATAAAGACCAAAATTTATCCATGCAAGTCTAGCAAAAATATTTCTAATGCATATTTGAAAAACATAGGAATAAAATCATGAAGAACCACTTGCCTTTTTGGTAGAGAATATAAGTTCACTCCTTGTCTTTGCAATGATCACACTCTTCAAATCACTACATTTCAATCAAGCAAGGGCACAATTTCAATCTACCATTCAAGCAACATCACATAAAATAATAGCAACAAAAAAATGCATGCAAGCATGCCAAACTTTGTTTTATTTACAAAAGTGGTTTATAATAGGTTATAAACATTCTAAAACACTATATTGGTCATTTCATAAAGTGGCAAAACTATTTGCAACAGATTTTACTTCATAAACCATTTTTAAACCAAGTCAATATTTTATGTGGTTGAAAATGTCTTTAGCAAAGTAATAATTTTTATAGGGTTCACCAAATACATTTTCAAATCATGAAACTTGGTGTTTAGGGTCAGAGAGTTTAAATAAAAACATTTCTCAAAGGTTTTCTACCAAAATCATTTTTAAACCATAATCAACATTTTTATTTGGCTAGAAATATTTTTAAATCAATGATTCATTCTTTTGCTTCATTATATACATTTTTGAAACCACCAATTGATTTCTATGGTCAGTAGGTTAAAAAAAACCATTTTCCAAAGATTTCATCTCAAATTCATTTTAGAACAAATTTTATCTTCTAAACATGCCTACACAAGTTTATGCAAAAACAATCAATTTAACAGAAGCATTTTACTAAACAAAGGGCATAGTCAGAAAGTAATTGTCTTGCTGAATCCATTGATATAAAATTTGAAAAATTTGGACGTGTGGTTTGAAAGTTATGATTTTTACAAAATTGAACCATAAATAGATCAAATCTTGTTTTTAAAACAGACTCTGTGACACGCGGCGCTATCCTACTGGCGCGTACCGTTTCGCGCGGATCAGCAAATACAGCCGTTAGATCTAATTACATCGCACGGCTCAGAGGCTCTCGTACCCCTTCGCTTAAGTGAACCTATCGCGTGCCTCGGATCTGGATCGAACGGCTGCTGCGCGTTTGACCAAATGTTGGCGGCGCTGGCGGCGGCGACTGGCGGCGCTGGCTCTGCTACAGCGTCGCGGCGACTACAGGAAGCAAGGGAGGAAAGGGAATGGCTCACCAGGTTCGCGTGGTCGTGGTGATGCTCAAGGTGGCCGCAGGATGGACAGGGGCGCACGGTGTTAGCTCGAATCGCTCGCCGGAGTTCGTGTCTGCGTCGGGCTCGTCCTGTTGAAGACGATGGCGAAGGTACGGTGCACGCCAGAGAGAAAAAGAGGTGTCGTTAGATGAGCGGGGTCACGGCGATCATGTGCGTGTGAAGGAGAGGGGTTAGGGCGGTCAGATTTTTATTAGAGGCTTCGCCGGAGAGGTGGTAGACGGCGGTGGTGCTCTGTTCAAGACGAAGGCGAGGGTCCAGGGCGTGCGCAGGCGAACTGGAGCTGCTGGGATGTGCGTCTGGATCCTGTGAGAATGCTCGAGTGGTCGAGGAAACGAGGGGAGGCGAGGAGCTGCCGGAATTGCTCGGTGAGCTCGCCGGAGACAGTGGCGGTGTAATGTGAAATTGAGTAGCCTGGGGGCGCACTGGGGTGGGAGACTGAGGGGGAAACAGAGAGGAGGGAGAGGCATTTAAGTAGGCGAGGTCGCGGGGCTGGGATATTGCACCATTACCGTGCAATCAATCGTAGAAACCATCGGCGGAACGGCCGGGGAGGTGAGCGTGGTCTACGCGCGGGTGGAAACGACGATGAGGTGGCAGTGGGGTCGCCTGACAGCGAGAGAGAGAAAAAGAAAGTGGGGTCCAGTCGTCATTCTCTGTGCGGGTCAATTTCTGAGTAAGAAGAAAAACGGTTCAGGGGTGAGAGGAAGTGGGCTGCTGGGCCTTAGTGGGCTGCCAGATGGGTTGGGTTGGTTTTCAATTTTTTTTATACTAAACCTTTTTCTTTTCTGTTTTTGAATATTCTGATTTGATTTTCATTCAAACAATTCAAGCCACAAATCAATTCAAACCTCAACCTAAATTTGTGTAGATTCATATACTGATTAATAACACATTCCAAAGTCAAATTTAGAATAAATTATTTATTCTTTTTAGGGTCTTTTAATTATTTAAAATAGACTCTAGTTTTAATTAAATAAGATTTAGTAATATTATTCAATCTCCATTTGAATTTAAATCTCCACCAATCTTTGGGTGAATTTTAATTCTGTTTATCAACATATTTCAAAGACCCAAACAAAATAATTCTTTTATTCTTTTTAGGATCTATTAATAATTAAAAAAATCGACCATAGTCTTTAATTCAAATAGGTTTTAATTTATTTTAAAACTCTTTTTTGAAAACTAAATAATACCAAAATCTTTTCAGTAGGTTTCATTTGAAAAATTAAAACACTTGGAAATCTTATTTAAAATAAATTAACAAGTTTTAGTGTTTATTTAAAATGGAAAAAAACCTTTACTTTAATAAAAATGGATATTAATAAATCCTCATTATTTTATTTAAATAAACCTTTACTCTTTTTATCAAATAGAAATATTTTATTTCAAAAGCTTGGCCAAGATTTAATTTGGCTATATAAAATAATCCTTATTTATATTTCTACCTTTGCTTTATAAAAACCATATCTTTTTATTTTAAAGACCCAAAAATAGTGATTCCAACTATTATAACTTTATTTATTATTTGTTTATCTTTTTTAAATCCTTTTAGGATTATTTGCTTGCTATTTGTTATGGATTTTAGATAAGTGCTTTATTAGCTTTGGGAATTACTTTTCCTTATCTTATTAAATTCATAAGATTTTATTCATGGCTCCTAATTAAGTGAAACCAATTTCTATGGTTTTATAATATTTCTATTTGTCATTCTTGATCACTTGTAAATATTTGTTGACAAATTTTTATATGGATCAAATCCATAGGCTTGGAGATAACTTGGAAATGATTTTCTTCCATTAGGGTTTAGGGTTTTGGTTTATTTCTCAAGTGTTTAAATTTCCAGATGCATTTATGAAGAATGCATTCCACTTGATTTGAATTTAGTTGGATTCAAATGTTAACCAAAGTTTGTTCAAGATGGAATTTTAAGTTTGCATTTAGAATCAAAAAGTTTCTTTTCACCCTAAATTTCAACAATTATTTATTTTGTTTATTTATTTTTCACATTACAAGATTTGGAAAATCTTGGGATGTGACAGAACTACTCACGCATCATACCGGAGAGAAGGCCTCCGGGATGATCTTCCCTCCGACAGGGTGCCAGGAAAAACTTCAGATCCCCCAGATCTAGGGATGATGGTGGCGGCGGCTACAGACGGTTTCATGGAGATTTGATCAGGTGCTTAGGGTTTCTGCATCGGGGACTTCTTATAGGCGAAGCGGGAGGCCGAGGCGGCAGCCAGGGGCCCCACACCCCTCCCAGGCGCGGGGCAGGGCCCACCCGTGCCTAGGGGGTCTGAGCGCCCTAGCGCTCCTCTCCGGCTCCCCTCTGGACTTCTTGTTCCCCACGTAAAGTAATTGACTTTGGCTTTTGTCCCGTCCAATTCCGAGAATATTTCTTTACTAACTTTTCTGAAACCAAAAACAGCAGAAAAGAGGCATCTGGCACTGTGGCAACTTGTTAATAGGTTAGTACCAGAAAACATGTAAAAAGCACCTCAAAGTGTAGACAAGCAAATCAAAGTAGATACTAAACAAGCATGGAGCATCAAAAATTATAGATACGTTTTCGACGTATCAGCTGCATCTTGTCTTCTTCTGGCCACCTACCAGCTGTCTAGTGTTGTAGTGGAAGGTCGCCGCGCCGCTGCTCCATCTTGGTTTCTTTATGCCAAAGTTGAGTGCCTGGCTCTGCCACCTCCTTGCGTCATGTGCCCCTTCTTTTACCTCAAAGGGGAGGGGCAGTATATTGCTTTCTCGAGGTGGTCTAGCCTCACGTAAACCACACGTTGGCGCGTCGGCTAGCGCATGATGCCCCACACCGCGAAGCCACCCCTTGCGAGGCAACCATAGTGGAGGGCGAAGGGGGCTCTCTACTTCTCGAGCCCTCTCGCGAGTATCTCACTTCTCGAAGATTCCGCTAGGAAATGTCTTGTGGGTCTGACGTCTTGATGGGACATGGTACCCCTAGTGCCAATAGTCCAGCAGTAGTCCCCCGGTCACTTAGCTTGCACGCTTCGGGTAGAGGGCAAGGTAGTCAAGTGACCTTCTGATGTCGGGCCCACGATCAGTCATGTCTAGACATGACTCGTCGTAGAGTTGTCGGCAACTTCCTCGTGGCCACGCGGCGCGTGGCACCCGCCCGTTGTGGGAACCGTCTCTCTTGTTCAAAGGGGTTGGGGGTTCGCACCGCCCATAAAACCCCGAACCTTGGAATGGCCGGGATGCTTCATCTCCTCCATCGTTGCCACTCCAGCCACTCTCCCTCCTTCCGCCTTCCCGATCAGCTTTTGAGATGGCCCCCAAGAATTATCATGCTAGCGCCTCCGTCTCGGGCTTGCCTGCGCTGAATGCAGGAGTTTTGCACCGGTCCACCATTCTCAATGCCGAGGGGTTGGAGAAGGTCGAGAAGCTCATGGCCGCTCGCTCGAACGAGTGGGGGGCTTCACGGGCCTAGTGTACCGGAGTCGAGAAGAGTGCATGGCGTCCTACCGCCTGTTGGAGATATGCCCTAGAGGCAATAATAAAAGTAGTTATTATTATATCGTTGTATTTATGATAAATGTTTACATTCATGTTATAATAGTATTAACCGGAAACATTAATACTTGTGTGATTTGTAAACTAATTAGAGTCCCTAGTAAAGCCTCTTTATAATACTAGCTTGTTGGTTGATAGATGATCGTGGTTTCCCGACCATGAACATTGAGATATTATTAATAACAAAACCATATCATTAGGAGAATGGTGTGATCGACATACTCCTATAGATAAGCATAGCATAAAGATCAGTCATTTCAATAGTTTGTTTGCTGTAAGCTTTCTGATACATAGTAACCTAATTCCTTCGACGATGAGATCATGCTAATCACCATCACTAGAAGGATACTTTGATGACATCAAACAACACACCATAATTGGGTGGCTATAAAGGTGGCATTGAGTGTTCGGAAAGTATGTGTTGAGGCACATGTATCAAGAGTGGGATTTGTCCATCCATATGACGGATAGATATACTTTTTGGTCCCTCTAGGTGGCATGTCATCCAATTAGCTTTCAAGCATGTGACTCGATCACAAGGGATCATATATCATGGGAATGAGAAAAGAGTACTTATGGGTAACGAGGTTGAACTAGGTATGCAGAGATACCGACGATCAGACCTCGGATAAGTATCGCGAGACAAAGAGAAATTGGTATCGTATGTAAGTGGTTCATTCGATTGCAAATTAATCGTAGAAATATATGGGAACCATAAGAATTTCTAGATTCCTCTGTTGGTTATTAATCGGAGAAGAGTCTCGGTCATGTCAGCATAATTCACGAACCGTAGGGAGACACACTTAAGGATTCGATGTTGTTTAGTAGATATGGAATATAAGTAGGGAAACCAAATTTTGTTCGGAGTCTCGTATATGATCTGGGATATCACGAGGAGATCCGGAATGGTCCGGAGAAGAAGATTCATATAAGGAAAGTCCAATTCCAGAGTTCGGGAATGATTTCGGTGTTTTCACCGGAATGATCTAGAAGGGTCTAAAAGGTTCACCGGACTAGAAGGGGAAGGGTACATGAATGTGTCATGAATAAGTGGAAAAATAGCATCATGTCCTAGGTCACTTGGTTAGGCATTTGTAAGAAATAAATTAAGCTCCAAATTGAAAGTCAAAAGGCAAGTTTGAAAAGTCAAACTGGGACAATGTATCCTGGTGGAGGAAGGAAAGAATCCTTCTTTCCCTCCACCATAATCCAACTAGGAGAAGGAGTTGGGGAGGGATTCAA
This sequence comes from Avena atlantica, assembly GCA_910589765.1. NCBI lineage: Eukaryota > Viridiplantae > Streptophyta > Magnoliopsida > Poales > Poaceae > Avena > Avena atlantica. The sequence continues at coordinate 256,452,648 of OU342738.1, read as the reverse complement.
ACTTCCCTCTCCCAAGATGCCCTCCCTCTCATAAATAGAGGGGAGGGGGTACCCTAAGAGACACAACACCAGCCCCTCCCCACACTTCCACCGCCGGTTCGTCACCGCCACCGACTCCATCTCCTCCTCTCTGGCCTCTAAACCCTAGATCGCCGGAAACCCTAATTCTCCACCATAACCTGCTCCAGCTTAGGCGAAGCCCTGCAGGATCTTCCCTCTACTTCTGATACCACACCATCGTACTGCCAGAATCGCGAGGAGAGAACTACAGCCTCCGCTACCTGCTAGAAAAAAGGAGAGGAAGGTCTTCATCGAGTACCGAACGTGTGACCGACTGCGGAAGCGCTGCCAGAACACAGCGCCAGGATCGTTTACGCGATCTTGAGATCGGCAAGTGTACGACTATATCACCCATGAGAATCTGCTCTCGTTAACCTCTTCGGAATCTTCAAGGGTGAGTACTCTAATCGACTCGTTGCTACAATCTAGTAGAGAGATCTTGGCTTGTTTTTGTTCATGCGGTAGAATTTTTTTGTTTTCCATGCTATGAACCTCTACAGTGGTACCAGAGCCATGTCTATATGTAGATCTATTGCACGAGTAGAACACAATGGTCATTGTGGGCGATGGTGCTTTTATTATCAATTGATTTTTGTGTACTTTGCATCTTGCGGTATGATGGTATGAAGCGGCCCGGGCTAACCTTACATGACATCGTTCATGAGACTTGCTCCATGCTCAACATGCAACTTGTATTGCATAAGTGGCTTTGCAGGTGTCTGTCTCTCCCATCATAGTATAGATTCAATTTACAGCGGGCACTTGATATTTCAAGCATCAACGTTGTGGTTCTTATTCGTAAGTTAGAACGACACTTATTGAAAGCCCCAAACCACGTAAAATATGCAAAGAAAATTAGAGGCGTCTAACTTTGTTTTGAAGGGGTGTGCTGTGATGTGATATGGCCATGATTGTGATTATATGTGATGTATGCAATGTTCCTTATTGTAAGTCGGCAACCAGCAGGAGCCTTATGGTTGTCATTAATTTCGTTAAGACATGCGTGTCTATTATTCAAAGTAGTTGTAATAGTTAATATTGGTGGATGACAAACATGGAGCGGTGCCATTGACCTTTACGCCACGCCGGTGATGATGGACGTCATGTCTGTGCTTGAAGATGGAGATCGGAAGCACAAAAAGAAAGGCCATATCATATCAAATATTTTGAATTGCATGTGATGTTAATCCTTTTATGCATCTTGTATTGCTTAGTTCTCAAGGGTAGCATTATAAGATGATCCCTCTCACAAAATATCAAGTTATAAAGTGTTCGTACTTAGTAGGCACCGTTGCCAAAGCTCGTTGTTTCGAAGCACCACGTGATGATCGGATGTGTTAGATTCTGCGAGTGTATACAATGGGAGCAAGCTAGATTTTCTCATGGGGAAGCTAAGGTTTTGTCTTGACGAGCCTAGCATGTATATACATGGTCTTGGAACACGGATCACCGAAAGGTAAAGCATGAATCATATAGTAGATATGATGAACATGTTGATTATTCTCCTTTGAAGCAACATCATCTCTCGTGATGATCGGTTTTGATGTGGTGGATTTGGTTCATGTGATCACTAAAACAATGTGAGGGATATTGTTTTGAGTGGGATTTCACCTAGATTAATTCAACTATTAATTAGAACTCAATTTGTCATAAACTTAGTCTAAACTATTGCAAATATGTTATAGATCAATGGCGGCCCCTACCATCAATTTTAATGTGTTCCTAAAGAAATAAAAGTTGAAAAACAATGGAAGAAACTTCGCGGATTGGTTCCAAAACTTGAGGATTGTCCTCAATGATGGTAATTTGACCTATGTGCTGGATGCAATGCTGGGTGACCCACCTGCAGCTGATGCTACCGATGAGGTGAAGAATGTTTTCCTCGCTCGGAAGAATCAGCACCGCACAGTTTAGAGTGCTATCTTGTATGGTTAGGAATCGGAGCTTCAGAAAAGGTTTGAGAACTTTGACCCACATGATATTGTCCGTGAACTCAAAATGATATTTGAGGCTCACGCGGCAGTTGAGAGTTATGTCGCTTCTGAAAAGTTCTTTAACTACAAGATGGAAGAGGGCAGCTCCGTCAGTGAGTATGTTCTTAAGATGTCTGGGCACGCAAGTAAGCTCCAAAGCTTGGGTATAGTGATTCCTAATGCTTTGGGGATTCACCGTGTCCTCCAATCACTACCACCAAGTTACAAGAACTTGTGATGAACTACAATATGCAAAACATGGACAAGTCGTTGCCTGAACTCTTCTCCATGTTAAAGTCCGCGGAAGTGGAGATCAAGAAAGAGCACCAAGTGTTGATGGTCAATAAGACCACCAAATTCAAGAAGCAAGGAAAGTATAAGAAAAAGGGAAACTTCAAGAAGGGCGGTAAGAAAGTTACCGCATAGGCGAAGAAGACCAAGGCTGTGCCTAAGCCTGATACTGAGTGCTTTTACTGCAATGAAGAAGGTCACTGGAAGCGGAATTTCCCTAAGTACTTGGCGCATTTGAAGAACGAAAACATCAAGAAGAAAGGTATATCCGATATACATGTTATTGATGTGTATCTCACTAGTATTCGTAGTAGTGCCTGGGTATTTGATACTGGTTCCGTTGCTCATATTTATAACTCGAAACAGGTGCTGCAGAATAGACAGAAACTAGCGAAGAACGAGGTGATGATGCGCGTTCGAAATGGATCAAAGGTTGATGTGATCGCGGTCAGCACGCTACCTCTTCATCTACCATCGGGATTAGTTTTATACTTAAATAATTGTTATTTGGTGCATGCGTTGAGCATGAACATTATATCCGGATCATGATTATTACGAGATGATTACTTGTTTAAGTCCGAGAATAATGGTTGTTCGATTTATATGAGTAATATGTTTTATGCACATGCACCTTTGGTAGATGGTATATTCTTATTGAATCTCGATTGTAGTAATACACATATTAATAACATTGAAGATAAACATTTGAAATTGAGCGATAACTCGACCTATATGTGGCACTGTCGTCTTGGTCACATTGGAGTGAAGCGTATGAAGAAACTCCATTCTGATGGACTTCTTGAATCACTTGATTTCGAATGACTTGAAAGATGCGAAGCATGTCTGATGGGTAAAATGACTAAGACTCCATTTTCTGGTATGATGGAACGAGCTACAGACTTATTGGAAATCATACATACCGATGTGCGTGGACCAATGAGTGTAGAATCGCGTGGTGGTTATCGTTATGTTCTTACTTTCACAAATGACTTGAGTAGATATGGGTATATCTATTTCATGAAACATAAGTCTGAAACTTTCGAGAAGTTTAAGTAAATTCAAAGTGAAGTATAGAATCAACATAACAAGAAGATTAAGTTTCTACGATATGATCCTAGAGGTGAATATCTAAGTTATGAGTTTGGCGAGCATTTAAAGAAATGCGGAATACTTTCACAATTGACATCGCCGGGAACACCACAACATAATAGTGTGTCCGGACGTCGTAATCGAACTCTCTTAGATATGGTTCGTTCTGATGTCACTTACAGATTTACCGCTATCATTTTGGGGTTATGCATTAGAAACAGACGCATTCACTTTAAATAGGGCACCATCTAAATCAGTTGAAACAACACCGTATGAATTATGGTTTGGGAAAAAACCTAAATTGTCGTTCCTTAAAGTTTGGGGTTGCGAAGCTTATGTAAAGAAGTTACAGCCATACAAGCTTCAACCCAAAGCGGAAAAATGCGTATTCATCGGATACCCAAAGGAAACTATTGGGTATACCTACTATCATAGATCTGAGGGAAAAATCTTCGTTGCCAAGAATGGATCCTTTCTAGAGAAGGAATTTCTCTCGAAAGAAGTGTCTGGAAGGAAAGTAGAACTCAACGAGGTTGTCGAACCTTCTCTCGGATTTGAGAGTATCACGGCACCGGAAGAAGTTCCTGTGGCGCCTACACCAATAAGAGAGGAAACTAATGATGTTGATCATGAAACTTCGGTTGAAGTTACTACGAAACATCGCAGGTGAACGAGAACTCGTACCACTCCTGATTGCTATGATCCTATTATGAGTGTCATGTTGGTGGACAACACCGACGACCCTGCAACATATGAGGAAGCAATGATGATCCCATATTCCAACAAATGGCAAGAAGCCATGAATCCGAGATTGGATCCATGTACGAAAACCAAGTATGGACTTTGGTGGACTTACCAGATGGCCAGAAGGCTATCGAGAACAAATGGATTTTCAAGAAAAAAACAAATGCTGATGGTAATGTTACTGTCTATAAAGCTCGACTTGTCGCAAAAGGGTTTCTACAAATTCAAGGAGTTGACTACGATGAGACTTTCTCACCGGTAGCGAAGCTTAAATCTGTGAGGATTTTGTTAGCAATCGCTGCATATTATGATTATGAGATATGGCAGATGGATGTCAAAACGGCGTTCCTCAATGGAGACATTGATGAAGAGTTGTATATGGTACAACCCAAAGGTTTTGTCGATCCTTAAGATGCTAACACGGTATGCAAACTTCAACGGTCCATTTATGGATTGAAGCAAGCATCCCGAAGTTGAAACCAACATTTTGATAAGGTAATCAATAGTTTTGGTTTTATACAAACTTATGGAGAAGCTTGTATTTACAAGAAAGTGAGTGGGAGCTCTGTAGCATTCCTAGTACTATATGTGGACGACATATTGTTGATTGGGAATAATGTAGACCTTCTTAATAGTGTCAAGGATTATTTGAATAGTAGTTTTTCAATGAAAGATCTTGGCGAAGTAGCTTACATATTGGGCATAAAGATTTATATACATAGATTGAGACGCCTAATTTCATTATCATAGAGTACATATTTGGACAAAGTTCAAAATAGGTTTGGAATTGAAGATAGCAAGAAAGGGTTCTTGCCCATGTTGCACAATACGACCTTGAGTAAAACTCAAAGTCCTGCTACGGCAGAAGATAGAGAAAGAATGAGTAAGACTCCCTATGCCTCAGCCATAGGATCTATCATGTATGCCATGCTATGTACTAGACCCGACATTTCATATGTTGTTAGTTTGACTAGCAGATATCAAAGTGATCAAGGAGTGGATCATTGGACAGTGGTCAAAAACATCCTTAAGTACTTGAGAAGAACTAAGGATATGGTTCTTTCTTATGGAGGTGATGAACAGCTCGTTGTTAATGGTTACACCGATGCTAGTTGGAACACCAATCCGGATGAGTCTAAATCTCAATCTGGATACGTATTTACTTTGAATGGTGCAACAGTTAGCTGGAGGAGTGCAAAGAAAAGCGTTGTGGCGAGATCTTCAATAGAATCGGAATACATAGCTACTTCGGAGGTTTCACAAGAGGCAATATGGATGAACGAGTTCATTACAGAGCTCGGTGTTGTTCCCAGTGCGCTGGACCCAATGTCTATCTATTGTGATAGCATGGGCGCCATAGACAATGCGCAAGAACCAAGGTCACACAAGAAGCTGAAGCATATCAAGCTGCATTTTCATGCTATTCGAGAGCATGTCCAAGATGGTGACATAAAGATTTGCAAAGTACACACAGATCTAAATCTGGCGGATCCGTTGACTAAACCGCTCCCGAGGACAAAACATGACCATCACCAAACCGCCATGGGTGTTCAGTATATTACCATGTAATCTAGATTAGTTGACTCTAGTGCAAGTGGGAGACTATTGGAGATATGCCATAGAGGCAATAATAAAAGTAGTTATTATTATATCTTTGTGTTTATGATAAATGTTTACATACATGCTATAATAGTATTAACCGGAAACATTAATACTTGTGTGATTTGTAAACTAAATTAGAGTCACTAGTAAAGCCTCTTTATAATACTAGCTTGTTGGTTGATAGATCATCGTGGTTTCCCAATCATGAACATTGAGATGTTATTAACAACAAGATCATATCATTAGGAGAATGGTGTGATGGACATACTCCTATAGATAAGCGTAGCATAAAGATTCATTTCAATAGTTCGTTTGCTATAAGATTTCTGATACATAGCAACCTAATTCCTTCGACCATGAGAACATGCTAATCACCATCACTGGAAGTATACTTTGATGACATCAAACACTACACCATAACTGGGTGGCTATAAAGGTGGCATTGAGTGTTCGGAAAGTATGTGTTGAGGCACATGTATATATAGTGGGATTTGTCCATCCATATGACGGATAGATATACTCTAGGCCCTCTCGGTGGAATGTCATCCAATTAGCTTGCAAGCATGTGACTGACTCACAAGGGATCATATATCACGGGAACGAGAAAAGAGTACTTATCGGTAACGAGCTTGAACTAGGTATGCACAGATACCGACGATCAAACCTCAGATAAGTAAACTATCGTGAGACAAAGGGAAATTGGTATTGTATGTAAGTGGTTCATTCGATCACAAAGTAATCGTATAAATAAGTGGGAACCATATTAATTTCCAGATTCCTCTATTGGTTATTGATCGGAGAAGAGTCTCGGTCATGTCTGCATAATTTACGAACCATATGGAGACACACTTAAGGATTAGATGTTTTTTAGTAGATATGGAACGTAAGTAGGGAGACCGAATGTTGTTTAGAGTCTCGGATAGGATCCAGGGTATCACGAGGCGATCCGGAATGGTCCGGAGAATAAGATTCATATAAGGAAAGTCCAACTCCGGAGTTCGGGAATGATTCCGGTGTTTGCACCGGAATGATCTAGAAGGGTCTAGAAGGTTCACCAGACTAGAAGGGGAAGGTTACATGAATGTGTTATGAAAAATTGTAATGATTGCCGGAATCCCTAAACCCTAGATCCTCTCCAGCCGCCGACTCCACCTCCTCCTCCTCCTCTCCAGCCTCTAAACCCTAGATCGCCGGAATCCCTAATTCTCCACCATAACCTACTCCGTCTTAGGTGAAGCCCTGCGAGATCTTCCCTCTACTTCTGACACCACACCGTCGTACTGCCAAAATCGCGAGGAGCAAACTACAGCCTTCGCTGCCTGCTGGAACAAGGGAGAGGAAGGTCTTCATCGAGTACCGAATGTGTTACCGACTGCAGAAGCACTGCCGGAACACAATGCTGGAAGGATCTTCTATGCGATCTTGAGATCGGCAAGTGTACGACTACATCACCCACGAGAATCTTCTCTCGTTAATCGCTTTGGAATCTTCAAGGGTTAGTACTCTAATTGACTTGTTGCTACAATCTAGTAGATAGATCTTGGCTTGTTTGTGTTCATGTGGTAGAATTTTTTTGGTTTCCATGCTATGAACCCCTACACTGCCGCCGTGGTCTTCATGTGCTCCATCCCCGCCGGGCTCGTGCCCCCTTTCTCGCCCTTCTTCCTTGGAATCCTGGAGAATTATTGCATCCATCTGCTCCACCTTCACCCATGGAGTGTCACGCTCCTCACCGCATTTTCGTATTGGTGTGAGGCCTTCGTCGGTGTCGTGCCCTCTATTGCGTTGTTCTGGCACTTCTACCATCAGGTTCTTCACTGGCGAGGAAGGGGAATTTGCTCCTATCTCCATCCTCGAGGGCTCGTTGAAGTTTTGCCGCGACGGGGTGCTGGTTGAGGTCGGACGAGCGTGGCCGTAGCTCCGTGTCCTAGCAGGGGCTACTGTGGAGAACCCCGGTTGGGCTCATGGAGCACCTGAAGAGCTTGGGGTTGACCGGAGACATGGTGGTGTGGGAGTATCCGCGGTTGTAGATCGCTGCTCTCCAAGAGCACCGGTGGCCCCTCTGGACCTTGGCGCCCAGTTGAGACGGGGCTAGGCTCTCTAAAGGCCTCCGGGACGAGGAGACGGTGGTTTCTCTTGTGCGTCTGCTTTTGGGAGCGGAGTCGGTGGCAGAGCGGAGTCGGTGGCAGAGCTTCCTCTCGGCATACGCCCCTTATACTTGGAGGGCGATGCAGGAAACATCCACGCGGAACTCCCCTCCTTCAACCCGAAGGGTGAGTTCTCTCTAGTCGAGCTTGATGATGAGGGGGCGGAGCTGGGCGATGTCCCTGGATCCTCACGAGCTATCCACCGTGGGAGGATTATAGACATCATGCCTTCCTCTAAAAGGAGGAAGATGCCCTCGAGCCTCCCGAGGGGGAGGTCCATGGTCTCGTCGAGCAGGCAGAGCGTACGACCATGGCTTGGGTGAGGTCGTGCCCCGCTGCTCCTGAAGCTCGTGCGGCCGGTAAGCTCCTTGATGTCTATGCACTTATATTCTTGTAGACAGTTGTTGGGCCTCCAAGTGCAGAGGTTTGTAGAACAACAACAAGTTTCCCTTAAGTGGATTACCCAAGGTTTATCAAACTTAGGGAGGAAGTGGTCAAAGGTATCCCTCTCAAGCAACCCTGCAATCAAGATACAGGAAGTCTCTTGTTTCCCCAACACACCCAATACACTTGTCAGGTGTATAGGTGCACTAGTTCTGCGAAGAGATAGTGAAATACAATTGTTAACGGTGCCAGAAAAGAGCTTCTGACTTGTTATTGACATGGGAGAGACTAAAGGCAAACTAAAATAAAGATGGAAGCAAGCAAACATGCAACAGATCTAGATGCAAACGGTGTTTCAATGTTTAGAAACAAGGCCTAGGGATCATACTTTCACTAGTGAACACTCTCTCATATAAATATCTTCTCTTAATGATACTACCCTGACTACTCTCCGGTTGGACACTCTAATCCGTGGTAGGGCTACAAAAGCACACCTCAAAGTCCGCCTTTCCCAATCTAGATAACCCCACACTGTCACCTTGAGCGCTAGATGGTTACAACAAACACCACAATTTCATAGAGACAACCAACTCAAAATATAACTCATGATAAATATATATGTAACCTAGCTTAAGTGCCACACACGGCGCGCACGCTGTCACTTTCACACACGTGTGGAAAAGCATAGATCTATTAAAGCACGAGGAGTATTTATGTAGACTCTAGCCTAAGTGCCATCACGGCGTGCATGTTATCCCTTTCACACATGTGGGGAGAGCCGGAGATCTATTAATGCACTTGAGTAGAAAGGTACATCTACTTGATTACAAAGCTCATGACCACAACAAGATCATGCATAGAGAGAGAGAGAGATGAACACATAGCTACCAGTAGAGCCCTTAGCCTCGAGGAAGAACTACTCCCTCCTCATCATGGGAATAAGCAACGGCGATGGAGATGGTGGTGGAGATCAATGGAGATGGCTCCGGGGGCACTTCCCCGTCCCGGCAGGGTGCCGGAACAGAGACTTTCTGTCCCTCGAATCTCCCCTTCGGTGGCGGTGGTGCTATGGAGGTTTTCGTGGATTTATTTTGGATGATTTAGGGTTTTCTCCCCGGGGGCTTCTTATAGGCGAAGGAGGAAAGGTCGGTGGAGGTCCAGGGGGCCCACACCCCCTGTAGGCGCCACCAGGGCTGGCCCGCGCCTAGGGGGTGTGGCCACCCTGGTGTCATCCCCGAACTCTGCTTCGTGGTTCCGTGTTGCTCCGGGAAAATAATGACTTTGGCTTTTGTCCCGTCCAATTCCGAGAATATTCATTTTTTAGCTTTCTGAAACCAAAAATAGCAGAAAACAGGCAATCGACACTGTGGCATCTTGTGAATAGGTTAGTTCCGGAAAGTGTATAAAAATGCCTCAAAGTGTAGACAAAACATAAGATAAATGATGTATCAAGCATAAGATAAACAAGCATGGAGCATGAAAGCTAACTCTTGCTCATCCTCGAGTAAGAGTTAACTCCTGCTCATAAAACAAAACATAAGATAAACATAAGCTAACAAGCATAAGACAAAACATAAGATAAACATAATACAAAACAAGCATGGAGCATCAAAAATTATAGATACGTTTCCGACGTATCAGGAATCCCCAAGCTTAACTCCTGGTCATCCTCGAGTAGGTAAGTGATAAAAAGAATAATTTTTTAGGTTACATGAACCATCAAAATGAAGATCAAACCATTTGAAATCATTGAAAGCTGGGATCAAAGAACTCTAAACATGAGCATGAAAGCTAGAGTTCTAACAATAAGACAAAGTAACTATGCATGCAACATAAAAGGCTACAAACAAATATCATGAATAACAATGCATTGAAAAACGTTTGTTTGTTTCACATACAGAAAACATGGCATAGTGGCATTCAGCCTGTCCCTCATAGAGTAGCAAATAGATGCATAGGACACCTTCAAAGTTCATAAGAGTGACTAGATACAAATAGCACAAGAACAAGCAATATCAACAATATGCATCAATCAATAAGTTTTGGGACACTACACATAGAACTAAGAATGGAAACTATGCTCTCTTAATGGTGCCTAAAGGTAGAAGGTGGAGACTCAATATAATAGTGGAAGAAAGGCCCTTCATAAAGGGAAGCAGGGATTTCATGTTTCAAAAAGAGCTTCCAAAAATTATGGTACTTGTTAGCTTTTAGCCCTCATTGCCCCTATCATAAGCATCTTGAAGTGATTAAGGTTAAAGTGAACAAACTATGGAGTATATGCTTGACAAAGTATAAGTTGGCAATCTCATGTCCCTTGAATACGAGGGTCGCACCTCATGCTACTCAACTTTAGCCACCTGTAAGTTCTTGTCATAGTAAGAACATGTGTATCATAGATAACCGCCAACGGGGTACCCCTTGCACATGGTACAGGAGCTATCCCATAACCAAAATGACAAGGCAAGCAGACAATGAGCATCACAACGATCTTTTTATTTACTATGTGCATAGCTTTTTATTGAGGATGCTTCACAGATTTCTCATTATGGTGATGCTACAAGTTTCCACCATGATTAGGCATGGCTTAGGCTAGTGGCCTAGGCGTTTCTCTAACACAAAATACATAACTCCATGGACTTACAAGCTCCCTATTTATTTCACACTGGCGACATCCATAGACAAAAGAGCATGATATCAATTGTGTACAAAGTACAAGTGCAATGTTGACAACGTTACCCATGACAGCATGGTTCTGCTAATTCCAACGTATAAGTGCAATCATATATAACATAGATGACACAATGGTTCATGTTTATTTAGGGGCAAGAAAAATAAAGTGTGCCATCAAGTTTGTGAGAGCTTTAATCACTAAATTTCACATAACAAGTTTAATTTGGAAGATTGATAAAACAATAATATACTTGGAATGGTGTAACATACCATGCATAGGAATTTATAGTGGACACTTTTGAATAACTTGGTTTCTTGGAAGTTGGATGCATGAGTAAAGCTTACTCATACAAGTGGAGGCTAGCAAAAGACTGGGAGCGACCAACTAAGAGAGCAATAATGGCCATAATCATTCAGAGCGACAAAACATTACTAATCAAAGCATAAAGTGGTACTACAAGTCAAGGACTAAATGACCATATAGGCTATGGTGACTTTTTCATAGTCATAACATGGTGTGAGCATGTGCCAAGTCAACCCAAACAAAGCATCAAAGGAGAATACCATAATAATATGCTTTTGTATGCTAAAACAACGCATGATTCTTTCAAGGCACATTAAGCAATCTCAATTGTTTGGAACAAGTCATTCTACGGCAATAATCACTAATCATAAGGTCAAAACAACATCTAGCATGACATGATAAAGTCTAAGTCACAGTCAAAGCAAGCTCCCTTTTGTACCTTTCAAGCAAGAACTTTCTACTCCTCTCCAACACAAATCAACTTATTTGAAACAACTCACAAAGATAATAATCAAAAAATATCAGTGAGCTTGTCTCACAAATCCACAAATAAGAACTAAAAAGTTCTAAGCTTAAAGCACAAGAAAACTAAGGCTAAACACAGCGCTAGCAAAAGAGAACACTCACAAGGCAATAAGAATGAAAACTAGAGTGTTCTAGGCAATGAAAACAAAGTGTGTCTCTCTCCAAAAGAAGTGTGTTTTGATCAAACCAACTTACTCAAGCAAACTAAGAAAACTAAATCCAAAACAAAAACTAAGATGCTCCAAGAACAACACAACTGTGCATGAAACAATAAAAACGAAGTGTCTAGAAAGACCTGGGAATTTATTGATGAAGAAGGGAATTCCTTGGGCATCCCCAAGCTTTGACGCTTGTGCCTCTTGAATATTTCTTGGGGTGACACGAGGTGGCATCCACAAGCTTGAGATTTTGTCCATTCTTCATCTCATTACATCATTCTTCCTCTACGCCTGCAAATTTTCCTTCATACAAAACTTCACACAATCTTCATTAGCAACATTAGTGTATTCAAAAGATAATTGACCCTTGGGTTTAGCTTTATAATATAAAAACTTTAACTAAAAACACAAGATATTGTAGCAATTACCTCAAGAAGCTAAATTTCCCAAAAATAACCCAAAAACGAATCAATAAGAAGCAAATGCAAATAATGGCAGAAATCTGTCAAAACAGAATAGCAGGTAGTAACCGATTTTTTCGAAGACCTTATGTTGCTCAAATAAAAACTTGTTCAACTAACTAAAGTTATCTAACATAATGGGGGATTTATTCGTCAATTTTCAGCTCAATCCGAGTTACAGAGACTCCTCACGAATTTTTACGGTGGAGCATAAAAATCTGTTTCAGGACAGCAACTCCCCAAATCTTACTTCCCTCTCATTAGAGGTCATTCTTGGCACAAAAAGCAAAAAAAAGGATAAGGAGAGGTCATTACTGAAGTAATAACTTCCAAGACTCAAGAAAACTCTTGGGTTATCTCCCAACAAGTACTTTTGTTTACCGCCTTTAAGTTAGACTTGATAGTTTGAGAAGATGCCCTCATAAGAAATATGAATTGAATCAAGAAGCAAATTCAAAACTCATTTAAGTCTAACCCACTTCCTATGCATAGGCATCTTGTAAAGAAATAAGTCATGAAAGCACAAAGCAACAAGCATAGAAAAGCAAAACAAGTGCAACTTCAAGATTTTCAACATAAAGAGGGGAAACTTAATATTTTTGAGATGCGTAAGACCATGTTTCTCTCTCTCATAATAACTTTCAGTAGCAACATGAATAAAATTAACAATATAACTATCACATAAAACATTCTTATCATGAGCAACATGCATAAAATGATTATTACTCTCCACATAAGCATAGTCATTCTTATTAGTTGTTGTGGGAGCAAATTCAACAAAATAGCTATCATTGTTATTCCCATCATCATAATCATCAAATATAGGAGGCATATCGTAATCACAATTAATTTCCTCCTCAATAGCAAGTGGACTGAAAATATCATATTCATCATTGTAATCATCATAAATTGGAGGTTTGGTATCATCAAAAGCAATAGAATAGCTATCTTACAAAGCTGGGGGACTAAAAAGATCATTTTCATAAAAACTAGTTTCCCCAAGCTTAGATGTTTCCATAGAATTAGCAATAATGGTGTCCAAAGAATTCATATTAATAACATTTCTGTTAGCAAGCAAATAAAGTTCCATAGGTTTTTTAATTTTCTATTCAAACACTTCATGTCCTAACTCAAGATAAATACTATAAAGCTCTCTAATTTTGTTGTTGTTGTTTTCCATTAAGCCTAACTAGTGAAAACAAGAAACAAAAAGGAAAAATTGCAGAATCTAAAGGAAATAACTCCGAGCACTCATACCGGAGGATGAGAGTACCTTTTACCTTACCTCCCCAGCAACGGCGCTAGAAAATAGCTTGATGTCTACGCACTTATATTCTTGTAGACAGTTGTTGGGCCTCCAAGTGCAGAGGTTTGTAGAACAACAACAAGTTTCCCTTAAGTGGATTACCCAAGGTTTATCGAACTTAGGGAGGAAGTGGTCAAAGGTATCCCTCTCAAGCAACCCTGCAATCAAGATACAGGAAGTCTCTTGTTTCCCCAACACACCCAATACACTTGTTAGGTGTATAGGTGCACTAGTTCGACGAAGAGATAGTGAAATACAAGTGGTAACGGTGCCAGAAAAGAGCTTCTGACTTGTTGTTGATGTGGGAGAGTCTAAAGGCAAACTAAAATAAAGATGGAACAAGCAAACATGCAACAGATCTAGATGCAAACGGTGTTTCAATGTTTGCAAACAAGGCCTAGGGATCATACTTTCACTACTGAACACTCTCTCATATAAATATCTTCTTTTAATGATACTACCCTGACTACTCTCCGGTTGGATACTCTAATCCATGGTAGGGCTACAAAAGCACACCTCAAAGTCTGCCTTTCCCAATCTAGATAACCCCACACTATCACCTTGAGCGCTAGATGGTTACAACAAACACCACAATTTCATAGAGACAGCCAACTAAAAATATAACTCATGATAAATATATATGTAACCTAGCTTAAGTGCCACACACGACGCGCACCCTGTCACTTTCACACACGTGGGGAAAAGCATAGATCTATTAAAGCACGTTGAGTATTTATGTAGACTCTAGCCTAAGTGCCACCATGATGTGCACGCTATCGCTTTCACACACATGGAGAGAGCCGGAGATCTATTAAAGCACTTGAATAGCAAGATACATCTACTTGATTACAAAGCTCATGACCACAACAAGATCATGCATAGAGAGAGAGATGAACACATAGCTACCGATAGAGCCCTTAGCCTCGACGAAGAACTACTCCCTCCTCATCATAGAAATCAGCAACGGTGATGGATATGGTGGTGGAGATCGATGGAGATGGCTCCGGGGGCACTTCCCTGTCCCGGTAGGGTGCCAGAACAGAGACTTTCTGTCCCCCGTATCTCCCCTTCGGTGGTGGCAGCGCTATGGAGATTTTCGTGGATTTCTTTTGGATGATTTAGGGTTTTCTCCCTGGGGGCTTCTTATAGGCGAAGGAGGCAAGTTCGGTGGAGGTCCAGGGGCCCACACCCCCTGTAGGCGCCACCAGGGCTGGCCCGCGCCTAGGTGGGGTGCGGCCACCCCGGTGTCATCCCCCAACTCTGCTTCGTGGTTCCGTGTTGCTCCCTGAAAAATAATGACTTTGGCTTTTGTCCCATCCAATTCCGAGAATATTCATTTTTTAGCTTTCTGAAACCAAAAACAGCAGAAAACAGGAAACTGACACTATGGCATCTTGTCAATAGGTTAGTTCCCGAAAGTGTATAAAAATGCCTCAAAGTGTAGACAAAACATAAGACAAACGATATAAAACAAGCATGGAGCATCAAAAATTATAGATACGTTTCCGACGTATCACGCCCCAGTCCCGAAGTGGTCCCTGCTTTCCTACCCCCAGGAGCACGGAAGGCCGACTGGTACTTTGTGAGGACAGCAACCGTGGTGTGAGTAAACTTCTGACCGCTCCCTGGGCTCCCTTTCCTCCCTCCCTTCTAGCCCCCTGATCATGGTTCTTGACGCAGGAGAGAGGAGAAGAGGAAGAAGGACGCGACAATGCTGAGCTCTGACGGTGCCATGGGGCGTGGCGGGAATGGTGCTTGTTCCCTACTGGGGCGACGGAGTCGCTCCCGTGAGGCAGAATGGGATGGCCTTGACCTGGTGGTTGTGGGTGATGATTCTCCGCTAACTGAAGATCCTGTGGGTGCGCAGGTTGCTTCGCCGTCCCAGGCTCGAGCTAGCCATGGAGACCCTCCCGTGGGTAGCCCCTCAGCCTCTGGAAGCACGGACCCGAGCAAGCTCATTCTGTCGTCCTTGGCTGATCCATCCCTCGGACGGCCAGAGTCTCTCCATGCTGTCATGGCTAGATTGCATTCTAGGCTTGAGCGGTACATCTATAGACTTTGCCGTGGAAGAGCACTGCCTGGCTGGCACGTGGAGGCGGCTGCACCTGGAGCACGCCGCTCTTGAGGAGGCCCAGAAGCGATGGACGTGGCAAGGCGAGTTCCCCACGTGGTGCTTGTGCCCTAGAGAAGCTCGGGATCCGGAGCCCTCTCGAGGCCCGGTTCCGTCTTCGGGCAGGGTCGACGCCTCTCTTATGGACCCGAATGGGTGGTAGGATACCTCTCAGTCCGTGACCATGCCCTTGCCTTTTTTGAGCAGGAAGTTGAAGAAGACCGGCGAAGGATTGCCTAGCAGGAAGTGGACATGGCCCTTCATGAGGAGGTTGTTCGGATCCGCGAGGACGAGGTCGAGATGGAGAAGAGACACTTGGAGGCGTGGGATGCGCAACTGGAGACCACCCGCTAGAGGGTCGAGGAGCGTACCCTTGATGTGGATAACTGCATTGCCAAACTCGAAGATCACCTTCGTCTTTGCTACACGAAGGTGACCGAGGAGAAGTAGTGACTACAAAAAGCCAATGACGAGACTCTCATGCAGCTTCACCAATCCCTCAGGATCGAGTGGAAGGAGAGAGCCCGCACTCAAGAGGACCGCTTCACTGAGAAGAGGCGGGAGCTAGAGACCTCCCTTTGTTGGACGGAGGAGCGCCTGACTGAGGTGATTGTTAAGATGGATGGCTTGAAGGAGCTTCGGGACGCGCATGAGGACCTCCAAAAGCGCTAGAATGAGCGCGATAAAATGGATCTAGACCTCTGGGTGCTGGAGGGGGAGAAATGTAGTATGAACCGAGCACTCACTCGGCATGCACGCAACACCGTCACGACCTTCGCGGTGACCGACTTCAACCTCGGGCCTCTTGCTAATGTTGACGGGGATGGCGCCTACCTGGAGCTCTTCTCCCAAATCACCACGGCGTTGGAAGGGCGAGCCGCCCTCTACCACGAGTATCACCTCAGCAAGTGATGGAATATGATGCGTACCTTCACGATCTAGGTCTTCTCTACCCTTTACCAGGACGACGCCAACTTCCCCTGGCAGGTGCTGCTACAGGACTTGGAGCATCCCGAGGGGACTTTGGTGAGCGAGGTCACGCGCTTCCAGCAACTCGTGGATGAACGCATGGATGAGTTCTTGCTACTGTTCAAGCGGTCTGAAGTGGACGATTCCTCCAAGGCCGATGCGACTCCTGAAGATGAAGGCAGTGTTCCTCATGGAGGTATGCCTTCTGCAGGCGGGAGCAACAAATGGCCTCCCGTGGGTAGAGCTTCAGAGCCATTGTCCTAGGGGGCTTTTTTCCTTAACACCCTTTTTTATTTTGGTGGACTTTGGTTTGTTCGTCGTGCACGGGGACCTAGAATGGTTATGTACGTTTGTTCCGTCTGTATCCATTTGCGCTTTGTCAGAGAGTTGTGCTTCCCCCAAGGCCTCTCGAGGAGAGGGCCGCGCAGACATGTGGGAACACCTACATGGCAGTGTTAGGATCCAATGACGAGGTAACTTACCATCGCTGCCAGAGGGCAAGTTCAGAGCTCGAGAGTTCTTGGTCCTGTATGCTCTTGGTTGTAGGAGGGATAAGGCCTCGCGAGCCGCCCTGTGAGCCTCCCGAGGAGAGAACTGTAGGGACAAAGACGGACCGGCTAGCCTCTCAAGGAGAGACCAATGGCCAGTATGAAAGTTTTTGTATTTTTCGTTTTTAAGGGTCAAGAACCATGGGTGAGGTAACTTGCGGCCAAGGAACGGGCCGTAAGTTCATAGCTCCACACTTTAGGCCTTGAAGAGTTTGAGCTGCGGAGATCTGAGCCTCCCATGCGGTCAGGAGCCGTGGGCGAGGTGACTTACATCCGAGGAACGAACCGTAAGTTCAGATCTCCACACTTTAGGCCCTGAAGAGTTTGAACTGCGGAGATCTGAGCCTCCCATGCCGCCCGTAAGCTTCCCGAGGGGAGCAGCACGGGGCCCGTTCCTAGCTATGATCATCCCGAGGGGAGATCCTAGGTCCTACACATTTTGATGATCCTACCCAGGGACTAATGCACCCCTTTGCCTGTCGTGCCTCCAGCGTTTACCTGTTTCGTTTATACACCATGCGAGGGTTTCAAGCACCGGGAACCGTGGGTGAGGTGACTTATCGCAGGATCTAGTCTGCAAGTTCAGAGATCAACACCTTGGGTCTCTAGTGTTGACGGGGAAAGGTCCGGTGATAGCAACATCCCATCCCCCGCTCACGTGGCGAATAGATGAGAACATGGCAAGCGCGTGAGAAGAAGGGAACAACCAGCAGAACGAACTTGTTTGCAGAAATGAACGATCAGAAACCGTAAGTGGAAGCAGCCATTCCCTTTCTCAAAAAACCCTTCCCTCGAGGAGGAAAAAAGACATTGCCTAGTGAGGATAGAGTGGGGACGAGATTCACCTTGGGAGGGTGAAGTCATGCGCCTGTCCTGCGCCTCCTGAATGACGGATGACATGGTTATACCCTACGGGTACACGACCTTAGCATACTTGGTCCAGCCCAAGGAAGGCCCATGACAAATATATGCCGGCCCATGAAGACTTTCGGGTGGCCAAGGCCCATGACTCCTTCAGATCCTTGGAGAGCAAGACTAGAGTAGATAGAAAATTCAAAGGGGTAAACCCTAAAACCTGTAACCGACTCGATCTGTGCTTGGGGCCTGCCTACCTCTATATAAAGGCCAGGAGGGAACGACGAGGAGGCTCTCTTACGATCTCTCGCATACCACCGCATACACACCTCCACGCCAGATTACATCTGCGCACCCCTGTACTTTTCGGTTCCGCTATAATCAAGAGCAGACAAGCAGGAGTAGGGTTTTCCCTCCGGGGGCCTGAACCTGGGTAAACCTCGTGTCCCCGTGTTGCTTTTTTGCTAACCATTCCGCGATCTCCAGCATCCCCATCTTCTCCAAAACCCAAGTCCATAACAATGGGCATTGGCGAGATTAAACCTCGTCAATTGACATCGTCTGTGGGAACTGCGGGCGCTGATTGTGCGATCGTGATGGTCCCAACCAAAGCGATCAACAACTCCGTGGAGACGGAGAGTCATCTCCTCTTCAGTGCCTTCAACTTCACCGCCCACTCACCGGCCACCATGAAAGACTTCGAGCCCGTTGGCGACGGACTCGAAATCCTGTTTGGGAGCTTCTGCCTCCAGGTGGGGCAGACCGGCACTCTCTGCCTCCCAGAGCAGGTGCCCCTGCCATCGATCAGGCCTACTTGGTGGGCTCCACACCCCGTGCTATGCACATCACCATCGACAGACGAGTCCTATGACTGCAGCAGCCGTAACTCAGATCTGTGTGATCCGCCATCGGACGAAGGGACCTACGGTTCCAGATCCAAAAGCTGCGGTAGCATCAATCCGATCTACGAGCGCTACCAGTGCGCCGCAGTCATCCAGAGTGACGTGGATCAGGAACACAATCCGCCACCCAACCTGCAGGGTAGAAACGGTGGGAACAGAAGAAGCCAGTCCCCCCACCCAACGGGAATGACACTGATCGGGTCATCCACCTCAGCGAGGAAGGATGGTCCCAAGCACGCGAAGCCGTAGCAGGCAACAAGATCCTGCCCGCAGATGCCTCACGGGACCTACTGATGGCATACCACATGCTCCTAATCGAGGAGCACAAGAAGCAGGTGAAGATGCAAGAGGTGCTTGACAAGCACAAACAAGCAGCCTCGGAGTCCAGTGCGTGGCGAGCTGCGCTCTCCGCGATGGGCATCGGCTCCAGCTCACACATTAACCATTGCAACAAACACCATTCTTGCACAGAGAACATGGATCCCAAGGCACATCGCGAGGTGACTCGGGCCCTCAACGCGTCCTTCATGGAGATGGACGCCGACGGCAACGTCATCCCGAAGACACCGCAAGCTGCAATAATGGCGGCCACTGCGTACCTCGTGTCCCATCCACCTCTAGAAGGGGACCCGAAAAGGTCCATGCATAAGTCCGCGCTTACCGGACTCGGACTCGTTGGAGATGCGCTCCACGGATAAGCTCCTGCGGAGCCAAAGAAGAAGGCCGCGGTCAGGTTCAACCGCAGCCCCACGCCCTCATTCGAAGATGAAGATCACGACCTTCCTCGAAGGCATAAGAGCTTGCGTCGTTGCAGCCGCGATTACGATGCTCGAAGCGAGTTAACCCAGCGCAAGATCGACAAGGCACGTGCCAAGCGTGTATTCTCGTATGAGTCCGAGGAGGATGATGATGAAGGAGAACTCTGCGGATCCCGATGCTTCAGCAGATCTGTCCGGCGGACAAGGATGCCGTGAAACTTCAAGCTTCCTTCGGACCCTCCGAAGTTCGATGGCACACAGGACCCCAAGGCGTGGCTCAGCGACCACTTGTCATCCGTCAAGCTATAGGGCGGAAACAAGGAAACTGCCATGCAATGCCTTCGGCTACAGCTGACAGGCGCAGCCCGGATCTGGCTCAACATCCTATCCTCAGGATCCATCCGAAGCTGGGAAGAGCTGGCATACAGTTTCGTTCGAAACTTCAAGGGCACCAGCAAGAGGCCTGCCTCGATCGAGGAGCTGCGGGCCTGCACCCAACGAACGGGTGAATCCATTCACTCGAACATACTGCGCTGGTCCAACACCAAGAACTCCGCGGCGCACATCTCTGAGGAGAGATCTATTGACGCCTTCAAGGACGGCGTCAAACGCCAGGACTTCAAAGAAGAACTTGGGCGCGTCAAGCCCAAAACACTAGACCACCTCATGGATATCGCCAACAGGTGGGCCGACGGCGAGGACTCCGTCCATCGAGCGCACTCGGAGGAGGAAGACGACTACGGCCGGCGACGTGAACGCCGTAGCAAGAGAAGATGACGCATCTATGACGATCGCGATGGACCCGACATGGTCGCAGCTGGCTACGCCGACCGCCGTAGAGACAGCAACCGCAGCAACGGCGGATACCGTTGAAGCAACTTCCGCGACGGAGGAGGCCCAACGCAGTCATGGCAATGCCGTGGCCATGACGACGGACCCTCAACATACGACAAACTGTCGGGTCCATGCACCATCCACTTCTACATTGACAAGCATGATGGCAAGAAGAAGGCAAGCCACATGCTCAAGGACTGCCGCGAGTTCTAGAAACTCAGCGAGAGCATGGCCCAGATGAGGCAGCAAGCCCCAAACCCTGGATAAGGGAACGCACCTGCACCACGTGAGATCGCACATGGAGCTCCTCCACCACCACCTGCGGGACCTTCGAACCACCCAATCGCATCCGTGCAGAATAATGGTGGGCATGGGTACCCCGTGCCGAAAGGATCGCTGATGATCCAAAAAGGGCGCCCAACAAACAGGGTGCAGAAGAAAAATCACCCGTCAGATCAATCTGGCCGTGATCGCTCCACCCGCCATCCCTGAGTACCTCAACGGATCGGAATCCTACATCACGTTCAGCCGTTCGGATCACCCTTGCCAGGTCCCTCCCCCAGGTCATGCTGCTCTGGAGCTCGAGGCGCAGATTGGCGGGTTCTACATGAGCCGCGTCTTCATGGACGGCGGCAGCGGCATCAATCTGATCTTCGCCAGCACCTTGGCAGCAATGCGGATCCCGCTGTGCAGCCTGGAACATTCTGATACAACATTCCACGACATCGTCCCAGGGAAGGGTGTATTCCCCCTGGGAAAGATATGGCTCGACGTCATCTTTGGCAAGCCGGATAACTTCCGATGCGAGCGACTCGAGTTCGAAGTGGTGGACTGGCCATCACAATGCCATGCCATCCTCGGGCGCGTGGCATTCGCACGATTCCTGGCGGTACCGCACTATGCGTACCTGCTACTCAAGATGCCAGGACCCAGGGGCGTCATCACGGTCCATGGAAGCTTCACCCGATCGGACCACTGCGACAGGGACTTCAACAGAATCCCCCAGTCATTCGGCATGCAGGAGGAGCTCGTAAGGCTCCACAAGGTGACAGACAATGGGGCACCCCCAGTCGCAAGATAGAACGCACCAGAGATGTCCTTCGACTCCACCGTCAACACAAAGAAGGTGCAGGTACACCCGACGTATACCTCCAAGACGGCGCTGATCACTAATGACCTCAGCTCCGCATGGGAAAGCGCGCTCGTAGAATTCCTTCGTGAGAGTTGGTAAACCTTCGCCTGGTGTCTGCGGACATGCCAGGAGTTCCCAGGGAATTCGCCGAGAATGCAATCAATATCTTTCGAGACGCCAAGCCCGTCAAACAATCCATCCGACGACTGTCAGAACCATGGGCCGAAGCAATCGTAGTCGAAGTCAACAGACTACTTGACGCAAACTTCATCAGGGAGATCAAGGAGAGCGAGTGCCTCGCCAACACCGTGATGGTCCCCAAAAAGGACACGGACATCCTGCAGATGTGCGTGGACTTCACATCGCTGAACAAGCACTGCCCGAAGGATCACTTCCCTCTCCCTTGGATCGATTAGATCATCAATTCGACTACAGGATGCGAAAAACTCTTCTTCCTCGACGCCTACTCATGCTACAACCAGATTCGACTGAAGGTCGAAGATCAGGAGAAAACGGCGTTCATCATGCCGTTCGGAGTGTTTTGCTACAACACAATGTCATTCGGGCTGAAGAACGCAGGCGCCACGTACCAACGGTGCATGCAGGCATGCTTGAAGGACCAGATCGGCCGCAACATACAAGTCTATGTCGATGACATAGTCATCAAAACAAGAGAGGCCAAGACGCTCATCAACGGTCTCCGCGAGACGTTCGATAACCTCGATCGATACAAGATCAAGTTAAACCCAGAAAAATGCGCCTTCGGCGTCCCATCTGGTCAGCTGCTAGGCTACTTCATCTCCCATCGAGGGATTGAGGCGAACCCGAAGAAAATCCGGGCCATAATGGCCATGGAGAAGCCGAAGAACCTCAAGGGCGTCCAGTAGCTTGCCGGGCGAATCGTGGCATTGAGCACTTTCATCATCCGCATGGGCGAAAAAGCCTTGCCATTCTATCACCTGCTGCGCAAGGCAGACAAATTCGAGTGGATGCCCGAGGCGGACGACGCATTCGAAGATCTAAAGTGGCTGCTCTCTACCTCGCCCGTCTTGGTCACGCCAAAGGAGCGCGAGCCTTTACTGCTGTACATAGCATCCACACACCAAGTGGTAAGCACCGTACTGGTGGTCGAGCGACCCGAAGAAGGCAAGACCCATGGGGTCCAATGCCCAATCTACTACCTCAGCGAGGTATTGACGCCAACAAAACAGAGGTACCCTCACTACCAGAAACTCGCCTACGGCGTGTTCATGATGGCTCGTCGGCTGAGCTACTACTTCCAGGAGCACCAGGTGATGGTCGTCAACGAGGCACCACTGAACAGCATCCTGAACAACCCAGAGGCCACAGGACGTGTAGCCCTGTGGGGCATCGAGCTGTCACCTCTAGACATCGTCTACGAGAAGCGCCATGCGATCAAGTCTCAGGTCCTTCCGGACTTCCTCGTCCACTGGATGGAACTGCAGCTGCTAGATACGCCGGACATGGCACAGTCATGGACGATGCACTTCGGCGGCTCCAAGCGCGAAGCCGACGCAGGAGCCGGGGTCATACTGACCTCCCCGCAGGGCGACAAGATGAAGTACGTCCTCCGGATGAAATTTCGAGCTTCCAACAACGAGGCCGAATACGAAGCCCTCATCCATGGCATGAGGATGGCCAAGATCTGCGGCACAACGCGCATGGTCATCTACGGAGACTCGAACCTCGTCGTCCAGCAGACGATGAACGAGTGCGACGCACACGCCACCAACATATGATCGCGTACCGCGCACTCTACAACGCACTCGAAGGAGACTTCGACGGTTGCGATCTTCGGCACGTTGGGAGAGAAAGCAACGAAGAGGCCGACAGACTCGCCAACATCGGCTCCACCTGCGCAAGGGTGCCACCAGGTGTGTTCCTCGAACAGATCTGTGTGCCATCCATCAAACGGAAATTCCCAAAAGGATCACCTGAATAGTCAGAGCACTCGGGGGCTGCGCTACCCGAAGGACAGGAAGGACCCGAAAAGCTCGACATAGAAATCACAGCGGTCAACCTAATGCAGGTCATGGCAGTCGAAGAAACTTGGATACGGCCATACCTCAGGTACCTGATAGATGGCGAACTGTCTGATAGCCCGACAGATGCCCGGCGCATATCTCGCCGGTCCAAGGCCTTCACCATCATCGATGGAGAGTTGTACAAGAGCAGCATTTCGGGTGTACTCCAAAGGTGTGTCACCATCGGTGAGGGCAAAACCATCCTCCAAGACATCCACGAGGGCATCTGCGGCCATCATGAGTGCAGCCGCGCCCTTGTCGCCAAAGCTCTACGAGCTGGATTCTACTGGCCAACGGCCATGAATGACGCCAAAGACATCGTCCGAAGATGCAACGGGTGCCAAAGGTTTGCAGATAAACCACACGCGCCCAGATCAGAGCTCGGGCCCATACCTTTGGCCTGGCCCTTCGCCCAGTGGGGCCTCGACATGATCGGCAAACTGCCAAGGTCCTCGAAAGGAGGTCACGTCTACCTCCTGGTCGCAGTCGTCAAATTCACCAAGTGGATTTAGGCTATGCCCGTCACTAACCAAAAGGGCAAAACTGCCGTTAAGTTCTTCGAATCCATTGTCTACAGGTTCGGGCGTGCTACACAGCATCATCACTGACAATGGGTCGAACTTCATCTCCAAAGAATTCCAGGACTTCTGTGAAGACCTCAGAATCAACATCACTACGCCTCCGTGGCGCACCCGCAAACGAACGGGCAGGTTGAGAAGGCCAACGGCCTCGTCGGTGTTGGCATCAAGAAGCGCCTAATAAGCCCACTCGAGCGACTCGCAGGAGCCTGGACACAAGAGCTACCCTCGGTCCTGTGGATCCTGCACACAATGCCAAACAGCTCAACTAGCTACACGCCTTTCTTCATGGTGCACAGAGTCGAAGCCGTACTACCAGCGGAAGTACGCCACAAGGCCCCATGAGTCGTCGCCTACAGCGAGGCCGAATCAACGGTCGCACTCAAAGACGCCATCGACACACTCGATGAGGCGCGTGATATAGCAGCAACTCGATCAGTGGTGTACCAATAGAGCCTCCGCAACTACCACAGCCGACGGCTGCGCCCATGGTCCTTCGTCGAAGGAGACCTAGTCTTGCGACTCAAGCAAGAGCGACCAAAGAAATTCGAGTCACCATGGGAAGGACCCTACATCATCACTGAAGTCATCCCAGGTGGCGCATATCGCCTCAAGCACGTGGAGTCTGGAGTCGCATACTCCAACCCGTGGAACGTCGCACAACTGCGACGCTTCTATCCCTAGCTACACCCCCTCCCTCCTTTTACTTTCAATAAGGCTTTTCAGCCAAGGCTACTCAGCCGAACAATGTACCCCCTCCATTACGATATGAATAAAGCTAAGTGTCTCGCCCCAAAATTTTGTCTATTATCCGCATTTCACTCCATGTTACAACACACTCGGGGGCTCCCCCCATCTCACGAATTCGTCGACTGAGGATAACGCATATACACCTGATTAGCTGACCATGTCAGGCTAACGAAAAGGGCACGTATACAAACAAAGAACTACGTGCTAAACAACAACAAAACCTTTACAATAAAGGGCACAACATGCCCAGTCGAATATATACAAATTTTACATCTATATTAATGTGGACGCATATCCCACTCGCCACCATCCGGACAAAGAGGCGGCCCATCCGCTACAGCAGACAGATCTACTTTGGGACGATGTAACCGCACAAGGGAAAGCGCGGCCTTCACCCCCACGACAAGCTGATGCCGCACCAGTTACCTGACATGATGCACATTTCAAAACTTCGCCAGCTGACCCCAGAGGGTCGAAGGCGCCTCATCTAGTGGAAAATCACGTGCAGAACCGACGCCAACGAATCTTTTGCATGACGTAGCACCCGGGACACCTGGTGAACACGATCCTGCACAGTTGCAAGGACCATGGCACGATCATGGTCCATCCAGAAGAACCCGTCGGCCTCCATGTCCTGCTAGGTCAGGCAGTTGATCCAAACAGCAACACACTCCTTTTCCTCCTTCGGAGCAAGGTTATCACCTGCAATACTCGCAAAAGTAAGATGCAAGGCCAGCAGGCACATCCGAAACAATGAGCAGTAGCTCAAAAAACTTACATTGAAGCTGTTCGGCTAGACGATGCAACTCCCCCATCAAATACTCCTCTCTGGCAACACCTCGCTCTGCCTTCGACTTCCAAACATCGGCATGGCCACGCACTGCAAGCAATTCTTTCTCAAGGGCACGGACGCGGTCTCGAAGAAACACAAGTTGTGACGCACCATCCAGGGATGGCCGCATCTGCGGTGTAGGCGAAGTATCAACGGGATCATCACCCGAAGGCCCCTAGAGTAAAAGAAGACAAGGATATGAACAAGCAGACGCAGAAGCACAGAACTCGGAAATTCATTATGTGCAGCAAAAAGCCACTGCGTGACACAAGGATCGTTCATAGACATAATTACAACAAAGGAAACAAAAGCTATCCTACAACTACAAGGCCTAAGAAGCTGCATCCTGAGTAGCCTCGGAGCCGGACTGCCTTCCCTTGGCCTCTCCCTGCTGCCTCAACGCGTACTCAGCCAGCAAGTCAGTCAACTTCGGCCCATAACGCTTACAGCGAGCAGCATAGATGGCGAAGGCTACCTCGGATCCGTCAGTAGCCGTTGGCATTCGGGAGGTGACCTGATGAAGATCCAGCTCCGCTCCAGACGCCAGGGCCATTGCCAGCCCGACGGACGCGCCAATGCCTTTATGCTTGTGCTTGTATGCCGCAGGCGCTTCGGCCGACAGCGCATCCGCCAAGGCATCGACATCCTCGAGGGCGACGCCCTTGGGGACGAGCTCCTTGTAGAAGCGCCCGAGAACCTCCTTGGCTTTGGCAAGCGAGCCGACCACGGTACTACAGCGGTCTTCGACCGCCGCAGCAACATCATCCAGAGCACCGCGATCAAACTTGATGCCCGCGACATCTAAAGAAACAAAAGAAGACACATAAATAAAAGCACAGCAAGGAAAAACAAGGAAGCCGAAAAGTGAAGACGAAGCAACTCACCCGAAATAGCCTTGGCAGCCGCCATCAGTTTGCCGGCTACCTCTTTCTCGCGCGAAGCCGTGGCAGCGGCGAGTTTCTCCTCGCGGTCCATCGACTCCTGCTGCAGGCGCTCCTTGGCCGCAGCTGCATCGGTTAGCTCCTGCTCGAGGAGGGCGGTATTGTTGTCCTCTGCCGCCAAGGCTCTTTTTGAGAGCATCAAGCTCACGGAGGGCGGTATTGTTGTCCTCTGCGGTCAGCAGAACACCTATCAGATCGGTGGAGTCGAAGCATCCAACGATTCGCTGGAGCTCCGTGTCTGCTTACGAGTGTGATCCTCGCTCGACTCATTGGCCTCCTCGGCGGGCGATCGCGCCAACGGAAGTTCATACATGGAGTCCACTACCTCGTTGTCCGGTGCATCCAGGAACACTTCGGGCAGTGGAGGCGACATGCCTGGCACCTTGAATTCTTGCGCAAGAATAAAACAAAAAAATTAGCACAAAAAGGTAGAAGGACAACACAGTCGAAAATAGTGCTACGCGCACGTCCCAGATCTACACCTGCGGAACCGGATGAGAATCGGAGAACGGAGGGGTCAGCGACTTCCCCGGGATATCCTCTCCAGCCTTGTATTTCAGCAGCGGGTGAAGAACCCCGTCGAGATCCCCCTTGGAGAACTCCTCAGCCGAAACCCTAGTCGAATCGCGACGACCAGAATAAAGGAACATCGGATACGCCGTAGCCTGGAGCGGCTGCACCCGACGTTTAAGGAAGGTGCGGATGATATCCACACCATTCACCTCTTTATCCAGAATCAACTATAGATCTTCCACCCGACGATAGAGTCCCTCTATCTCCGCTACCTCGCCATCCAAGATCTGGTTCTTCCAGGACCTCTTCGGCTCGATTTTCTGGGAGGGGTCGAAAGGAGCAAGACCAAAATCCTGTCCAGCCACCGTGGACTCGCGGATGTAAAACCATCGCCTCCATCAGTACTGGACAGATTCGGACATAGAAAAGGAAAAGAAAAGAAGATTGGATTTGAGGGAAACGATGCAGCCCCCAATGGGATAAACACCATTAGAGCCAAATTGCCTCTTCACGGAATAGAGTTTCCGGAAGAGACCAAAGTGTGTCTCAATACCAAGCCAGCACTCGCAAAATGTGATAAAGAAGGCGACATGAAGAAGAGAGTTTGGCGAAAGATGATGAAGCAGGACGCCGTAAAGAAAAATCAATCCACGGAGAAAATCATGGATTGGGAAGGAAAGGCCCCGAAGGACAAAGGCGACGAACATAACCCGAAACCCAGCGGGAGGACGGGGAATTACCTTGTCGTCGGGAAGTTTGACAGCCTCCCTATCCTGCGGGATTAGGCCCTGCTCACAGACCTTGCGGAGGTCACCCTCACGCGTCTCCGATCGCCGCCAGCCACCATCGGTGACACGGGTGACGGCGGAACCCTTCTTGCCACCAGTGGCAGCACTAGTACCAACTGCAGAGGAGGACTTCTTGGGCTTCCCCATTGCAGTGCAGCGGTGACGGCGGTGAGTACACAGAATCAAGGAAGGAAAAGTTCGAGGAAATTCCAGCGCGCAGCGAGAAAACTCAGAGAAGATGGGAGCAGTGAAACAAGAATGGATGCGGTGAAAACAAATTCACTTTTCCCCAATGATTATAAGGACGAGGACGATGCACGATGACCATCCATCGGGAAGACCTAGAGCCAACATCAAGATCTGGCCATCCACGTGTCAGCACAGCAGCGAACCGTCGCTCACACGCCGCCCACTACGCACGGAAATCGAGGAGACGCCGTAATTATCTCCACGCCGCGCGTGACCAGTCCACTCAAAGTCAGAAGGTGGGACCCATGTTTCGTCCAGTCAAGTCATCTCTGGCGCCGCAGATGCTTGAGGTCATCGATCGTCAGCAGTGACGTCATCAAAAGTTATACTAGCAACGGTTACAATTCTTCGGCTACACAGCTAAGAGACTCACTCGAATCTACAGTTCGACTAATTACTCGGGGGCAACTCCTATCAGGAGCGCTGGCCGCGCACCCGAAGAACGATGAAAGTACTACACCATTGAACTATTTCTTCGAGTCCTACGTCGAGTCTACGACTCCACTACGGACTCGGGGGCTACTCCCATAGGGAGGATGGATTCAAGCATCCGAAAAATTTGTGTCCTATGGACCTAAAATTCAACAAAGACTAAGTTAAAGTCTCTGCTCGAGTCTACGACTCGAACAGACACTCGGGGGCTACTCCAATAGGGAGCGCTGGTCGCGCACCCTATGAATTCTTCGACTGCAATCCCTCGGATGAGCATGCAAAAACTTTTCGGCAACCTTGCCCCTGTTAAACGCTAAATGAGTAACGTTCTCTTTGGCCACCCGAAAGACCTCTGCGGTGATAAAATTTCGGATGATGTGTCTGCGACACAAAGATAAGACCTACAGATATCATCTGATGGCCTGGCAACGCACACGACTGCGCTCTGCTAGTGAGAACCCGTGCCAACAGGCGCGATGAAAAATCCCGACGGACGCGTTGGGTACATCATTTAAATTTACTGGAATTCCACTCCTGTAAGTCCTTCGCGTCCTGAGTCGAATTACGCCAGCACATGTTCCGGATTCGAGTCGAGGGACTCGAATCTGAAGAAGATCGTGTTTGTAAGGTTCCCAACCTTTAATAAGGTAGAGATCCTTGTGTTTACAATGCTAGTCCCTGGATCAATAGCTAGCATCCACAGTTAAGATGTAATATCAAGAAACAAAGGTCATAATACAATGTTATAACCAGGAATAACATAATTTTATTACATCTTGCATAGCTCATTTGGCTATTACATTACATTGCAGCAGAATATCTATAAGCATGGGGTCCTTCATCTTCAAAGTGCCACAGACAGACATGTTGGTTGTAGACTTGTAATCCTAATCATTAAACTTCACTAATATCAAACAAACCTGCAACATAACAAGTTATAGCCACAAGGGTCAATACATTTGAATTATATTGGCAAGTGATACTATGGTAGTATAGTGGAGTCTATTATCTATATGCATTTGGCTAAGTGGAGCTTAGGCTTGCTTTGCTCAAAATAGATTTTCCATGTCATTTGAAATCACTAAGTTTTTTCTTGACAAAATAATCTTTCCCAAGGCATCTCCCAATCAAAGATTGAAGATCCTTTAACCCTTGTTCAACCACAAGTTTTTAACTTAGAAATTTGGATGATGAGATTCTTGATAGCTTCCATGTCTTGATGCTCAAATTGTCCTTTACCAGGGACATGGCTAAGTACTTAGATTTTACACTCTGCAGAGGTGGTGCACTTTCCCCACAAGACTTGGTTTCACCAAGACAAGAACTTTCAGAAGCCTTTCCTTAGACCAAATGGACGCGCTCCAACCTATCATTCCCACTACCACCAACTGTCCAAATGGCTAAGTTCTAGCAACCTATATGATCCAGGCAGAGCCCATAATGCCAAGTGGTTGCACTTGAAGCTTCACAACATTTGACATCTCAAATCTCTTTGTTCCTGGGTGGCCATCCACAAGTGAGATACACAAGGTAAACCATAAACATGGGCCTTGTGAACCACTCAACACAAACCTTTCTTTCCATTCCACCCAGGTGATTCATTCACTTAGTTGTTTTATTAAACAAAACACAGGTCCTCAAACTTAGAAATTGTTCCATAGTGTGAATATATATTCCACCCTTGTTTTCTATTAGCTAAGCTAAGCATGATAGTAGTAGGGATCTTAAACTTAGGAAATTTCTACTAAGGTTTCATCTACTTGGATTTCCCATAGCAAGGTTTATACTTAGCAAAATTCCATGCAAGTTTTACTTAGAGAAATCACTAATGCATAGTGAAAGTAATGGGACAAAAGTATGAAGCATCACTTGCCTTTTTGGTAGAGGGTATAAGTTCACTCCTTGTCCTTGCAACAATCACACTCTTCAAGTCACTACAATTCAATCAAGCAAGGCACAATCTCAATCTACCAATCAAGCAAAACATCACATAAAATGATAAAGTCAAAGTAATGCATGCAAGCATTCCAAGCTTTGTTTTATTTGAAAAAGTGGTTCCTAATGGGTCATAAACATTTTGAAAACACCTATTGGTCATTTTATAAAGTGGCAAAGTCATTTGCAAAAAGGTTTCAATTTATAAACCCTTTTCTAAACAAAGTATCATTTTATGTGGTGTAGAAATGTTTTTAATAAGGCATTAATCTATAGGATTCACAAAATATGTTTTCAAACCATAAAACTTTGTGTTTAGGGTCAGAGAGTTTAAAACAAAACATTTCCCAAAGGTTTTCTTCCAAAACCATTTTTAATAAATAAACCATTTTTTTATTTGACTAATATTGGTTTTAAATCCAAGATTCATTCTTTTGCATCACCAAATATTTTTTTTGAATCCACAAAGTGTTTCCTATGGTCAGTAGGTTCAAAGTACACCATTTGTCAAAGATTTTATCCCCAAAATCATTTTTGAACAATTTTTATAACCTAAACAAGCATACAAATGTTTCTGCAAAAACAAACCATTTAGCAGAAACTTTTTACTAAACAAATGGCATGGTTTGCTAGGTCTTGCTTTTCTGAATCCGTTGATATAAAATTTGCAAAATTTGGACGTGTAGAATAAAAGTTGTGCAATTTACAAAATCACATATCTAATAGATTCAAATCTGTTTTTAAACAAAACAACAGAGACACGTGGCGTGATTTAATTCGCCGGTACCGATTCAGTTGGATCAGCAATTCAGACCGTAGGATTAAACTGACATCGCACGGCACAAATCGATCGATACCCCTTTGGCTAAGATTCTATCGTGACGCTCGGATCCAGATCCAGTGGCTCACAGCAGCTCGACCTCAGATGGGCGGCGCTGGCGCGGCGGCGAGCGGCGGCGTGCTCAGACGAGGGTGGCGCTGGTGATGCAGGAAGCAAAAGAGACAGGGGAGGGGCTCAGCGAGATCGCCGTGCTTCGCTGATACTCAACGTGGCAGTATCTCGTCAAGGGGCGCACGGTGGTGACGCGGATTGCTCACCGGAGTTCTGCCTAGCGTCGGGCTCGCTTTGGTCGACGTTGGGGCGGGGCTACAAGGCTCAGGAGAGCGAGATAAGGGGTCCGTTAGACGCGCGAGGGAGACTAGAACCTGCGTGTGTCAATGAGAGGGGAAGGGGTGGACAGAAGCTACCTGGGGCACTCGCCGGAGTTGAAACAGACGGTGGCGGCGCTTGGAGTCATCGTTGTCGAGGCTCAGAGGCGCGCGCGAGCGAGCTGCGGATGCAGAAAGATGCACCAGGGCCTGGGGAACTTTCTTGTGTGGTCAAGAGGGCGAGGCGCGGTGGAGAATGGCCGGAATCGACGGAAGTGCTCGCCGGAGACTGTGGTGGTTCGGAGAAGATTCCGAGCAGCCTGGTGGCCGAGAGAGCCGGGCGAGAGAGGGGAAATGGAGAGGAGGAAGAGGGGTTAAGAAGGCGTGGTCACAGGGTAGATTTAACTACCGCGTTAACGCAAATTGACGCTGATAATTTCCGCCAGAAACGATCGAGGAGGGAAGGCGATGTCTCCGTGGGTGAGAACGACGATGAGGTGGCAGTGGGGACTGGGTGTCAGTGAAAGGGAGAGAGGAAGAGTGGGTCCCGATTGTCATTCACTGCGCGGGTCGTCTGGTGAGTGAGAGAAAAACGCTTTGGGGGAGGGGATAGGTGGGCTGGTTGGGCCTAGACTGGGCTACTTGGGTTGGGTCGTCTCTTTCATATTTTTTTTTGTTTAGATACTTTTTTCCTTTTTCCATTTCATTTTCTGTTTTGAAATTCAAACAACAAATAGAACACTCAAAAGAATTCAAAACCTTGCCAAACTTTTGCATTGAATTCAGTTCTGTTAACAAACACAATTCAAAGTCCAAAACAAAATAATATTTTATTCCTTTTAGGATCTATTTAATAATTAATTAAAATAGTCCTTAGCTAATAATTCAAATAGGTTTTGATTTATTTAAAAACTCCATTTGAAATCTAATTAAAACCAAAAACACTTCAGTAGGTTTTATTTGAGAATATAAAATACTTGGAAAACTTATTTAAAATAAATTAATAAGTTTTAGTGTTTTATTGAAATAGAAAAGTCTTTAATTTAACAAAATTGGGTATTAATAAATCCCCATTATTTTATTTAAATAAACCTTTTACTATTTTTATCAAATAGAAATATTTTATTTCAAAAGCTTGGCCAAGGTTTAATTTGGCTCTATAAAATAATCCTTATTTATAAATCTACCTTTTATTTTGAAAACCAAATCTTTTATTAAAAGATCCAGAAAATAGTAATTTTAAATATTTTTAAGTTTATTGTTTATTTATCTTTTTAAATCCCTTTAGGATTTTATTTGATCCAAATAGGTTTTTAAAGTTTCCAATTGGATTCAAAAAGTTTCTTCTCACCCTGAAAATCAACAAAGTTTTATTTTATTCATTTATTTTTCATATAACAAGATTTGGAAAATCTTGGGATGTGACAGTGTTGTTTTGTCCTAAGACAGTTAGCTGACCCTGATTCATCGGGAGAGTCAGGCACATGCATCAACAATCCCTACGCACTCAAATCATTCTCTAGCAAACAGAGATAGCCGCACCCTAAAGAATGAGGAGTCCTCAGCCGAATCTACGATTCGACTGAACACTCGGGGGCTACTGACATGGTTATACCCTATGGGTACACGACCTTAGCATACCTGGTCCAGCCCAAGGAAGGCCCATGACAAATATATGCCGGCCCATGAAGACTTTCGGGTGGCCAGGGCCCATGACGCCTTCGGATCCTTCGAGAGCAAGACTAGAGTTGATAGAAAATTCAAAGGGGTAAACCCTAAAACTTGTAACCGACTCGATCTGTGCCTGGGACATGCCTACCTCTATATAAAGGCTAGGAGGGCACGACGAGGAGGCTCTCTTACGATCTCTCGCATACCACCGCATACACACCTCCACGCCATATTACATCTACGCACCCCTGTACTTTTCGGTTCCGCCGTAATCAAGAGCAGACAAGCAGGAGTAGGGTTTTCCCTCCGGGGGCCTGAACCTGGGTAAACCTCGTGTCCCCGTGTTGCTTGTTTGCTAACCGTTCTGCAATCTCCAGCATCCCCATCTTCTCCAAAACCCAAGTCCATAACAATGGGCATTGACAAGATTAAACCTCATCAACGGAGGCGTCCCGGGCCCGTCGATCCCTACGGCATGGTCGTCACCCTGTGATTCGCCGACCAGCCCACAGGCCTCACGAGGGGCTACATGTCAAGGGTCTTGGCATGCGGAGCCCTGCCGCGCTTACTTCTCCACTGGAACCTTCTCTTGATGTCGTGTTCCTCTCTCACCTTCATGTGAATCTAACACATTTTTTGGTCTCATGGCCTTGTCTCTGGTGGAAGACGTAGTACGGACCCTGGTCAGGCGCTCCATATGCACCTTGCCACGCTAGGCACTTCTGGGTGGTCTCGTCGGATTATAGACAAGTACGCCATTGGGGGTCCTAGTGGCGTTGGAAGGATGGGGTGTGAGACGTCGGATGTTCCAGGAGCGGTAAGCACAAGTTTACCCAGGTTCAGATCCGACTATGGTGATCGGATCGTACTCCTGCTAGCAACCCAGTAGTATATCGGCGTAAGCCGGATGTTACAACAGATTACAACAGAGGTTCGCCTGTGCGAGTTGGTTGTGGTTGTGTGTATTGAGTTGTGCCCTAAAGGCTCCCATAGGGCCGGTTTATATAGTCATCGGGGCCTAGCGTTACAGGAGAGACCTATCTGGCTACGTTACAGAGTCGGTAAATATGTACAGCTTGGACTACAAGTAATACTACAGGCCTAAGTCGGTAACTCTTCTAGGCCTTGTCGTAGCCGGAACTGGCTCCTCCTCTTCTCTGACTGGGCTGCCCGTGAAGAAAAGCTCTAACCCGTTGGTGGGCCACCCTGGTCAGCGAGTCCTGTGGGTATACCCAGAAAGTATATCCCCAATAGTATCCCTTGGAAGTCTCCAAGATCCAAAGTCGGATAAATCGTCTAGTTTGATGGGTTTTTTGTCTTGAGAATCTTGAAGGGTTCCTGAAAACTTTGTTCAGTAATGAGTCAATCGAGTCGGATATATTTTGCTCCGACCTTAGTCTTTTCCCCGCTTGGTTTGAAACATAAGCCGGATTTTTCAGTGGCGTGCAGACTGACAACTTTTCAGACCAGGTCCTGTCATTGACAGGATTTCCATCAGCACGATTGTTGGTGGGTCCGTTCCTTACGGAACAGAACGCCGTTTCAATTCCTGCGCAAAAATCGAGGGGGCGAAAGAGTCGCGAGGAAGCTAACTCCCCCTCTCATATACGCATGGCGCTAATCGCGCGTGTTAACGCACGAATCTTGATGTAGAGACAAATAAAGAGGGGAGAAAACCCTTTCTCTCAGATTCACCTCTCCATCGCTTCATTCATTGCCTCCTCATACTCCTCGAGTGCTCTGTACCAGTTCCCATCTATGCACCGTTGAGAAAAAATCTCTCCTTCCCCCACCAGTTCTTTTCCTACAAGATCCATGGCTTCTACCTCGACCTCAGGAGCGGCGGCGGGTTCGTCGGCGGCGGAAGAAAGGAAGATGCGGGGCCTCTAGATCCCCAGCTCCATGGACAACGCGGAACTCCAAGTCACGGAGGACGAAGGATTCATCATCGCTGGTGCGTGGCGGAGCGCCTCAGGGCACGCCGTTCCCGTCCCGCTCGATGGTGAGAGGGTGCTGTTTGGCACACACGTCGACCGCGGCCTTAGCTTGCCATCATCGGACTTGCTCGTCAAGGTCCTCAACTACTATGGTGTGCAACTCCATAATATTCCTCCCAACTCTCTTCTTGAGCTTATCACAAATGCAGCTTTGTGCGAGGGGTTTCTTGGCATTAGGCCAAGTCCCACCCTTTTCCGGTATTACTATGGTACTTGGAAGAATTCCATCAGTGATGGTGTGCCTTATATCACTGGCACTCTTATCTTAGTCCTTAGGAGAAACCGAGTCTATCCTAGAATTAATGCTAGTGAGTCCGTCAAACGCTGGGCCGGAACTTTCTTCTATCACAAGGATATTCCGGCTCCTGGAAAGGCGGAAGGTCTTCTTGCATTTGTCGACGGTGCCGCTCCCCACCAAAATTCTTGGGACGCAGAGGCGCCGGAGCTGTCGGATATCTTAATCCTCGCCAAGAGGCGGATTGAGTATTTGATGAAGTATGAGGGCCTCCGTGGATCCGACTTGATCCACTGCTGGTTGGAGCGCCAGATTCACCCTTGTTAGAGATATTCCCTAGTCTCAATAATAAAAGAGGTTATTATTATATCTTTGTGTTTATGATAAATGTTTACATTCATACTATAATAGTATTAACCGGAAACATTAATACTTGTGTGATTTGTAAACTAAATTAGAGTCCCTGCTAAAGCCTCTATATAATACTAGGTTGTTGGTTAATGGATGATCATGGTTTCTTGATCATGAACATTGAGATGTTATTAATAACAAGATCATATCATTGGGAGAATGGTATGATGGACATACTCCTATAGATAAGTGTAGCATAAAGATCAAGTCATTTCAATTGTTTGTTTGCTATAAGCTTTCTGATACATAGTAACCTAATTCCTTCGACCATGAGATCATGTTAATCACCATCATCGGAAGGATGCTTTGATGACATCAAACACAACACCGTAACTGGGTGGCTATAAAGGTGGAATTGAGTGTTCGGAAAGTATATGTTGAGGGACATGGATCAAGAGTGGGATTTGTCCATCCATATGACGGATAGATATACTTTGGGCCCTCTCGGTGAAATGTCATCCAATTAGCTTGCAAGCATGTGACTGGCTCACAAGGGATCACATATCACGGGAACGAGAAAAGAGTACTTATCGGTAACGAGGTTGAACTAGGTATGCAGAGATACCGACGATCAAACCTCGGATAAGTAAACTATCGCGAGACAAAGGGAAATTGGTATCGTATGTAAGTGGTTCATTCGATCGCAAAGTAATCGTACAAATATGTGGGAGCCATATTAATTTCCATATTCCTCTATTGGTTATTGATCGGAGAAGTGTCTCGGTCATGTCCGCATAATTCACGAACCGTAGGGAGACACACTTAAGGATTCGATGTTGTTTAGTAGATATGGAATGTAAGTAGGGAAACTGAATGTTGTTCGGAGTCTCAGATGGGATCCGAGATATCACGAGGAGATATGGAATGGTCTGGAGAATAAGATTCATATAAGGAAAGTCCGATTCCGGAGTTCGGGAATGATTTCGATGTTTTCATCGGAGAGGTTCTAGAAGGTTCTATAAGGTTGACCGGACCGGAAGGGGAATGGTCCATGAATGTGTCATGGGTAAGTGGAATGATTGGATCATGTCCTAAGTCACTTTGGTTGGGCATTTGCGAGAGAGAATTAAAGCTCTAAATTGAAAGTCAAATGGGAGGTTTGAAAAGTCAAACTGGAACAATGGTTTCCTACTAGAAGAAGGAAAGAGTCCTTACTTCTATCCAACTTGGGTTTGGGTATGGATTCAAACTCCCCTCTCCCAAGCCTCCCTCCCTCTCATAAATAGAGGGGAGGGCTGCCCCAAAGAACACACAACCAGCCCTCCCCACCCGTGTCGCGCCGCCGCGCCGCCGCCACCGACACCTCCTCCTCCACTCCGGCCCTCCCTAGATCCACCATAAGTCGCACCGGCTTAGGCGAAGCCCTGCGGGATCTTCCCTCTACTTCAGACACCATGTCGTTGTGCTGCCGGAATCGCTAGGGGAGAACTAAAACCTCTGCTGCCTGCTGGAACAAGGGGGAGGAAGGTATTCATCGAGTACCGAACGTGTGACTGACTGCGGAAGCGCTGCCAGAA
This sequence comes from Avena atlantica, assembly GCA_910589765.1. Classification (NCBI taxonomy): domain Eukaryota; kingdom Viridiplantae; phylum Streptophyta; class Magnoliopsida; order Poales; family Poaceae; genus Avena; species Avena atlantica. The sequence continues at coordinate 256,414,780 of OU342738.1, read as the reverse complement.
CGCAGCGCCGGAAGGATCGTCTACGCGATCTTGAGATTGGCAAGTGTACGACTACATCACCCACGAGAATCTGCTCTCGTTAATCGCTTTGGAATCTTTGAGGGTGAGTACTCTAATCGACTTGTTGCTTCAGTCTAGTATATAGATCTTGGCTTGTTTGTATGCATGAGGTAGAAATTTTTTGTTTTCCATGCTACGAACCCCTATAGTGGTATCAGAGCCGTGTCTACATGTAGATATGTTGCACGAGTAGAACACAATGGTCATTGTGGGCATTGATGCTTTTGTTGTCGATTGCTTCTTGTGTACTTTGCATCTTGCGGGATGGTGGGATGAAGCGGCCCGGGCTAACCTTACATGACATCGTTCATGAGACTTGCTCCACGCTTGACATGCGACTTGTATTGCATAAGTGGCTTTGCGGGTGCATGTTTCTCCCAACATAGTGAAGATTCAATTTACAACGGGTAGTTGACAATACTAGTTTCAACGTTGTGGTTCTTGTTCGTAAGTTAGAACGACACTTATTGAAATCCCCAAACCACGTAAAACATGCAAAGAAAATTAGAGGCGTCTAACTTTGTTTTGCAGGGGTGTGCTGTGATGTGATATGGCCATGATTGTTATTATATATGATGTATGCAATGTTCCTTATTGTTTTTTGAGCATTATGACAGTAGAATCCCAATGGGACCTACTGCCTCTCGATCTGTATTAATAAAACCCCAATAAAGGGGCAAAAGAGTTTACAACAGTTTACATGTGTAATCTAGTATCAGCAGCCATAGGTAAGTAAAAAGAAGGTAAATTACAGAGAGGCTAGAACAACTGATAAGACAGGGTGTAAAGATTCCTTTGTTCTATACATCAGTAATCCAAAGTCGGTTTTGAACCTATTCTTCCAGGATAGAACTTCAGGTATAATGCCATTGAAATATAGATTATTTCTTTCTTTCCAGATACTCCATGCTGCATACATAAAAATTTCTAAGAACATTGGTCTGTTATCTCTTTTCTTATATTCAGCAATGATGTCCAAACGATCCCCAGGCTGAACCCAAGTAATATTTAGCAATGACCAGCAGCTCCTACTAAAACTGCAGTGAAAGAAAATATGTTCCACTGTTTCCTCCATATTATCTTGGCAGAGAATACAATTATATCCTGAGTTAAGCATGTGTTGTTTCCTTTTCAGCAAGTTTCTAGTGTTTAATCTATCAGAAAACAACAGCCAACAAAAAAATTGATCTTTGGAATTGATCTTGATTTCCATATCCATGTAAATGCTTCATGCACAACTATGTTCCTGAAACAGAAGTTATAGTAGAATTTAGCTTTGTATTCCTTGCCCCAAGTGTAACTCCATGAGTGTGTTCTGTGATTCCCAAAATCCAGATCAGAAGCAAGCTGTTGAAGATATCTTACCTCCTGTTTAGCCTCTGGGGAAAGAGGTAAGTGAAAGCTTTGTGACAGATGTGTGGTATGTACAAATTCTTGTACAGACACATCCTCCTTCAAACAAAAATAAAAGGCTCTAGGGAACATTGCTGAAGCTGTCTCATTAAGCCAGTTGTCTTTCCAAAATAACACAGTGGTACCATTGCCAATCTCACATCGAGAAATTCCTCCATAAATAGGTGAGAGCTTACAAACATCCTTCCACCAAAAAGATCCACATGAGTCCACTGCATGTGGGATTTTGTTCAGATAATAAGAATTCCACACCAAAGCAACCCAGGGTATATCCTCCTTATTATAGAACTTGTGTAAAAAAATTAGGAGAAGTGCCTCATTCTGAATTTTAAATTTAGAACTCCAACACCACCCTTATCTTTTGGTCTACAAACTTTATCCCAAGCAATCACGGAACTGCATTTTTCTCCTTCCTCAGTTTTCTTGTTCCAAAGACAGTGTTTCTGAATTTTTTCTATGTGTTCCATTATCTTGGATGGTATATGTATAGAGCACATATAAAACATAGCAATGGAGGACAATAAGGAATTTATAACAGTTACTCTTCCACTATAAGTCATCATCAAGAAAGAGGTAGACATTTTCCTTTCTATTCTGTCAACAAGAGGCATCATTTTAATTATAGTGGGTTTGGTTGTACCAACAGGTAGCCCCAGATAAGTGAATGGCATTTTCCCCACAGAACATCCAAAAGAATTAGCTAATCTCTGAACAGAATCACTAGCTAAATTAATAGGGATCATCATTGACTTGGTGAAATTGATATTAAGACCAGTGGATAATGCATAATCCTCCAGAATTTTTTTCATAGCACTAAGTTGAATAGTACAGGCAGGAAGTATAATTAGAGTATCATCTGCATATTGCACAACAGGGTAATCCATCTCAAAATTCGTAGAGAAAGGGGCTTTTAAGATATCATCTCTGAAGGCCTTGTTAATTGCTGATTGAAGCAGATCTGCAGCAAGTACAAAAATCAAAGGTGATAAGGGATCTCCCTGTCTAACTCCTCTAAGACAATTAAATTGCCTGCCAGGAGTGCCATTCAACAAAACAGATGATTTACCAGAGTCAAATAGTAGTGATATCCAAGATAACCATCTTTCATTAAAGCCCATTTGTTTCATTATCTTCAGCATGGCACTATGCTCAATGGTGTGAAAAGCTTTAGCAAAGTCCAGTTTCAACAGAACAATTTCTTTCCTAGAGGATTCACACTAAAACAGGTACTCAAAGGCCCATGCTAGAAAATCCTGAATATTCCTGCCCTTGAGAAAACCATACTGATTTTTGTGAACAATCTTCAGGACTATTTTCTGCAATCTGTTGGCTAAAGCTTAGTAATAATCTTAAGGCAACAATTCAGCAGAGTGATTGGTCTGTAATCATTCACAGACAGTGGAACATCCACCTTAGGAATGAGAGTAATGAAGCCCATGTTGATACTCTCAAGGTCCAATTTTCCTTCATAGAACTCGAAACATAATTGATATATATCAAGTTTAACAATTTGCCAACAGCTTTTAAGAAACTGTCCATTGAACCCGTCTGGCCCTGGTGCCTTATTAATAGGCATAGATTTGATGATCTCATCAATTTCATTAGTAGTAAATGGAGCAGAAAGTTCCTTAAGGCCAGGAATAGGTTGAATCAAATGATCAAGGTTAAATCTCATTTGAGGATTATTCTTTGTGCCTAGTCTTGCCTTAAAGATTTCAAAAATAATTTTTTCTTCACCAGAATGATCAGTAACTCTGTCCCATCAGGTAAATTTATATGAGAGATTGAGTTTCTTCTATACCTCTAAGTAGCAAAAGCTTGAAAAAATTTAGAGTTCTCATCACCAAACTTTGTCCATCTAATTGTACACCTTTTTTCCAATATTGTCTCTGGTACTCAAGAAGTTTAATCAGATGAGCTTTAAGAATGTTCCTGAAATTATTTTCAGGGATAGATAAACCTCTAAAATCCTCAATATTATCAAGTTCCAAAAGAGCTTTCTTTGTGTTTTCAATGCAGATAGAGAGTTTTGAAATTGACCTGCTCCACTTCTTAATATCATATCTCAACCTTTTGAATTTAGCATTAAGATTAGAAGCACTATTACCCTTATAGGTTGGCTTATTCCATCTTTGAGCCACCATCTCATTAAAACCCTGGTGAGCAACCCAGAAATTTTCAAATCTGAAGATTTTTGCAGCAGGTATGGAAGATTGTATGGACAAAACCAAAGGAACATGGTCATAAATAGGTTTGCTTTGTGGGGTAACCATGGTATTGGGGTAGGAGAGAGTCCAATGCATGGAAGTAAAAAACCAATCCAACTGTTCTAATAATGGTTGTTCTTGCATATTACTCCAAGTGTATCTTCTACCCTTAATAGGAATCTCTGTTAAATGTTGTTCTCTTATAAAATTGTTGAAAATCATCATGTCCATAGGATTTCCACCAGACTTGTTTCTATTTGAAGGAGATCTAATAAAATTAAAATCCCCTACTAAAATCCAGTCCTCATCATCTGGGATTTTCAAATCAAAAAGCCAAGTAATAAAATCTCCTCTATCAGATCCCCCACATGGGCCATAAATATTGATCAGACTCCAAGACTGAAAAGATTGAGTAGAAGTAAAGTGCACAGATAAAGCAAATTTAGTACAATGCATCACAAGACCAGAGAACATTGAACTCTTCCAAATGATTATCAAACCACCAGAAGCACCATCAGAAGGCACATACACAAATTCATCAAAGCTAGCAGGGCAACATTCTTTAATAAAGGAAATATCAAAGAAGTCTTTTTTAGTTTATTGCAAGCATACAACTGAGCAAACACTGGATACAATGGCATTATGCAGAGCTAACTGCTTAGATCTAGCATTAAGTCCTCTAATGTTCCAGCAAAAAACAAACCAATACTTAAAGGGATGCATTAAAGATGACAAAAGTAGCAGCACAGGAGAATCTGCTAGTCTTCAGAAACCTCCTCATCCTGAGGACCCTAGAGCAGCATCACAGATGTAACTTGAGAGGGTGGCACTCCACAAAGATTGATTCCAATTGCTTGCAACATGGGAACAGGACTGAGAGGTTGAATAGCATCATCTTTCATAGAACCAGACTCTTTCTTAGACTTCTGTTTATCCTTCACTTCAGGTACAATAATGTCCTTCACTTTAGAGATAGTTTGTTTGGTATCAGATAGATTCCTGGGTTTGAAGCCTCTGAACCTAGTTGATCTGGCACTCCTTCTAACTTGATCAGTACACACAGGGGTGCCTGATTCCACCAGAATGTCATTGCCCAACTTTCTTTTCTGCCCCAAATCCACAGAATTGTCAAAAGAAATGACAGACAGAGAGTCACCATCTCCAGAAGGGAATTCAGAAACAACAGTCTTCTCATGATCACACAAGTCCAGCATATCTTGAACTTCCATGGTTCTCCCACAGTTAGTGAACCTATTTCTTTTCTTTTTCTCCTACATCTGAAAGGGCTCCACAAATAACTCAAAGGACACACTAGCAGGCAACTTAAAAGACTGAGAGAAGAAATTCTTATTCTCCAAAACAATGCTTGGGTGGAAAACATTATTGTAAACCTTTTAAGCCACAGAGAATTGTGCAAGAGTATCAACATTAGCAGCAAAGAAGTGGTCATGATTCACCATCAGTAGATCAAAGGACAAGCTTCTATTAACAGGAGAGCTTACGTCCATTCCTCCATCACATGCTCATGCCAAGCTTGCATAGTACTGTCAACCACATTTCTAGAAGGTGGATCCACACCAGCCTCAAAGCTCACTCCCTGTTCTCTCAAAACAGCCTGGAAATTAATCAGGGGTACATCAACCATCTGTGGAACATTCTGAATATTAACTTGCTCATGCAGCTGATTTTCACCATCATGAATCTGCAGGCTAACAACCAATGCCTGATCAGCACCATGATTAATTTTCCCATGTGCTTGACCCTGCTGCATGTTGTTCTACAACCAAGTTGCAACTTGTTGCTGAAAAATCTGCTCAGCAGTAAGTCCTTCTCCAAAGAGTGTATGAGGGTCATTGTTGGCAGGATCTTCAGGAGGAGGGGCACATTGTGAATATGTGCATTCCAGTCAGCACTTCTCAGCATCACTACAGGAACAACCCAACTCAACCTATCACCACAAAGCTGATGCATAACCAAATTTTTTGGGACAAATTTTGGGTCCACTATTTTAACTTTAACAAGCACATATTGGTAATTGCCATTTGGATTACGCCAATTAAGAAGTAAACCAAAGTCTTCAACAGCACTACAGATATTAGAGTCAATCTGATAATCTAAAGGGAAACCCACGAACATCACCTAGATTGCTCTACCAAAACTAGTCAACCTCATATTCTTGGCCCTATCATGCTTAACAAAGGTGATAGTAGTGATGTCATAAATCTCAAAAGTTAAGCCCACAACAGTGTCTGCAGTAAGCACATCCCTGAAAGTATAGGGCCCTAAACCAAAAGGGTGATCAGCAAAAGAATCCACAATGTGACCAGCTTCAATCAGAAGGCCTCTAAGGGTTGTTCTCATATCCTCACGCAGATGGATAGGGATGAATCTATTTGTCTCAGCAATGGTAACTTTGGCGCGATTTAAAGGAGGCTCAGCAGTGACCACCAAATCAGTTCTCACCTTGCGATTGGCCGGACCATGGTCGATAGACATACCCTCCGCGAGGAAGGCCAGAGGATTGACTGGAAATGTGGCCATGCCGAAGCTAGGAACAATCGCCAAAGTGCCGCCAGGAGGGTTTACTGTTGCAAGGTGCAAGGGAGACGAAGAGGCAAGCTCTGTTTGTTTTGTTTGTTCAGGGACCAACTCCTGCGCACCTGGGGCAACCGGCAGGAGCCATATGGTTGTCTTTTAAATTCCGTTAAGACCTACATGTCTATTATTCAAAGTAGTTGTAATAGTTGATGCTGGTGGACGACAACCATGAAGCGGCTCCATTGACCTTGACGCCATGCTGGTGATGATGGAGATCATGTCCGTGCTTGAATATGGAGATCGGAAGCACAAGAACAAAGGCCATATCATATCACATATTTTGAATTGCATGTGATGTTAATCCTTTTATGCAACTTGTATTTCTTAGTTCGCGATGGTAGCATTATAAGATGATCCCTCTATCACAAAAATTTCAAGTTATAAAGTGTTCATCCTTAGTAAGCACCGTTGCTAAAGGTCGTTGTTTTGAAGCACCACGTGATGATCGGGTGTGTTAGATTCTGTGAGTGTATACAACGGGAGCAAGCCAGATTTGCTCATGCGGAAGCTAAGGTTTGATCTTGACGAGCCTAGAATGTACAGACATGGTCTCGGAACACGGATCACCGAAAGGTAAAGCATTAGTCATATAGTAGATATGATGAACATGTTGATTGTTCGCCATTGAAGCGCTATCAATTCTCATGATGATCGGTTTTGATGTGGTGGATTTGGTTCGTGTGATCACTAAAACAATGTGAGGGATATTGTTTTGAGTGGGAGTTCACCTAGATTAATTGAACTATTAATTAGAACTCAATTTGTCATAAATATAGTCTAAACTATTGCAAATATGTTGTAGATCAATGGCGGCCCCTACCATCAATTTTAGTGTGTTCCTAGAGAAAGAAAAGTTGAAAAACAATGGAAGCAACTTCGCGGATTGGTTCCACAATTTGAGGATTGTCCTCAATGCTTGTAATTTGACATATGTGCTGGATGCACCACTGGGTGACCCACCTGCAGCTGATGCTACCGAAGAGGTAAAGAATGTTTTCCTCGCTCGGAAGAATCAGTACTCCACAGTTCAGTGTGCTATCTTGTATGATTTGGAATCGGAGCTTCAGAAAAGGTTTGAGAACCATGACCCACATGATATTTTCCATGAACTCAAAATGATATTTGAGGCTCATGCGGCAGTTGAGAGTTATGAGGCTTCTGAAAAGTTCTTTAACTGCAAGATGCAAGAGGGCAGCTCTGCCAGTGAGCACATGCTTAAGATGTCTGGGCACGCAAGAAAACTTCAAAGCTTGGGTATAGTGATTCCTAATGCTTTGGGGATTCACCGTGTCCTCCAATCACTATCACCAAGTTACAAGAACTTTGTGATGAACTACAAAATGCAAAACATGGACAAGTCGTTTACCGAACTCTTCTCCATGTTAAAGTCAGCAGAAGTGGAGATCAAGAAAGAGCACCAAGTGTTGTTGGTCAATAAGACCACCAAATTCAAGAAGCAAGGCAAGTCTAAGAAAAAGTGAAACTTCGAGAAGGGCGGTAAGAAAGTTACTGCGCCAGTGAAGAAAACCAATACTGGGCCTAAGCCTGATACTGAGTGCTTTTACTGCAATGGAGAAGGTCACTGGAAGCGGAATTGCCCTAAGTACTTGGCGGATTTGAAGAACGACAACATCAAGAAGAAAGGTATATCCGATATACATGTTATTGATGTGTATCTCACTAGTACTCGTAGTAGTGCCTCGGTATTTGATACGGGTTCGGTTGCTCATATTTGTAACTCGAAACAGGTGCTGCAGAATAGACGAAACTAGCAAAGAACGAGGTGACAATGCGCGTTGCAAATGGATCAAAGGTTGATGTGATCGCGGTCGGCACACTACCTCTTCATCTACCATCGGGATTAGTTTTATACTTAAATAATTGTTATTTGGTGCCTGCGTTGAGCATGAACATTTCGGATCCTGTTTATTGCTAGACGGTTACTTGTTTAAATCCGAGAATAATGGTTGTTCGATTTATATGAGTAATATGTTTTATGCACATGCACCTTTGATAGATGGTCTATTCTTATTGAATCTCGATTGTAGAAATACACACATTAATAACATTGAGGCTAAACGTTTGAAATTGAGCGATAACTCGACCTATATATGGCACTGTCGTATTGGTCATATTGGAGTGAAGCGTATGAAGAAACTCCATTCCGATGGACTTCTTGAATCACTTGATTTCGAATCACTTGAAAGATGTGAAGCATGTCTGATGGGTAAAATGACTAAGACTCCATTTTCTGGTATGATGGAGCGAGCTACGGACTTGTTGGAAATCATACATACCGATGTGTGTGGTCCAATGAGTGTAGCATCGTGCAATGGTTATCGTTATGTCCTTACCTTCATGGATGACTTGAGTAGATATGGGTATATCTATTTCATGAAACATAAGTCCGAAACTTTCGAGAAGTTTAAGGAATTTCAAAGTGAGGTAGAGAATCAACATAACAAGATGATTAAGTTTCTACGATCTGATCATGGAGGTGAATATCTAAGTTACGAGTTTGGAGAGCATTTGAAGAAATGCGGAATACTTTCACAATTGACACCGCCGGGAACACCACAACGTAATGGTGTGTCCGAACATCGTAATCAAACTCTCTTAGATATGGTTCGTTCTATGATGTCACTTATAGATTTACCGCTATCGTTTTGGGGTTATGCATTAGAAACAGCTGCATTCACTTTAAATAGGGCACCATCTAAATCTGTTGAAACGACATCGTATGAATTATGGTTTGGGAAGAAACCTAAATTGTCGTTCCTTAAAGTTTGGGGCTGTGAAGCTTATGTAAAGAAGTTATAGCCAGACAAGCTTGAATCCAAAGCGTAAAAATGCGTCTTCATAGGATACCTGAAGGAAACTATTGGGTATACCTTCTATCATAGATCCAATGGCAAAATCTTCGTTGCTAAGAATGGATCCTTTCTAGAGAAGGAGTTTCTCTTGAAAGAAGTGACTGGAAGGTAATTAGAACTCGACGAGGTTGTTGAACCTTCTCTTGAACTTGAGAGTAGCGCAGCACCGGAAGTGGTTCATGTGGCGCCTATGCCAATAAGAGAGGAAGCTAATGATGTTGATCATGAAACTTCGGTTGAAGTAACTACGGAACCTCGCAGGTCAACGAGAATTCGTACCACTCCTGATTGGTATGATCCCGTTATGAATGTCATGTTGCTGGACAACACCGATGACCCTGCGACATATGAGGAAGCAATGATGATCCCAGATTCCAATAAATGGCAAGAAGCCATAAAATCCGAGATTGGATCCATGTACGAAAACCAAGTATGGACTTTGGTGGACTTACCGGATGGCCGGAAGGCTGCCGAGAACAAATGGATTTTCAAGAAGAAAACAGATGCTGATGGTAATGTTACTGTCGATAAAATATCGACTTGTCGCAAAAGGGTTTCGACAAATTCAAGGATTTGACTACGATGAGACTTTCTCACCGGTAGTGAAGCTAAAGTCTGTGAGGATTTTATTAGCAATCGATGCATATTATGATTATGAGATATTGCAGATGGTTGTCAAAACGGCATTCCTCAATGGAGACATTGATGAAGAGTTGTATATGGTACCACCCAAAGTTTTTGTCGATCATAAAGATGCTAACAAGGTATGCAAACTTCAATGCTCCATTTATGGATTCAAGCAACCATCCCGGTGTTGGAATGTAAGGTTCCCAACCTTTAATAAGGTAGAGATCCCTGTGTTTACAATGCTAGTCCCTGGATCAATAGCTAGCATCCACAGTTAAGATGTAATATCAAGAAACAAAGGTCATAATACAACTTCATAACCAGGAATAAAATAAGTTATTACATCTTACATAGCTCATTTGGCTATTACATTACATTGCAGCAGAATATTTATAAACATGGGGTCCTTCATCTTCAAATTGCCACAGGCAGACATGTTGGTTGTAGACTTGTAATCCTAATCATTTAAACTTCACTAACATCAATCAAACCTGCAACATAACAAGTTACAGCCACAATGGTCAATACATTTGAATTGTATTGGCAAGTGATACTATGGTAGTATAGTGGAGTCTATCATCTATATGCATTTGGCAAAGTGAGGTTGAGGCTTGCATTGCTCAAAATAGATTTTTCCTTATCATTTGAAAACACTAAGTTTTTGCTTGACAAAAATCACCCAAGGCATATATCAATCAAAGATTGAAGATCCTTTAACCCTTGTTCAACCACAAGTTTTTAACTTAGAAATTTGGATGATGAGATTCTTGATAGCTTCCATGTCTTGATGCTCAAATTGTCCTTTGCCAGGGACATGGCTAAGTACTTAGATTTTACACTCTGCAGAGGTGGTGCACTTTCCCCACAAGACTTGGTTTCACCAAGACAAGATCTTTCAGAAGCCTTCCCTTAGACCAAAATGGACGCGTTCCAACCTATCATTCCCCTACCACCAACTGTCCATTTGGCTAAGTTCTTGCAACCTATATGATCCAAGCAGAGCCCATAATGCCAAGTGGCTGCACTTGAAGCTTCTCAACATTTTGACATCTCAAATCTCTTTGTTCCTGGGTGGCCATCCACAAGTGAGATACACAAGGTTCACCAGTCCCCTGGCCTTGTGTAACCACTCAACATAAACCATTCCTTCCATTCCACCCAGGTGTTTCATTAACTTAGTTGTTTTATTAACAAAACACAAGTCCTCAGACTTAGAAATTTTTCCATAGTGTGAATATATATTCCACCCTTGTTTTCTATTAGCTAAGCTAAGCATGATAGTAGTAGGAATCTTAACTTCGGAAATTTCTACTAAGGTTACATCTACTAGGATTTCCCATAGCATGGTTTATACTTAGCAAAAATTTCATGCAAGTTTTACTTAGAAAAATCACTAATGCATAGTGAAAGTAATGGGACAAAAGTATGTAGCATCACTTGCCTTTTTGGTAGAGGGTATAGGTTCACTCCTTGATCTTTGCAATGTTCACACACTTCAAGTCACTACAATTCAATCAAGCAAACAATATTTCAATCTACCATTCAAGCAATTCATCACATAAAATGATAGAATCAAAGTAATGCATGCAAGCATGCAATAGGTTGTTTTATTTGTAAAAGTGGTTTCTAGTAGGTTGTAAACATTTGGAAACACCTATTGGTCATTTTATAAAGTGGCAAAGTCATTTGTAAAAGGTTTCACTTTATAAACCATTTTTAAACCAAGGTATCATTTTATGTGGTGTAAAAATGTTTTCAATAAGGCATTAATCTATAGGGTTCATAAAATATGTTTTCAAATCATAAAATCTTGTGTTTAGGGTCAGAGAGTTTATTTCCAAAACATTTCTCAAAGGTTTTCTTCCAAAACCATTTTTAATAATTAAACCATATTTTTATTTGACTAGAATTGGTTTAAATCCAAGATTCATTCTTTTGTTTTACCAAATACATTTTTGAAACCACAATTTGTTTCCTATGGTCAGTAGGTTCAAAACAATCCATTTTCCAAAGATTTTATCCCCAAAATCATTTTAGAATTGTTTTTATAACCTAAACAAGCATACATAAGTTTCTGCAAAAACAAACATTTTAACAGAAACTTTTTACTAAACAAAGTGCATGGTTGGCTAGGGATTTCTTTTCTGAATCCATTGATATAAAGTTTTCAAAATTTGGACCTGTAGATTTAAAGTTATGGAATTTACAAAATCACATATCTAATAGATTCATATATGTTTTTAAATCAAAGTCTAAGCCACGTGGATCAATCCTATAGGCTGATACTGGTTCGGGCGGATCGGCTAACGTGGACTGTTGGATTTTAAGAGGATCGTGCGGCACAGATCAATTAAAAACGGTTCGATAAGTCATCTATCCTAACCGCTGGATCGGCATCCGATGGTCCTCATCGCACTGACCATGAACTGGTGGCGCTGCGGCGGTGGCTGGCGGCGGCGCGCTCAGACGATGACGGTGCCGGCGATACAGGAAGCTAGAGGATGATTGGGGTGGCTCACCAGAATCGTCGAAGCTTGCTGATGCTCAACGTGGTTATCGCAGGGCAGGGGGCGCACGGACGGGTCGGCAATCTCTCGCCGGAGTTGCTCCTAGCGTCGGGCTCCTCTGTTCGTCGTCGAAGGCGAAGATACGGGTCACACCAAATCAAACAAACCATGCAGTCAGATGCGTACGGGATAGGAGAATACGTGAGCATCGGTTAGAGGGGAGGGGGCGGTCAAAAGTTACCAGGGGGTGTCGCCGGAGTGGAAACAGACGGTGGCGGCACTTGGAGTCGTCGTTGTCGAGGCTCAGGGGCGCGCGCAAGCGAGCTGGCGCTACGGGGAGGTGCGCCTGGGTCTGGGAAACTTGCATGTGTGCTCGGGGAGGTAAGGGGCGATGCGGTGCTGCCGGAATTGGCCAAGAACCTCGTCGGAGACGGCGGCGGTGCAGAAGAAATTGGAGACAGCCTGGGGGCTCTCTTGCAGCGGTGTCTGAGGGGAAAGGAAGGGGAGGGGAAGGTGGTTAAACGAGCGTGATCGCGGGGGATTTTAATTCGTAGAATAACTCGTATTGATTCAAATTAAGACGCGGAAGAAACAGTCAGAGGAAAGGCGAGTTCATCGCGGGGTGAAGACGACGATGACCTGGCTGTGGGGCTCGGCGTCAGTGAGGGAGGGACGTTTCAGGTGGGGTCCAACGGTCAGCGTCTGTGTGGGTCGATTCACAGGTTCGAATCGTTTTCTGCGGGGAGGAGAGGAGCTGGGCTAACTGGGCCAGGTGGGCTTAGCTGTGCTGGGTCGAGTTTGTTTTCATTTTTTTCCTGTTCTGTTTGTTTTTCTATTTCTCTTTCTTTTATTCTGTTTTGATTTTGTTTGATCAATTCAAACCTCAATTTGATTTCAAATCTCAACCAAAGTTTGGGTAGTTTCAAATGTTGATTAGTAGCACATTCTGAAATCATTTTTTTTTTAATAAAACCTTATTCTTTTTGGGTCTTTTATTTATTCAAAATAGCCTTAGTTCTAAATCATATAAGATTTATTAATATTTCTAAACACCATTTGATTTTCCAAAACCACCCAAATCTTTTCAGTAGGTTTTTATTTGATTATTTGGGTGTCAAATAATTCATCTTGAATTATTTGGAAAGGTTTTTAATATGATTCATTAATCATTTAAGATTGGGTATTTATTTTAATTCCAATAGGATTTGGTTTATGCCATTTATTTTATTTTGGAAATTTCTTTATCCAATATTTTATTTGGATTTGGGTTCTAATTCATTCCACATGTTTAAAGATTTGGCCAAGATTTGGTTTGATCTTTAATATTCTTTATTTAATAAATCTTTCTTTTCTTATAAAATCCATATTCTTTTATTTGGAGATCCAAACTTGGTGATTCCAATTTGTGAAAACTTATTTATTATTTGTTTATCCTTTTAAATCCTTTTAGGATTAATTGCTCACCATTTGGTATGGGTTTAGATAAGGGCTTTAATAGCTTTGGGTATTCAATTCTTTTATCTTGTTAAATTCATAAGATTTTATTTATGGTTCCAAATTGAGTGAAACCAATTTATATGGCTTTATTATTTTTACTTGTCTTTCTTGATCATTTGTGAATGTTTGTTGACAAATTTTTATATGGATCAAATCCATGGATTTGGAGATACTTTGGAAATGATTTTTATTCCATTAGGGTTTAGGGTTTTGGATTTATTTTACAAATGTTTAAATTTCCAGATACATTCATTGAGGAATGCAATTCCCTTGATTTGGATTTTGTTGGATTCAAACTTTTACCAAAGTTTGTTCAAGATGGGATTTTAAGTTTCCTTTTTGTAACAAAAGTTTCTTTTCACCCTGATTTTCAACAAAAAATTATTTTGTTTATTTTATTTTTCACATTACAAGATTTGGAAAATCTTGGGATGTGACATGGAATCAATGTTTTGATAAGGTGATCAAAAGTTTTGGTTTTATACAAACTTATGGAGAAGCTTGTATTTACAAGAAAGTGAGTGGGAGCTCTGTAGCATTCTTAATACTATATGTAGATGACATGTTGTTCATTGGGAATGATGTAGACCTTCTTAATAGTGTCAAGGATTATTTGAATAATAGTTTTTCAATGAAAGATCTTGGCGAAGCAGCTTACATATTAGGCATTAAGATTTATAGAGATAGATCAAGACACATAATATCATTGTCACAGTACATATTTGGACAAAGTTCTAAAGAGGTTTGGAATGGAAGATAGCAAGAAAGGGTTCTTGCCCATGTTGCCCAATACGACCTTGAGTAAAACTCAAAGTCCTGCAACAGCAGAAGATAGAGAAAGGATGAGTAAGACTCCCTATGCCTTAGCCATAGGATCTCTTATGTATGCCATGCTATGTACTGGACCCGACATTACATATGCTGTTAGTTTGACTAGGAGATATCAAAGTGATCCAGGAGTGGATCATTGGACAGCGGTCAAAAACATCCTTAAGTACTTGAGAAGAACTAAGGATATTGTTCTTTCTTATGGAGGTGATGAACAGCTCGTTGTTAATGGTTACACCAATGCTAGTTGGAACACCGATCCGGATGATTCTAAATCTGAATCTTGATACGTATTTAATTTGAATGGTGTAGCAGTTAGCTGGAGGAGTGCAAAGCAAAGCATTGTGGAGAGATCTTCAACTGAATCGGAATACATAGCTGCTTCAGAGGCTTCACAAGAGGCGATATGGATGAAGGAGTTCATTACAGAGCTCGGTGTGGTTCCAAGTGCGCAGGACCCAATGTCTATCTATTGTGATAACATGGGCGCCATAGCCAATGCGCAAGAACCAAGGTCACACAAGAAGCTGAAGCACATCAAGCTACATTTTCACGCTATTCGAGAGGATGTCTAAGATGGTGACATAAAGATTTGCAAAGTACACATAGATCTTAATGTGGCGGATCCATTGAGTAAACCTCTCCCGAGAGCAAAACATGACCAGCACCAAACCGCCATGGGTGTTCGGTATATTACCATGTAATCTAGATTAGTTGACTCTAGTGCAAGTGGGAGACTGTTGGAGATATGCCCTAGAGACAATAATAAAAGAGGTTATTATTAAATCTTTGTGTTTATGATAAATGTTTACATTCATGCTATAATAGTATTAACCGGGAACATTAATACTTGTGTGATTTGTAAACTAAATTAGAGTCCCTGGTAAAGCCTCTATATAATACTAGCTTGTTGGTTAATGGATGATCGTGGTTTCGCAATCATGAACATTGAGATGTTATTAATAACAAGATCATATCATTGGGAGAATGGTATGATGGACATACTCCTATAGATAAGAATAGCATAAATATCAAGTCATTTCAATAGTTCGTTTGCTATAAGCTTTCTGATACATAGTAACCTAATTCCTTTGACCATGAGATCATGTTAATCACCATCACTGGAAGGATGCTTTGATGACATCAAACACCACACCATAACTGGGTGGCTATAAAGGTGGCATTGAGTGTTCGGAAAGTATGTGTTGAGGCACATGGATCAAAAGTGGGATTTGTCCATCCATATGACGGATAGATATACTCTAGGCCCTCTCGATAAAATGTCATCCAATTATTGATGTAGCCCGACCTACGGTCGTTACCACATCATGGTCTCCAACTTACGCCAAGACGTCATGGACTCCAAAGGTGAATATGTTCCTCTATGCGAGCCCACTTCTTACCCTATTGAATGGTATGCTACTTCATACTCCGTCACATATGCATGATAGGTTCACACTGGCAAGTACGGAGGCAAGGGAGGAAGCCCAGAACATCAAGCCCGACAAGACGGAGGCCTGGAAGAGGAGGCGGAAGAAGCCACGGCTGAACCACCGGAGTCTCTAGTCCTGCTACACCGGAGTCTCCGGTCCTGCGCACCGGAGTCTCCGGACCGACCCCAGCAACTGACCCGAGGACAGTCAGTACGCCACTCCGGAGACGACACCGGAGTCTCCGGCCTACACTGGAGTCTCCGGCCTACACGATGGGCCTGCGCGCCACCAGCTGGGCCTTCGGCCCATGTACTCCTCTAGCTCGTCCAAACCCTAGTTTTAGCCCTAAACTACCCCTGTTTATGTGGCTGGCCTATAAATAGAGCCCCCACCCCTTCATGTATCCCTTGGGCATAGATGATAGACTAAAGACAACCCCCTTGTGTGGAATCTCTAGTTTTACCTCATCCCCTTTACCAAGGGGACCGACTATCGTCACCAACCTCGATTGGACTTTGCATCACGCATCCATCGTTGAACAAGGCCTTGGAGTTCGATGTCTCGTCTCCAAGTTGTCAAGACCCTCCCCAAGGTGTTCTTCCCTCTCCGATGTGGATTTGAGGGAGCACGTTGACCGATCTTTCCTTGCGAGGATTCTATCGGACCGGTGGCCGCCGTTCGGGAGCAATCGGCCTTGTATCGTGTGAGTTTTGCGTGTGTTCATCGTGTTCTTCGTGAGGTGTGTGTTCGCTTCCGCTACGTTCTCCCTTTCCCCTCGCTTTCCCATCGATTTGACCACGAGATCCGTGAAGATCGGGCCACCCAAGAGGTTAACCCCTCCATCATCTGGTATCAGCAGCTTTTGGTTGCCACGGATTTCTCATCGATTTGGTCTTTCCCCATAAATTCGAAATTTCACCAAAAACAGCCCCAATTCGTGTTTTGGATCGATCTGTGATTTGAGTGAGTTTTGGTAGGTTTTGATCCATGGATTGCTTTCTAAACTAGTTGATCTACCTTCCCCTGCGTTCCCATGGCCTAATTCCTTGATTTCCCCCATCAATTTGAGGTTTTGGTTCGAGTTTTTCCGCCCAAAACGCGCCCCGTTCGAGTTCTGGATGCTCTGGAATCTCCCGGACCAGAGTCTCCGGCCTAGGCCGGAGTCTCCGGACTTTTTGAGCTCCAGACCGGAGTCTCCGGACCTCCAGACCGGAGTCTCCACCCCTTCCTGCAGACAGAAAAACTGCAGCACGGTTTTGAGCATAACTTTTGCATTTCAACTCGGATTTTGGTGTTATTTAGCTCGTTTCGAAGAGGAGAAGGAGCACTACATCATCATATGCGTTGTTCATGCTATCTAATCCATCCAAATTCCATGAGCAAGGCGGAATCCAACAATAAAGGGTGAAGATCGTCGACGAAAGGTATAACATTCCGCGACTTTTCCCCACTTGCATTCCTTTGTGAACCCCACTATTTTTGCGAGCAACAAACACCTATTGAGACTAGTTCCTCTTATGATTGCTTGGGCTATGCACATTTGATACCTTGTAGAATTCCTAGCAAACGTGTGAGCGCTATCTCATATAGTTATCTTGTATAGTTGTTGGCACAAGGAAGAGGCAAGTGAAAAGAAAAAGAAAGAAAAAAATAGAAAAAAAGGAAAATAGAAAAAGAAAGAAATATACATGTGCCTCATAGAATAGGAAGCGCAAGCTCGATGAACATCATATAGGTGGTACTTATTGTGCATATCTTGTAGCCCACCAATTTTGTGCAATCGAACTAGCGTCTCTCCTTGTACTTGTGTGACACGAGCTTATAGTCTTCGCTAGGTAATCTTTCGGTTCTTAGCTCACTTTTTCCATCGCACAAGTTCCATTTATCCCACCGTGTGTGTTTCCTTATACATATTTCTTATCTTGTGGATTGACTTGTTGTTTTACGCGAGAGAAACAATTAAATTTCTTAGCGCTGGTACTATGGAGTGCGGGCGTGCCAGTATACGATAGTATACAAATTAAATAAAGCAAACACAAAGATTATGCGGGAAATTTGTAGTCTTCAATGATATTCATAAGAACATACAAATCTCATTGTACATCTTCCTTGTGCGATATCTGACATACAAAAGAAACGATTGTGTAGTTCTTGAGCCCTAGAGCCTCGAGAGGACTTCTAGTTAATTACATTCACGGGTTTATGACCGTGAAAGACCTCCGATTATGCTGCATCATACGGTCATCATCATCATCACCTCATAGCTCATTTTCTCCAAGGGCACATAACATGCAAATACTGATTAATGTAGTTCGCAGCCATATCGACAAAGTATGGATGTCTTATCCAGTCAGTCAGTGAATTCAGACAAAGTCTCGTAGATGTTCGGCCTCGTCGGTCACGAACGGTGTGTATCCCACCTCGTCGGTCAGGATAGATATGTAGGTTCCGGCCTCGTCGGTCACGGAAGAAAAGTAAATTGGCTGGGACAAAATACTGAATCACTCGACTAACATGAATTGTAGCTCCATAAATTGTTAAAGTTAACAACGGGGCCTTGCTTATTCCAGAGTAGGTGGCCGTACTGGATTTAAATAACACACGCATGTGCCTTTTGGTGCGTGTCCGTGTGAACATGACACATGAACAACAACACTTGTATTTTAGTAAAGCATCGTGAGCCATTTGATGTCGCAGGAAATGTTCATAAGCGAGCCGGCGGCGATGTAAATTGCGTAGAGCCAAGACACTTAATCTTTGGTAGATCAAATCATGCAATGTCCATGGCGGCGATATAAATCGCGTAGAGCCGAGATGAAACAATTTCGTATATTGACTATGAATATCATTGGCATCGATATAAATCGCGTAGAGCCAAGACGACACAAATTTTGTAACTCGGACTACTAAACTCCTCGGCGGCGAAATAGATTCGCGTAGAGCCGGGACACCACGAATCTCATGAATCAGGCTATGAAACTCATCGGCGGCGATATACATCGCGTAGATCCGAGAGAATATATATTTTTTAGATCAAGAGCCACATCGGCGGCGAATAAATCGCGTAGAGCCGAGAAAAAGACTTTTTAGATCAAGAGCCACATCGGCGGCGAATAAATCGCGTAGAGCCGAGAAAGGAATTTTTTAGATCAATAATCACATCGGCGGCGAATAAATCGCGTAGAGCCGAGAAAGGAATTTTTAGATCAAGAATCACATCGGCGGCGAATAAATCGCGTAGAGCCGAGAAAGGAATTTTTTAGATCAAGAATCACATCGGCGGCGAATAAATCGCGTAGAGCCGAGAAAGCAGAAATCTGCAACATGAAATGCACAAAAACAAGAAAGAATATGCGCATGCTACCTTCATGCGATTTTACTTACCATGTGATGCCATCGATTTGCAACGTGAAGAAGGCCACCGAGTGCGGATTGGAAGCCGTGTCAGTGGCGTGGGTGTGTGGTAGATGAGATGAACTAGTATGAAGAAGAATGAATATCCGTATGTGATGGTGATGAAAATAGGTGTACGAGTATGTGTGTGGCCAGTGCGTGTGTGTCTAACCTCTCTCTAATGATCACACCGGGTGATATTTATATTAGCATCCCACCAACAGCCATGCATAGAGATAAAGAGATAAGTACATCAGCGCCACCGACGCGGCGGTTAGCAACCTGATCTTATCCTGAGCTAGCTGCTCCGCTAGGCGAGGTACTCGGCCGTTCGATCCATTGACCCGGCCAGTCATCTTTGCATGCGTATTTTATACATACGAGTATTCACTTTAGCCTGGATCGTAGGTCCGTTCACACGTATACATGCTAGCTAGGTAGCTGATATGAGCCAGCAATATTTGAATTTCTCGTTGCTAGCTGATATGAGCCAACAATATTTGAATTTCTTGTTGCTTAATAAGTTACCAACGAGTCCATCTGACATAATGCATGCAATTGTTGATTATCACTCCATGCATGAATAGCTAATCAATCCGATAGCCAAAATAACTCTGCTAAACGGAATGTCACAGTGATTCTCCTTTACTTCTTTTGATCAATAATTATTTATAATACTCCAGAGAATTTTTATCACCATAATTTCTGCTAGTGTCCACTGACACCATATCATATAGTGCTATGTGATAAAAACACTGTCGAACAAATGTCCCTCGCCAAGTTAAGTTTAAATGCGGAGCAATTTGCACTTGACTTGGTGAAACAAAATTGATCCATATCTCGCCAGAATAACTCAATCCAAACTGCCTGAACGAACCAACAATCCTAACTGTAGAGTACGTATGGGGTTCAATCGTTAACAACCGAGTTGACTCCTTGTTTGCTACGTAACATCAAAATCTCAACTGCATGCCATTATAAGTACGGCCGCAGCCCCAAGGTCAAGTTCCACAAACTCTTCCATCAAATTTCCTCTACACACGCCGCCACGTAACGGAGCTTAACCTCCTCCACCGGAATTCTCAGGTGCATCTATTTTCCTCTTCCTTTTGAATTATTTTTACCTTGTTAGCAGGCTCTGCATGAATGATTGCACCAAGCCTCACCACGGAGACTCCATCAACAATTCATCTGTTGTAGATTGATCCGTGCAATACCAATGAGATCGGTTTGAGCAAAATAGCATATGCACTTGTTTCGGAGTAGTCCTCGTTAGGTACAGCTGAAGTCAGATCTGATCATGTCAGCCTTGCCGCCGCGACATCAAGTAGTCCTCGTTAGGTACAGCTGAAGCTGATCCTTGGATCATTGCACTCGTTGTGGAGTAGTCCTCGTTAGGTACAGCTGAAGCTGATCATTGAAGCAGTGCGCTCGCCTTTCATCTCAGCAGGGTCGGCATCATATAATATTGGTCCAGGCACTTGAAGCTACAATCCGATCGTAAAAGCATCAGACTGACATCTGGTCGTGAGAAAATTGCTGCAAAATATCTTTGCCTCGCAGTTAAGGCGGCGAAGTGACCGACTCCGACGCAGGATCAGATAAATATTGTGGAGTACCACAACTGTCATTTGAAAGCTTGGTGTAGTACTCTCTGCTAAGTTACGTTGAAGCTGCACTTTAATGATCATGGAGGCAACATCGTTGTTGACAAGACACAACCCCTTTCACCAGTTGCCGTTGAATAGCCCTCGTTAGGATTAACAGGTCACAGTTATTGCTTGATATTAAACTGCTTGTCTAGTTAACGATAGGTTCAGTTAAAAATACACTGTGATCATGGAAGCGGCAACACATCAGATCATTAATTATCACAAATTGTTACTGGTCCTCTTTTTTATAAACTGAAGCTGCACTGCCCTTAAGTAGGCCTCGATAAGATATAACGGATGGGCTACAGGAAGCATATCTAGGATCTGCTACTGATCAAGCCTTGAAAAATTCTCTGTTATAGTAGATCAGACATAGACTTCGACAAATGACAGTGATGCCTCAGGTTACATTATTCATTACTGATTATTTTCCGTAAAGGAAATACATATCATAAATATTCTCTGTATCATTAGTAAGGCTGACTTCGGCATCTGACTCATCATCAATTTGACAACAACATTATTCTGCCCCATACTTTTTACACATTGTGAAGTTACCCTTTCTGCCCTTTGCAGGTAGGAACTTATCTCTTGCTCTCACTGATGCATTACAGGCCTCATTGGCGCAGGCACCCGGAAGATAGGTGGGAAGAATCTGAGGAGTACAACGAACGGGGCTATAATAATAGCTATAGATACGTTCGTGAAAGAGAGGGTCCCAACCATCAGCCTTACCGTAATACTGTGGCTCAACCGCCCAGGCCACAACGCTACATACGCCCATAATATCAAGGCTCAAGAGCTTCTTTCCACAAAGGTAATTCTTACCCGGGGATAAGAAATTACCCAACAACCCAACATCAGCACAGGTCCAACCGTGTCGGTGTCGGCATGGGTAACAAACGTGGGAAGAACAACTCGAAAGCTGGATCCTCAACTAGAGGAAACACTCAAAAGACCACAGTGGAGTCTGATGCTGCGATGGTACTGCATATAAACCCCCTTTTAAAAAAAAACCCATCTTTGTTGTGCATAATCCGCTTACACTTTTCTATTTTTTTAGAAGCCCGACACTCATTCAAGAAGTTTTTCCTCCCAAAAGGATATGAGCAACAACAGTTTAAGTGACACTGATGTTGATGAAAGAGCAGGTGCTGATGGTGAAGCCATCCTGTGGGAAGAGGCTAACGAAATCTATAGTGATGCCATTCTAAAGCTTCCAGATGTTGGTAAGGATATGGCAGACCATGACGCCGAGCAATACATTAATGAAGCTATAAGAATGTTGGGTCTCGAACGTACTGAAAGGATGAAGATTACATCTCGACCTCTCAACAAATGCCAAGTTCCCACCCCTCCTAGGGACCTGACCAATAAATTCTTCCGTTGTGAAGGATTTTCGAAAGATGCAGAACTTGCCTTTGCTGAAAAGAGCACAACGTTTACTGTTCTAGAGCCGGTCCTGAAGGAGGCGCCGTCAGCAATGACTAACACCTTGGCCCAAGAGTTCATCCGTAGCCCTTCTAAGTTGTGGTGGAATGACTCTTCTCTTAAGCTCCAAACATCAATTCTGTATCATCATAAGCTCCTATTGTGGGCTTGGATGATGCTCGTCTCGGCGGAGGACAAGGAAATGTTGCTGAAGGCTGACATTTTCCGCGGCGTTCTAGCATCTCTATATCAGATTCCCATCAATACGTCACTACTTGCTGCCTTCCTTACATTTTGGAATTCAGAGGGGCATACTTTGGTCACCACTCAAGGAGAGATGGGATATCCTCTCATAGCCATGTATGATATCATGGGAATCCCCATTTCTGGTCACCTTTATGAGGAACATATCCCTCTTGAGTCCGAGGTTTCAGGGATTGTGAGGGTCCTTCATACAGCATACACGGACGCATGGGTGCTGCAGCAGGAAGGGAGTTATTCCCATGTGACGCTCCAAAGTTGGATAGATCATTTCATAGGTAGACTTACTTCACTTTTACCTCTTCATATATCTTAGTTTCAACAGCATGGATAACTCGCTGACATACTCCTCCTTTGTAGGTGAAGACCTCGGAGCCACCGTTAAAACGCAAGCACCAATGCCAAGTCACTTTTATGCAGACCCGGAAGATCCATTACTCTCACGACTTGATTTCCGCACACTTGAGCTGCAAAACCGGTGGTCTGCTCGTTTCAGCAATTACAGAGTATTTCATCAGCAACAATATGGACGAGTGATATACCGTGCAGCATTTATTGCAGCTTGGCTATGCACATATTGTGTCCCAGTTCATATGGGGGCCTATATCCGGCCAGAGGTTTTTTGTGCTGCGGCACGACTTGCTCAAGGCGTTCGCCTTGCGATTGGTACAGCAAGTATGGCTCATTTGTATCAAAGCCTCGACAATGCTAGTCAGAATATTATTGATGGATCTGAATCAGCTAGTGAGTGTCAGTTGGCAATACCAGCTCACTTCATTATGGGTTGGTTCTCTTCTTACTGGAAGATGACGCCTTCACAGCCGGGTGTGAATCCCAAAATTACCCACTTCCCCCCTGTTGTAATCCCTCAAGAAACACACGAATTTGACTGTAAATCAACTAAGATTTTAGAGAGGAGTTCATACATCAGGTTACAGTTTTGGAATAGACTACTGAGAACTAGAGCAGCTTCTAGAGCTCCGGCTCCTCTCCTTATCTTATCTTCCTTTTACACTCTAGCCCTTCTGACATTTACAATTTACAATAGAGTACATAATTATACCAAATACAAATGTACAAACTGTAAACTCAACACTCCCCCTCAAGATGGGGCAAACACATCATATAACCCCATCTTGCTACATAAGCCAGAAAAAACCTTTTCAGCTAGGCCTTTGGTCAGAATATCCGCTAGTTGGTTTGAAGAGCACATAAGGCATACATATTATACCTTGGTCTAGTTTCTCTTTGATAAAGTGTCGGTCAATTTCTATGTGCTTTGTTCTACCGTGTTGAACTGGATTATGTGCTATATCTAGTGCAGCCTTATTATCACAATACATCATCAAAGGTCTTGCTTGAAATAGACCCAACTCCAACACTAAGATTTTTAGCCATAAGGCTTCACATACTCCATGAGCCATAGCTCTTAATTCCGCTTCTGCAGTGGACCTTGCAACAACATTTTGTTTCTTACTACGCCAAGTAACTAAGTTTCCTCCAACAAACGTACAATATCCTGATGTAGATCTTCTATCATCTAATGAACCAGCCCAATCAGCATCGGTATAACATTCTATTTGTAGATTGCCACTTGACTTATACAATAAGCCTCGACCCGGGCACCCCTTTAAGTACCGAAGGATCCGATTTACTGCATCCATATGGAAACTTTTAGGATTATGCATAAACTGACTCACCACGCTCACGGCAAAAGCTATATCAGGACGAGTATGTGATAAATAGATCAAACGACCAACAAGTCTCTGATATTGCTCTCTGTCAACAGGTTCCCCGGATTCACTAGTCAATTTGTGGTTTTGTTCAATTGGTTTTAATGCTGGACGACACCCAGACATTCCAGTTTCTGACAATAGATCTAGCACATATTTTCTTTGAGATAAATAGATACCTCTTGAGCTTCGTGAGACTTCAATTCCAAGAAAATACCTCATTTGTCCTAGATCCTTGACTTCAAATTCATTCATCAAATGTTTCTTCACCTTTTTAATACCGTGATCATCATCTCCTGTAATAACAATATCATCAACATAGACACTTAATATTGTGAGTTTCCCGTCACATCTTTTATAAAATAAAGTATGGTCAGCATTGCTCTGGTTGAAACCCAATTTCAGCATAGCTTTTCTAAATCGATCAAACCATGCACGAGGAGATTGTTTTAAGCCATATAGTGAACGACGGAGTTTCAAGACCCTTCCTTCAGTTTTTACTGTGCTGAAACCAGGTGGTATATGCATATAAATTTCCTCCTGAAGGTCCCCATGCAAGAATGCATTTTTTACATCCATCTGAAATAAATTCCAACCAAGATTAGCTGCACAAGATATCAAAGTTCTTACGGTATTCATTTTTGCTACAGGGGCAAATGTTTCCTCATAATCTACACCATAAGTTTGTGTGTAGCCTTTGGCCACCAACCGAGCTTTATACCTTTCTATTTTACCCTCAGGGTTATACTTGATAGTATAAACCCATTTGCAACCGACGGGTTCCTTGCCCTTTGGCCATTCTACCAATTGCCACGTATTATTCTTTTCTAGAGCATTCATTTCATCCAACATTGCTGCCTTCCATTTAGGATCATTCACTGCATCCTTCCAATCTTTAGGTACTGATGTAGAATCCAAGGATGCAATAAAGCTCCTAAAAGAAGAAGTACATCTATCATATGAAACATATTTTGCAAGATCGTGTTTATATCCTACACAATCCTTCAACCGCGCAGGTACATCTACTATTCTTTTTTTCTTTCGTAACGCAATCGGTTCATCACTTATTTGAGTACTAGAGGATGGTGTATGTGTTTCAGTACCTTGAGCATCATCCTCATCATGGGCCATTTCTTCACTTGTTGGAACCTCCTCTAGTACTTGTGGTTGATAAACAGTTCCTTCTTCAACTTCCAAAGGTACATCGCCCCCATCATCTACTTCTATCCCTTGTTGACCTGAAAGATTTTCATATGTTTCAGGTATTAATGTACTATTATCACCTTCATTCATGTTGGCAGTTTTCTCCCCCTCTGTTTCATCTTCTGAGCGCATGATATCCACAATAGGTACCATTACAGCTCCCCTATCATTGCTCTCTTTTATGATATTCTCCCCCTTGCTACCTGTATAATTTTCATTTCCTTTTAAGGAATAGAATGGTTCATTTTCATTAAAGGTAACATCCATACTCACAAAGAATTTCCTTTCAGAAGGAGACCAGCACCGATACCCCTTTTTTGTAGGAGAATAGCCCACAAAGATACATTTGATGGCTCTTGGATCGAGTTTTCCTGCCGAACTCCTGTAATCATGAACAAAACATGTACACCCAAATATTTTTGGTGGCACAATAAATGAGTTAGAGCCATACAAACATTCAATTGGAGTCTTATGCCCCAGAACTCTAGAAGGCATACGATTTATTAGATAGGCAGCAGTTTTGACTGCTTCTCCCCAAAGGAATTTTGGCACATTCATCATAAACATGAGAGCTCGAGCAACTTCTAGTAAATGTCTATTCTTTCTCTCTGCCACCCCATTTTGTTCTGCAGTATCCACACACGTGGTTTGATGTATAATACCATAGGTAGACAAGAAGTTACTAAATTCACCATTGACATATTCTGTACCATTATCGGAGCGTAATATTTTCACATTTGTGCCAAACTGGTTGCGCACCATATTAAAAAAATCTTTGAAAGCAGACAGTACTTCAGACTTATGCTTTAAGAGGTATAACCATGTGCACCTACTAAAACCATCGATGAAGGTCACATAATATCTATCCCTTGTGAGGGTAGTTACAACCGATGGACCCCATACATCCGAATGCACCACATCAAAAGGTGACTTACTTCTCTCATTACTACTTGGATAATTGGTTCTAGTGTGTTTAGCCAGTTCACACACATCACACACAAGCTTCTCTTTATAATGACTTTTAACTTGAGATGGAAATATACGACTAAGGGCTTGGAACGACATGTGCCCTAGTCTATAATGCATTAAGAGTAATTCATTGGTTGATAAAATACCCTTCACATTGAGTGCATACGGATCTTGGGCATTGTTGAGGTAGTAGAGGCCTTGATCCTCAACTCCAGTCGCAAGAAGTCTTCCTGTCTTCAGGTCCTGAAATATACAGGAATAGGGTTCAAAAGATACCCTGCAATTAAGCGACTTTGTAATCGAGCTAACCGACAAGAGGTCCACTGGAAAATTTGGTACATGTAAGACAGGGCTCAATGGAAGAGTAGGAGTACATGTGATGTTCCCAGAGCCCATAATTGGAGCTGAGGAACCATCAGCTATGCGTACTCTATCTCTTCCAGATCGTGGAATATATGTAGAAAAATACTTAGATGAGCCTGTCATATGATTCGTAGCCCCTGAATCAATTATCCATGATGTTAACATCTGATTCGACCCTTTTCCAGTATGAGCATCAGGAGTAGTCTCGGAAGGGCCTGCTGCGTTAGTTGCCATAAGCTTTGCCTTAAACTCTTCCAATGCATGGGCTGTAACTACAGATTGTTCTTCTCTAGATGAGGTGAACTGAGCTCGATCGGTACTTCTCATATTACCACCACGAGTAAACCCGCTATATGGTTTACGTTGCCATCCAAGAGGGTAACCAACCAAATCAAAACATTTTCCTTTCACGTGACCTGGATTTTTGCAATGATCACACACGACCCTAGTCCTCTTTGCATGGTCAATTCTGGGAGCACCTACTCAACCATTTCCTGATTGAATTTTATTAGCTGGAGATAGTGCAGCCCGATTGTCAATATTTTCTTGTGGAGCTGTGATCTGATTTGACAATCTTGTTTCCTCCTCAAGTATACTAGCAATGGTCTGGTCGAGTGTAGGCCAATCTGTCATGGCTTGTATGAGATGGGAACGCAAATTGAACTCAGAGTTCAGGCCATCAAGAAATGTCTGAACCAGCAATGGTTCAAACCACTCACGAAGGAGTGAGATATCCCTAGGATCATGTACTTTAAATGGTCTAAAATACTCTAGGTCTCTATATAGCTTCTTAATTTCTCCTGCGTATTCAGTCACTGTCTTCTGCTCTTGCTTGATATGTCTCAGTTCATGAAAAATCCTGCTGACTTGCATCTTGTTTGATTTCCCTGAGAATTGTTTTTCAATATTTGTCCACACCTCAGCTGCAGACTCAAACCCTTCAACTTGTTCCCTCACAGTCTTCTCCATCGAACTGAGCAACCACACCATGACACGCTTCCGGTTTTGGTCTCATTGATCTTGTGTGACTTCTCCGGGCTTTTCCTCATCTGCTTTCAGGAATTTCTCCAAACCATGTGCCTCCAGGATCAAAGTGGCATTGCGTGCCCAGCTGAAATAATCAACTGGACCAGATAATTTAACCGGATTTGGTTCTATACTGATCTTCATCACATCTGACACAGTGCTTGATTTTGTTTGTGCATGTTCCATTAACTGAGCTAGCATCCGCTGCATGCTCTCACACAGTTTCTCAATACCAGAATCTCTATTGTTTTCTCCCATGACCACTGAACTGAACGCTACAACGTATTCTTCAAAAAACCGAACAGCTACAACAGCTTGACACAGGATTTAGCAAACAAAACAGTCCAAATCCTCTCCACCGGATTACCACAGATCAACAAGATTCAATGCACCAAATGCTTCTGGACTGAACAGATTTGTACCTGAGAGGTCCACAGCCGGGTCAGTGCAGCTCCAACTGTGCACAGCTCTTGAACGGCTTCAGATTTCAGACCGGCACAGCACGACGACGGCAATGAGACAGCACAAAGGCAACGCCGCACAGTTCGAGGACGATGCGGCGTGGTACCAAGGATGACGGCGATGCCGCACAAAGAAGACGCGTCGAGGACGGCGACGACCTTGACGAAGATGGCTGCGGCGCACAAAGGCGGCCACTCCACGACGACCAGCAAATCTAACAGAAATTAGATCAAATCTGAGTCCCAGACCGATTGCTCTGATACCATGTTGTAATCCCTCAAGAAACACACGAATTTGACTGTAAATCAACTAAGATTTTAGAGAGGAGTTCATACATCAGGTTACAGTTTTGGAATAGACTACTGAGAACTAGAGCAGCTTCTAGAGCTCCGGCTCCTCTCCTTATCTTATCTTCCTTTTACACTCTAGCCCTTCTGACATTTACAATTTACAATAGAGTACATAATTATACCAAATACAAATGTACAAACTGTAAACTCAACACCCCAATTCGTCACGGACGCCTGGAGAATCACCTCAACTGAAATTAGTTTGTTTGAGGCCCATCGGCTTTTTATTGACTTGGCAACGGACAATGAATCTCTACTCTCATTGTCCTTCTTGGGAAAATCTTGCATCCGTTTCCCTAAGTCAGAATCTGAAGTTTTGTTAAGTGATGCACGCGAGTCTGTCGATGGTATCCGCAATACCATCCGGATTACCACTATAGACATGCTGATTAGCTCTAGTGTCGGCGCCGTCACACACACTAGGTGTCAGTTTCATCACAACTTGGTATATTGTCCGCATCGTTTCGCTCGCATGCATGCGTGTGATCAAGACGTCCCTGACTTCTTCATGGAAGGACCAAACGGGCAATTTCTTCTGCAATTTTCTACCTATTTGAAGGGTACTCGTGAGGAGACAACTGAACATTTGCAGAGGAGACATTTGGCCTATTACTTTCCAACGGGTCACCGATTCCATTTACAGCCCCTCTCTCGGAGAACCAAGTGTTCAGCTGAGTATATGAAATGGTGTATGTCCGCGCTAAATTTCTTTACCAAAGCTGATATGATTTGTTCTGGCCAAGAACCGCCATGCACCCCTCAAGGGGACGAGATAAATGCCTCATCTATCACAGGTAAACAACAATTTCCTTTTAACCTTTAAATGACTCACGTAATTAACACAGTATATTTGGACTGTAGCTGCATGCGCGTCGAAGATCAAAAGTAAGAACACAGCAAGGGTGGTCACACTCGCTTCCACCGGTAGCAAAGGGAATGAAACTGCCCCTAATTCAGGTAAATGATGTTCACTTTACAATCTTGCTTTCTCTCACACAATGACGACATACTTACTTTTATTTAAATAAACTCAGGTATGTCTACCATCGGGGCCACTCTTTTATCCAAGGGAACTCAAGGTGTTTCAAAAGCCATAAAAACAAAGCCTCTAAACGTGAGAGATACCTTCTCTCAAAAGCCACCTCTTTGAAAGGAACCCAAGTTGACTTGGTACTGATTTTTTGTTGGTTTTGCAGGCTCTTTCATACCAGTAGTTACTCACTTGTCGAAGGAAAATATTCCCGCCTCCGGTAAGAAGAAGAATACGGCTTCTGACGGAGAGAAAATCAGGACCGTCCCTGAACTAGGTAATGAGAAATTTACTTTGCCAATTCTGGCCAACTGCCTCTTGATTCCGGTATGCAAAAAAACCGTTTAGAGCATAACCATGAATTCTTGAATCGCAGAAACCATGACTGTCATCCCACCGCTAGATAAAGTTTTTATTAGAAAGAGAAGCAATCCCAAAGACTTGGCCGCTCGATTCCTCAGGCTATCAAGTTCACACAAGGATGGTCGTGACCAAAAGGAGGATGTGGCCATTATTGAAGCTCCTGTTTCTATCTCTTCTGGGACTGAAGTCTCTTTACCAGGAGACATCAATGTTCTGCAAGGGAACAGGGGAAAACGTTCTTCTCCTCAGCATATACTTGACGAGGAAAAGACAGACTTATTGGCACCTGTTGTTGAAGATCAAGAACTTGATGTGATAACTGAACAACAGGGGGATCACAATGATGGTAGCCCAATAAAGAAGCAACGTTTGGATTGTCCAGGTAATTAAAAACACCCAACTTCGAATTTGTACCATCGTACGACATAAACATATAGCTCACGTAGCCCCTCCTCGTTTTTTTTGTGTTATGTCAGATGGAGGACATAACTTGGAAGTGGCATTATCCAAAGCTGCGGCACTGAAATCCAGCCTGGATCAGACCATAAAATGCTATTTGAACAGTGTTGGCGATGAGTTCACTGTCCTTAAGCGTAACCCTGATCAAAACTGCATCAGCAAACATGGAGAACGTACGGGCATCGTGGTGCCCCAGTTCACTGACCCTATTCTGAGAAGCATGATGGGATACATCCATTCTGATCTTAAACGTATCCACAAGCTGATTGCCTCGCCAATTTTAGACAAGATTTCTTTGAGCACCAGGATTGGGAGAGTCTTGAACAGCTGGAGAAATATGTTGCAGGACAAAATTCCTCAAGAGGTACAAGAACTCATGAGTGAGTTGGAGCGACTGAGGGAGAATTTGAATAGCAAAGTGGAACATGCAGTTTCCTTTAGCATTTCTAGTATGAGAGCTGATGAAGAGCACGTGAAAGAGCAGCTCAGTATTGGTCAGAAGTCTCATGGATCTATCATGGTGGGCTTTAATTCTCTTAAGGACTACGGCAGCGTCTGGAATACCCTCAAGGATGAAGTGAAGCAACGAAAGAAAGAGCAAGTCGCGAAGATCAAGGAACTCACTGATGCACTAGGGAATGCCAGGTCCAAACTCTTCTTGGAGCAGGAATATGAAAAGAAGCTCCACCAACTCCATAGTCAGTATGATGAAATAGTTAGTGGGGCGTCTAATGCTCTTTCTCGTCTTGAAAAAACATTGGCACAAGGGAGTTCTTGTTTGGAGAGTATCACTAAGGCCATTGAAAAGGCAGGAAGCCTAGGTGATTCTGAACTGCCAATCGGTTTGCGCGAACAGCTTAAGTTCGTGGAATCATGCGTGGTTGAAGGTGTTGATGATAATGATGAGTAGTCATTCACCAACGCATCTGTCATAGCTCACATAGCCAAGTTTTTCATCTCTTTCCCTTTTTAGTCGAGGTCGCCATAGTTTGCTTCGTTATCGCTGAACTTCAGAATTGTAATCGAGGATATTATTTATCAATAAAAGAATACATTTATCTTTGGTATCCTCTTTGTATGATTTTTTTTACTGCATGTTCTTGTATGGTCACACCCCTAACCTGTATGATCCCCTACTTTTGAGTACTTCCACTTTTTCATGGTCAAGCTTAGATGTACTAACAGTTGTATTGTGCATGTAAAATAAACTCCGGACCAGTACACCTGACCACCATCAAAAATTCCCTTTTTTTTATCAGGCAAAGGGGTGGCCAACTTGCGCTCTAACAGGCCATATCTGCATGTAGATCCCTCAACTCAAGCTTTGGGAAACCAGCCTTTGCAAATCAGCTCGTTTCATTACCCTTTATTTTCCTTGTAATGTGTTGCATGCGCCTCTTTGTATTAGTGAATAACATAGGCATACTTAACTATCGATGAGTAAAATCAGTGTTTTAGCAAGATCACGGCGAAATCCCTGCCATGTTGCGGTGTTGATGTTCATAGTGTCGGTCTCTACTGTAAATTGATCATATTGTTTAGGTCAGGTTAAACCTGAATTACACAAGCCACAACGGAAGTCCATGTTGTGTATGTGTCAAATTTCAGTAAATCCAATTGTGACCATGATGGTGCCAGCCAATAGGATAATGACCGTGTGACAGAATATGTTCGAATTCTGACGAAGTACCGTGCTGTCACAACGGAATTTCTCTGCGACCGTATTACTGAATTACACAAACCACAACGGAAGTCCATGTTGTGTATATATTAAATAAATATCAATAAATCCAATTGCGACCATATGGTGCCAGCCAATAGGAATACTGATACAATGACTGCGTGACGTATATGTTCCGAATTCTGACGAAGTACCGTGCCATCACAACGGAATTTCTCTGCGACCATACTACTGCTCGGTGCCAACCAGAGAATTTTCGCACACCAAGTCACTGTTTCTGAAATGTTGAGGTGAGGCGAAAGGACCTGCCATCCTCAAGAGATTTCATCAACTCTACTGCAACCGTTATATACCCACAGTGCCAGCCAGTGGAGTCAAAAAGGAACCCAAGGAAACGCAACAGGAACAAGACATATAACTGCAAAAAATAAAGATGGTATTGCTTTTTTTTGGTTTGTGGGATCCGCCTTCAATTGTTAGACTATGAGGTGACCCATGAGTAATGTTGCAAGCGTTATATGCATCTTGGGCGCTTATGTACATCTCTGCTGGTAATTACACGTCTATGTCGTTCTTGGTGAGGTAACTGTGTGCTCAATTATTGGTCTAAGATAATTGTATGTCCATAGTTCTGGAGTCCATAAGGAATGTGAACTCATACTTTGAGGCTGATCTCATGCTATGGGCTTCTTGTAGAACGTGTTTCTCTAATTCACATGCCGAGAAAGAAAATCGCTGCTTTGGCTAGCTTCACCAAAGATCAAGCATATGTGCAACTTATACTCATGTGCCATAATCAGACATTGGGAAGGGGAGCCCTGTTATTTTTATGTGGGGCAGACTACGGCCCTTTTTTTTAAGGAAAACATTGCAACCCATGACCAGCAATGAGGATTCTATATGGTGTCACAATAATAATAATAATAATAATAATAATAATAATAAAAATCATGACAGAAGAGAAAGAAAAATGGATCAAAACAACACAGAACGACACAATGATTTTAACGTGGAAAACCCCTCCAAAGAGAAGGGGAAAAAACCACGGGCGCCAGCCAGCAAAAAAATCACTATATCGGGAGAGTTTACACAACGCCGGGGTTTCACAATGATACTACGACCCCATGCGGAATCTTACAAGAGGTATACTCCGTAGCTATGTTGGCCAAGCTTAATCCATGTTTCTCCGCTCTTGTTTAAAAGAGGGTCCGCCCTGTTGCGACCCAGCCTTCGACAGGAAGTCTCTGCTCTGCTCTGTCCAAAGTTAGCCTTCATTTGAATTTCGGATTACAACTCAACAACTATCAGGCAAAATATTTCTTGAGATATTTTCCATTGATAGGAGGCATTGGGCGTTCTCCATCTTGATCAATTAGTTGATAGGCTCCACCATCATATACTTGCTCAATAATGTATGGTCCTTCCCATTTGGGCTCAAACTTTCCTTTGCTTTTCCCCATCAGAACAATCGGGCGTCTGAGAACAAGTACCAACTCCCCCTTCTTGAATACTCGCGGTTTGACGAGTTTGTCATAGGCTCGCACCATATTTTTACGGTATAGCTCAAGATTCTGAAGTGCTTGTAGACGTTCTCCCTCGAGGGTATTTAGCTCTTCATACCGTCGACGTACTTGCTCGTCCTTAGTGATTTCATCATGTATCGAAACTCGAAGCGAAGGTACCTCAACTTCAAGAGGAAGGACAACTTCACTTCCGAAGACTAGAGCATATGGTGTACATTGTGTTGGAGTGCGAACTATCACACGATATGCCCACAAAGCTTCAAACATGCGATTGTTCCAGTCCTTTCTGTGCTTATTGACTGTTTTTTTAGTATCTTCCCCAAGGTTTTATTAAATGCTTCGATTAAACCATTGGCTTGTGCATAGTATCCGGTGGTGTAATTCCATTGTATTTTGTACTTCGCGGCAAAAACCTAAGCATCTTATGAGATTTGAAGGCCTTGCCGTTATCGGAAGTAATACGGTGAGGGATTCCGAAGCGGTGGATGATGTTCCGCTCCAAGAAGTTGATGACATTGTTAGTCTTCACTTCACGTAGTGGGACTGCTTCGGCCCATCTTGAGAAGTAATCTGTAGCTGCCAGGATAAAACGATGACCTTCGGAGGTTGGTGGGTCAATTGGACCAATGACATCAATGCCCCAAACATCAAATGGCCAGACGGGGATAGTGGGATGCAATGGGACAGGAGGTCTATGCTTAAAGTCTCCATGTACTTGACACATGTGGCATGTCTTGGCAACATCCAAACAATCAACCATAATTTTTGGCCAATAATACCCAGCCAATTTAATGCTATGATACATCTTTGCCCCACTTTGATGTCCTCCGCACACGCCAGAGTGCACTTCATTCAATATTTTGTCTGCCTCACATCGGGAAACACATCGTAGGAGGACTCCATCAAAAGCTCTCTTATACAGAACGCCCACATTTAATAGGTAGGAAGGGGCCCTTCGCAAGAATTGACGCCTAGTCACAACATCATCAGGGAGCCTGCCGTGATTGAAATACTCTAAGAAGGGGATGCTCCAATCTTCTTCTTCAATATTAGCGATTACAACAGCATTTACCTCAGACTCCTGCGGGACAAGATCTAGTACAGCGGGAAGCAGCCATCTTTCTTCTACCCTTACTTGTGCATGATCACCCTCAGGGAAGACAAGTGATGCCGCTAGCTTTGCCAATGCATCAGCTGATGAGTTCTCCCCCCTGGAATATGATCAACCTGAATATTTTCGAATTTTGTCATTAGCTTCCGAGCGGCTTGGCAATAAGGTACCAACTCTGGCTTGCGAACTTCATAGACACCATTAACTTGTCTAATTATTAATTGGAAATCACCAAAAACATGCAAGGTGTGTATATTCATAGAGAGTGCTAACAATAAACCAAAGATGAGAGCTTCATACTCTGCTTCATTGTTCGAGCATCCTTCTTTAAGAAGGGAAAATGAATGGTAGAAGGTTTCACTCGTCGGATTTTTGAACACGATCCCGACTCCAGCTCTCTTCCTGGGTGTTCCATTGAGGTCTTTCTCCATGCGAGAAGCACCATCAAAGTACAACTCCCATGTATTGGAGTTAACAGAGAACACCTCCTCATCAGGGAGGTTAGTTATCAAAGGCGAATCATCAGGTACAGCGTGTGCCGCGAGAAAGTCAGCCAAAGCTTGCCCCTTGATCGCCTTTTGTGGCACATACGTGATGTCGAACTCCATCATCAAAACGGCCCATTTACCAAGCCTTCCTAGGAGCGCTGGTTGGCTTAGAACATACTTCACAGGATCCGCTCTTGCAATTAGCTGGATTTCATGAGACAACATGTAGTGTCTTAGTTTCTTTAGGGAGAAAATCAAAGCAAGGCACAACTTTTCGATACCTGAATAATTACACTCAGCGCCCACCATCGTACGACTGAGATAATAGCATGCTACCTCCTTCCCATCATCATTCTGTTGTGCAAGGAGGGCACCTAAAGAGGCAGGTTGAGCTGAGATATAAAGGATAAGTGGTCTTCCTTTTACAGGTGCCGCTAATATAGGAGGATTTAACAAGTACCGTTTGATGCTTTCAAAGGCATTTTGGCATTGTTCGTCCCAATTGAAGGGTGCGCCTTTCTTCATGAGCTTGGAGAAGGGTTGAATACGCCCTGAAAGATTGGATATGAACCTCCGAATATACGCCAACTTCCCCTGCAAAGACTTTAATTCTTTTAGATTTCCAGGTGGTGGCATTTGAAGAATTGCCTTAATTCTACTTGGCTGAATTTCTATGCCACGATGGTGAACGATAAATCCAAGAAACGCACCCGATTGAACGGCAAATGCACATTTGTGGGGATTCATCTTCAATTGATGTTTTCTCAACCTTTCAAACACAACACGGAGATCCTCCATGTGTCCACCTCGTTCTCTACTTTTTACCACCATGTCATCAACATAACATTCTACGGTTTGATGTATGAGCTCATCAAGAATGCGTGTCATGGCCCTTTGATAAGTGGAACCGGCATTTTTCAACCCAAAAGGCATAACCGTATAGTGGAAGTTGCCCCTAGGTGTTCTGAAGGCCGTGTCAATTGCATCATACTCGTCCATTTTTATTTGATTATAACCAGAAAATCCATCCATGAAAGATAAAGCACCATATCATGTGGTCGAGTCAATTACTATCTCGGTAACCGGAATGGGAAAGTCATCCTTGGGACAAGCACGGTTTAGGTCACGGAAGTCCACACAAACACGTACTTGATTATTCTTCTTCATTACCGGGACAATGTTTGCTAACCAGCGAGCATACTGCACCTCCTTTATAAAATTAGCGTTGATCATCTTGTCCACCTCGGCGACTATTTGATCTTGTAGCTCGGGCCGAAAACGCCTTGGTTGTTTCTTTACTGGGCGGAACTGTGGATCAATTGATAATTTGTGTGTGGCAACCTGGGGGTCAAGTCCGGGCATCTCCTTGTATGACCATGCAAAACAGTCACGATATTCTGTCAGGAACACTCTATATTCCTCCCGTTCTTCAGGAGAGAGATTGGCACTAACATATGTAGGCCGTGGATCTTCTTCAGTTCCCAAATTAATCTCTATTAGCTCATCAATAGTGAGTTTAACCTCATCCTCTAATTGTTGGGGAGCTGGAGCAGCATCAAGAACTTCCCCGTGAGCTATTGGCATTGCTTCATGCATCCTTGAGAGGAGATATTGCTTATTTCTTAGACCTTGGCATGCATTGGCTGCAGCCTTAAAAGATCGAGGTTGATGTTGAGATGGGTATATTGGCACTAAACCCTCCTCATCCGAAGACTCCTCCTCTTCTTGGTTGAAGAAGTTTCCCTTTGTATTTGCAGAAGTGGTGCAACTATTAACTCGTTGATTTTTATACATTCCTTCTTCATCGTCCAAAGGATCCACATCATGATAACCAAGACCGTACTTGGGCCGAAATGATGTACCATTCTTGATCAGTCTCTCTGCTTCCTCCCACCATTCTTCACAAACAGAAGGCAGCGGGGGTAATCTGCTATTTATTTGCAGGAGGAATCCGGCTTTCTTCAACAAAGGGATCATTCTCTCTTCCACCTTCATGGTCATAAGCGCTGGCTCCTCCTTACTCTTCACTCTTGGCAGCTGACATTCGACAACACATGGCTGTTTTTCTGGCACCTTGTAAAATATAGTTGGAAAGGTGTGATCATGTACATCTTGAACTGCAAGCACATCCAATGGTGTAGTAACCGAAATATACAATGAAGGTGGTTGTGAAAGAGGAGTTGAACTTGAAACCCCAGATACGGCGTCTGGTGATTCTGTGCTTGTCTTTGTTGAAGTAATCGTAGGATTTTGGGAAATTCGTGCATGTAATAGGATAGGAGCCGTTGTAGACAATGTATTTCCTCCTTCACTCTTCCTTATTTGTGTGATCTGGGGAAAAGGGGTAGCGACATTTGCCTTCAATATTATTGGCTCAGCCATTGATAGACCTTTCCCAAGATGTTTGGGCATTGATCCTTTTATTTCTGAATTATTATAACCACGAGGTATGTCTCCCTGCTTCCCTCCTGAAATACCATGTTTCAGTTGACTCGCGCAGGGTGCAATGAGGAATTTCATCTCTGTCGTGGAAGGGGTAGTGTTCGGCGCAACTAGTATGTCAGCATTGGGTGTCGTTCTCCCCTGATGCTTCCCTTGCTCAATAGTTGGGAAATAATACTTTGCATCGGCATGATGCACTTCTTGGATTGTGTATGGCATCGTGTTCCCGACAATACATTGTTGTTCTCCGTTGTTGTCCATGAATTTCAGGCTTTGATGCAATGTTGATGGGACCACTCGGTATTTATGTATCCATGGTCGCCCCAAAAGTGCAGAATATGAGGCGTTGGCTTCTATGACAAAAAATATCACTTTGAAGCTATATGACGACATCTGGAGCTTCAGTGTGATAACACCCAACGCTGGCTTAGCATGATTGTCGTACTCACAAATCACCACCTCGGTGGGGCTTAGATCATCCATTACATATCCCGCTCGAGCCAAGCTTCGGATGGGAAAAATATTCACCGCGGAACCGGGGTCGATGAGTATCCTCCGAAGATGTGCAGATCCAATATTTCCCTCAATGTAGAGTGGTCGATTATGATTCCCATGTTCCAATACTTGATCTTCATCAGAAAATGATATTTGATTAGCATAAAGCAGGTTTTCGAATAACCTATGTTTTGCCATTGCTGCTTGATAATGTTCAGGTTTTTGTAGAGCTTTGATGAGAGCCTCTCTAAGCTCTGGTAGAAGTACCAATGCATCATAAACACTTAGGAGAGCTGGGATACGTTTCAAGTGAGCTATGACGTTATATTCTACATCATGCTCCTTTTCATGTTCTTCTCTCGTCTTTCCTTGCAGACCTTTGGAAATAGTCGTTTCTCTATTAACCGCTGATTTCTCTTTTTCCATCCTGTATTGCTTAGTTTTTATGGGTTCTGGCAATTCTCTTCCCCCACGCAAGTTCATGTTTACTTCCAATCTCTCTTCACTCGGTCCTGCATCACCCCGCAGTATTTCATGTTCTTGCTGCGTCAGAATTACTTCGCCTTCAGAGTCATATGGGTCCTCATTCGAGCCGACCATGTTACATGAAACATTTTGTGTACTTGATTCTGGTGTATCCGTCAAGTCACTTTTTGTATTCTGAGACGACCAATCCCAATTTTGTGGAAAGAAATGGGCTAAGGTTTGATGTGTTGGTTTTGCTCGCGGGAAGGGATCATCCCCTTCTGAGTTGGGAATAAATCTTGGTGGCATACGTCGACGACTCGGATCAGGCCTTCTCATAATATATGGTGATGTAGTGGGTGGTACATGGGGAGTACGTGGTGCACTATGATACCTATTTCCTTGATAGCGTCTATGATGGACCCTATTCCAAGATTGTTTGGCATGATCAGATGTCACAGGGGTAAGGCAAAGTCCCTCTAACTGACACTCGACCTCAGAGAATGGCATCCAATATGTATCTTCTGCATTCTGATTTTCTGATGTCGTTGTTTTCTAAGTTGACACCATGTTGGCTTGATGAAAGCTAGGATTTACTGCTTCTGGATCCAAGTTTAATTTCTTTTCATCAATTGCTCTTTGTAACCACTCTTTAAAGGCAACGCAATCTTCAATCACATGACCAACATATCTATGGTATGGACAATAAAGCGGGTTTTCTGTCATCCCTGCCTGATCAGGTCGACGCGGTTCCGGCAAGTTTAAAACCCCTTGCTGCAGTAGTTGATTAAAGAAAGTCTTTACTAATTCCCTCCGGAATATGTATTGCTTTTTTAGCAATTCATGAATGCTAGGACGAATTCTCTGCCCCTGATCATTCCTTTGTCCGAAGACATGCATATTTTGACGGGGTGTCGTAGCCATTCCAGATAATCTAGTAGTATTACTTTCTGCTTGTTGTACTTTAGGCTTGTTGCCATTATTAAATGGTTTCGCCGTAGACTGGAACTTCTTTGTGTAATCCGAGGTGCCTGCATTCCTATACAATTCCATGATATGTGGAGCCTTTTCGAACTACAATTTAGTAGTAGCTACGGCGTTACCAAGAGCACTGAATGTTTTTGGTTCACGCCGAGACACTTCTAATGACCAGTGTTGTTGCATTCCATGGACACACATATCAACCGCATCTTCCGGATGCATCTCTCGGGTCAAACGCACATAGCTATTGCGAAACCGAACAATGTAGTCATCAATCTTTTCATCTCTTCCTTGTTTTATTTGTGACAGCTCGAGTAGGGATGTATCTTTACTCATGCTAATGAAGTGAGATTTGAATAGATCTTTCATTGTCTGCCAATTACGCACCGAACCTGCTGAAAGGCGGCTGTACCAATGAAAAGCCGGACCCGTTAAAGTTGACGAAAATTGCCGAAGTAAAAGGGAGGGTGTATTAGCCGTGTCTCCACAAGCTGCCTCAAAATACACAAGATGCTCCCGTGCGTCTCCATTCCCATCAAACTGCCTGAACGTAGGTGGATGCCATCCGGCCGGAAATGCCACTTTATCATGCCATGCCTCGTATGGTTTCTCTAGCTCACTTTCAAGAACTCTAGGGGTATGTTCTTCTGCTATTTGCTTCATCTTTCTATTGAAATCTTCTGTCATGTCATGATAACCTCTTAGTGATCCTGGTTGCACGGCTGATGTAGAGTGTGTGGGCCCAACCGGCGCATTGAGATGTATTCCACCCATAGACCGAGGTTGTTCAAAAACCACATGTGCACGAGGTGTATGTTGAAATTGCGCCATGGCTTCTAGTTCAGCAACTTGTGGGTCTATTGTTTGGGGAGGAGGATTAGCAGGCTGCGCTCCATTTGCGGCGAGGTTCGCGATCATACCAAATAGTTGGTCAATCTTTGAGTCGATAGAATCTATCCTTCTGCCATAATCTGGCCCTTGTGAACCCATATGTTGATCATCTGAAGTTCCTTCTTGATTATGGGGGAGTTTAGTTCCTTCACCTCCGATCTGAGTTGATAATGGTGCTGGTGGTAAGTCACTATGATTTTTTAGGCTAGCTCGTGCAGCTGCTGCTTCGCTATCCTGATCAGAATGAACTTGAACTGACGCGAGGTTCATAGCGCCGAAAACACCTCCATTATCCGAAGACCCTGAGGCTGAAAATTCAGGATGACCAGAAGAACCCACTATTTCTCGCGACGATGAAGAGGGATTTTCGTCTGATTCCTCGTCACTTGTTTGTCCATCGCTGGAACTAGTATGTGAAAATATTGTAGTTCCTTGAGCTACTTTTCTCAACCGTGTAACAGCTCCGCTTCGTTTTGCGATTTGCTTGACCTGACATTGATCAGCGGGGAGTCGAGAACTAATGCTTGCATACGGTCTACTATAATCACCTGTACTTAATAATATTTTCTTGTCAGGAGTTTGGTCACCAGTTGATGTCAACGGGAGACATGATGCAGATACTATCGCCTCTTTCCTTTCATTTGTTAGAGGATGCCTTTTTGAGTGTTCCTCTAAATGCGTCGAATTTCTCGTGAATATAGGAATGGGATTTGGTAAGATTTCCTCATCCGAGGAGTAGGAAAACTCATGAAGAACAACCGGTGGTTCCCACTCAGTGTCTGAACTTTGCACTGATCTGACTGTTGTCGTGCTACATGTTGCATTATTTGTCCCTTGTACTGTTCTGCTGGTTCGTCTTGCTTTGTTCTCATCATTATCAGACCTACGAGAGCGTGATTCTTGTAGGGTTGCTCCATAATTGTCCCTTCCTCTTTGCATAACGATGTATGTCTGCTCAACTCTCCGTGGTCTAGGAGCCAAATTCTCTATCAAGAAATTATATCTTTCATTCCTTCCCAAATTTGGGGAGATCTGGAGCGTTACTTGCTCGTTGTCTCTGTATATCCGGCCATCAGCCCGGACACGTACGTGCACATGTTTCAACACCAAATCTTGTAGCTCATGATACATGGATTCACGGGCTCTCCTGCGCCTCTCACGCTTGCGTTGATTAATTGTTGATGCATAAGGAACCCTCGGGGCCATATTGGTGAATGGTGCTGCCCGTGCTAGTGTCCGTTGTTCCCATCGCATTGTTGTCCTAGCATCATGCCGACTTAATGAAGCAAGCCGTTGTGACTCATGACTTGGTGGCCCAGAGTTTCTAGGTGGGGTTTTCACTTGCCACTGTGGCTTGTATCCCCTTGTCTCGGGTGGTGGGTAGCGGAGACCTCGATGATATCCATGTGACGGAGCAGGAGTGCTTGTGTGATAACGGGAAGATGTGGATAACGACCCATGTCTCGGTGGCAAGTCATGACTTGTACGTCGAGCGTGCTGACCATTAAACCTTGACCTCTCTTCACCTTGACCGTGAAGTTGCCTCTGCATCCCTCTAATATGATGTTGCATTTGTTCCAACTGATGTCGAAGCTCATCTGCTCTCGGAGCTGGAGCCTCATTGGCCAGCACTTCATACCTGTTGTTTCGTGAAGTAAAGGTGTTCTTTCCCGAAACTTGGAAACATGGCACATGTGTATGCTGGTATTGACCAATAGAGTTTCTCGGACGAAATTTTCTCAACTTTCTTTGCTCTCTAATGGTTTGCCTCCAAAATTCATCCATGATAGCCTCTCTAACGAGCTCGCAAGCTGGCTGTTTCTGCGAAGCCCATTGTTCAGGTGAAAGAACAAAAGACTTGTTTTTAAAATCAGCATTTTGGCCTCCGTGCTCTGGAATCACATCTGAGTTGGCATGTGGCACATTAGGTTGGCAAATGCGAGCACTTAATTGCGCCTGCAACTTTTTTACTTGTTGTCTCTTCCTCCTATAGTTGCGATGAGCATTCTTGTTACTTAAAGCACGGGCACGTCTGATATCAAAGTCTAGGCGATGCCTAATAGCTTCTAGTCCTTGAAGGAGTTCAGCTTCGCATAATCCTGACGAAATCGACCTCTTGGGAGCAGCCGAGACCCTTAAAATAGATGGGTGCCCCTGTTTTTCGGAAGCATCCTTATCAACTCCATTATGCTTCAGCACTCTTCTAGCATCTCTTGTTAGTGCTTGATACTCTTCCCTAGCTCTTTTAGTTGCGTACTTGTAAACCTTCTTGGTGATGTCCCTCTC
Source organism: Avena atlantica (assembly GCA_910589765.1). Taxonomy (NCBI): domain Eukaryota; kingdom Viridiplantae; phylum Streptophyta; class Magnoliopsida; order Poales; family Poaceae; genus Avena; species Avena atlantica. Next base: position 256,371,679 of record OU342738.1, on the reverse strand, counting down.
ATAGGAGTGTTCTGCCTGACATACATGCATGGTGGAACCGATTCTTGAAGTCACAACTGTTGGCAGTGACCCAAATTGGAAGACAAAAGACTCTGATCGTTTCTTGTCATCCCATGAGCCAAAATTGGTGAAGCCCTCACCTGCACGAGATGTACATTTGGTTAGAACTTCACCCCACCAATAATGTTGGACAAACTTTTCCTGTAGAACAAGTGTCAAGGATATGAAACATGAGTAGACTCTGACGACCGATGATGAGCAGCAAAGATGGGAGGAGAGCCATGTCCCACCGGGCGTGCCATTTGTTTTACGCGAGAGAAACAATTAAATTTCTTAGCGCTGGTACTATGGAGTGCGGGCGTGCCAGTATACGATAGTATACAAATTAAATAAAGCAAACACAAAGATTATGCGGGAAATTTGTAGTCTTCATTGATATTCATAAGAACATACAAATCTCATTGTACATCTTCCTTGTGCGACATCTGACATACAAAAGAAACGATTGTGTAGTTCTTGACCCCTAGAGCCTCGAGAGGACTTCTAGTTAATTACATTCACGGGTTTATGACCGTGAAAGACCTCCGATTATGCTGCATCATACGGTCATCATCATCATCACCTCATAGCTCATTTTCTCCAAGGGCACATAACATGCAAATACTGATTAATGTAGTTCGCAGCCATATCGACAAAGTATGGATGTCTTATCCAGTCAGTCAGTGAATTCAGACAAAGTCTCGATAGATGTTCGGCCTCGTCGGTCACGAACGGTGTGTATCCCACCTCGTCGGTCAGGATAGATATGTAGGTTCCGGCCTCGTCGGTCACAGAAGAAAAGTAAATTGGCTGGGACAAAATACTGAATCACTCGACTAACATGAATTGTAGCTCCATAAATTGTTAAAGTTAACAACGGGGCCTTGCTTATTCCAGAGTAGGTGGCCGTACTGGATTTAAATAACACACGCATGTGCCTTTTGGTGCGTGTCCGTGTGAACATGACACATGAACAACAACACTTGTATTTTAGTAAAGCATCGTGAGCCATTTGATGTCGCAGGAAATGTCCATAAGCGAGCCGGCGGCGATGTAAATTGCGTAGAGCCAAGACACTTAATCTTTGGTAGATCAAATCATGCAATGTCCATGGCGGCGATATAAATCGCGTAGAGCCGAGATGAAACAATTTCGTATATTGACTATGAATATCATTGGCAGCGATATAAATCGCGTAGAGCCAAGACGACACAAATTTTGTAACTCGGACTACTAAACTCCTCGGCGGCGAAATAGATTCGCGTAGAGCCGGGACACCACGAATCTCATGAATCAGGCTATGAAACTCATCGGCGGCGATATACATCGCGTAGATCCGAGAGAATATATATTTTTTAGATCAAGAGCCACATCGGTGGCGAATAAATCGCGTAGAGCCGAGAAAAGACTTTTTAGATCAAGAGCCACATCGGCGGCGAATAAATCGCGTAGAGCCGAGAAAGGAATTTTTTAGATCAAGAATCACATCGGCGGCGAATAAATCGCGTAGAGCCGAGAAAGGAATTTTTAGATCAAGAATCACATCGGCGGCGAATAAATCGCGTAGAGCCGAGAAAGGAATTTTTAGATCAAGAATCACATCGGCGGCGAATAAATCGGGTAGAGCCGAGAAAGTAGAAATCTGCAACATGAAATGCACAAAAACAAGAAAGAATATGCGCATGCTACCTTCATGCGATTTTACTTACCATGTGATGCCATCGATTTGCAACGTGAAGAAGGCCACCGAGTGCGGATTGGAAGCCGTGTCAGTGGCGTGGATGTGTGGTAGATGAGATGAACTAGTATGAAGAAGAATGAATATCCGTATGTGATGGTGATGAAAATAGGTGTACGAGTATGTGTGTGGCCAGTGCGTGTGTGTCTAACCTCTCTCTAATGATCACACCGGGTGATATTTATATTAGCATCCCACCACCAGCCATGCATAGAGATAAAGAGATAAGTACATCAGCGCCACCGACGCGGCTGTTAGCAACCTGATCTTATCCTGAGCTAGATGCTCCGCTAGGCGAGGTACTCGGCCGTTTGATCCATTGACCCGGCCAGTCATCTTTGCATGCGTATTTTATACATACGAGTATTCACTTTAGCCTGGATCGTAGGTCCGTTCCGTTCACACGTATACATGCTAGCTAGGTAGCTGATATGAGCCAGCAATATTTGAATTTCTCGTTGCTAGCTAATATGAGCCAACAATATTTGAATTTCTTGTTGCTTAATAAATTACCAACGAGTCCATCTGACATAATGCATGCAATTGTTGATTATCACTCCATGCATGAATAGCTAATCAATCCGATAGCCAAAATAACTCTGCTAAACGGAATGTCACAGTGATTCTCCTTTACTTCTTTTGATCAATAATTATTTATAATACTCCAGAGAATTCTTATCACCATAATTTCTGCTAGTGTCCACTGACACCATATCATATAGTGCTATGTGATAAAAACACTGTCGAACACTTGTTTTGCTTTGTGATCATTGTGGTTCTTTACTTGCCATTACAACATCTTGATTTCGGATTGGTTCTTGACATGCCACTTTCCATACCTATCCACCATAGTCCTTGTGTGTGTGTGTTTTTTGGTTAGTAGTTGGTTTTGGTGTTCCGCGTGAACTTCACTTTTGCTTGGTTTATTGCTCTCAAGTGTGGCCACTTGCACGATACGATCTTCCAAGGTAAAATAAGGTTCGACATTGTATCCCTAACACCCTCTACCACTTACATATACAACACTTGGTCTTGTGAAGCATGTCCAGGGACTCCGGGACCGAGAATGATATCTATGAAGAATCCATGCTGAGCCACCATGACTACGACTCCACAACTATAGACGACATGATGGAGCACAACACCGACAATGGCTCCGCATGCTTTGAGGACCCGGAGCACTACACCGACAATGGCTCCACATGCATGGAAGACTTGGAGCTCTACATCGACAATGGCTCCTCATGCATGGAGAACATGGAGCACTACACCGACAATCGCTCCACATGCTTGGGTGATATGGTGTACTACACCATCAATTACTCCCCAAGCATGGACGACTTCGAGTGCGACATCGACGACGCGTCGCCAAGCATGGAGGACACGGAGGCCTTCATCGACTTTGATGGCTCCTCCATGAGCCATGAAGAATTCCTCCACCATATGGAGATGGAAGCCTACTATGCCAAGCAAGAGGAGGCGCATCATCAAGAATCCATGACCTTCAAGGCCAAGCGTGCCACACCAAAGGGCACCACCTACTTCGATGATCCACCTCCAAGGCGACAAGCGCCACCATCGACAAGGCATCAAGTGCCACCACCTAGATGGCGTCAAGCTCCACCATCTCCAAGGCGCCAAGCTACATCACCTCCAACGAGCCAAGCTCCACCTCCTATACAAACAAGAGTGGCGTCCAAACATCATATGCATCAAGAGGCGCCAAGAATCAAGAATCTTCATCGACAAACATCCTCTCATGAGCATCGACACCATAAAGAGGATACAAGACATCGTCAAAGGCATCTTCGCCACCAAGAAGAAGAATTCGTGATGAGCACCAACCATAATGCTCAAGCAAGCTCAAGAAGGCACCACAAGAACAAGAAGAGTGCCAAGGCAAATGATCACCGTCGTGAGCGTCATGTGGATGACCAAGTGCTTCACCAACATCAACCATCGGCAAGGCACGCCAATGACCTCCGTCGACACCATCATAGGGCACCTTCAACTACTCGTGCCACCACCACAATGGAACCAAGAGCAAGCCTTCCTCCACGCCATCAAGCTTCAACGCCTACGCTTGACTTCCGCGACCTCGCGAATGAGGAAAATGAAACATCTACTTCGCCAAGTTGGATAGCATGAGCCTACCTCCACCTCTACTACGGGATGGCCACAAGACGGTCGAGCATGGGATTTTCCCTTCGACCATGGAGGAGAGTGATGATGCCCATCTTATGGCATCCAACCTTGAAGGCGACAAGGTCAAGAATGGTGAGCATGGGATTTTCCCTTCACCAAAGGAGGCGCATGGAGTTGAGGAAACCGAGCCTATCCCTGTATGCTTGAGTGATGATGTGGTACCAATCCCATGTGAGTATGAGAACCACTTAGCCCACTTGAGTGAGAACAAGAGTGAGATGAGTGACTCCACCTTATGTGAGATTGAGTGCTTCCACTTGGAGGGAATGAGTGATACTCCTAGTGAGTTGAGAGTGGTAGTTGATAGGTCAAGTGAGACCATTTCGATTTCTAACAACTTACCCTCTACCTCTAGTGTGTTCTCTTGTGTTGTGCTAGGTTCCATGGATGAAGACGCGCCAAGCCATGAAGCAATGATGCCTCAATTGGAGAAGATGTATATGGTGCATAAAGATGATGTTATGCCATGGATACATCAAGAAGACGAAGTCATCCACCAGGAGACCACTACTTCCACAACACCCACTTCATATGAGAGGTATGAACAAGGTAACAATAAGGGTGTTGATGATGCCATGATCCCACTAGTGGACATGATGAATTTTGAGGATATGCATGCTATGGATGATACTTGTGACATTACATATGCGTCATCCACTTTCCCATGTGATGCTTTGCCTTTGCATAATATTGATCATGTGGAATTGTTTGATTGCGATATCATTGCCATAAACATGCCATGCTATGCATCTTGTGTGTATCCTCCAATTGCTTCGGACATGCGTTGTCATGCTAGTCATTCAATTTCTCCCGTTGCTTGCAATAAGATGAATGCTTGCTTTTTCACTTGTTTTGCTTGCAACAATATTGATCACATGCGTTATAATGAGATGGCCCCCATAGCTTTCTCAATTTTGGAGATTCAGATGATTTCCATGATAAGCATGTTCCCCACTTGCATACTCACCATGCACCTATTTCATACTTGATTGAAATTAATGGTGATGTGCACAAGAAGAGATACGTCATGATGGATGATGTGTATCTCTACCATGCACACACGTTCTTCCTTTTTGTGTATGATGTGTGTAGGTACCCGCACTATCATGTCAACCTCGGTTGAGCACGAGTTGACAAAAAGAGCTCTTGAGAGCATCCCACAAGTGAGTTCAAGATCGAACCCAGCTCTGATACCTTTTGCATGCTTTGCATCTTTCATCCTGGCAAATTGCTCTTTCCTATGGTTTGATTGCAAGCATGTTAATGGTATTATCTCCCCTTGTGACATTCATGTTTCTTTGCTTTTGGATAATGATGCTTTGTGTGTTGCAACAAAAATGTCGAACATTTTCTCTTTCCGATGTTTTGTGTGCAACCACAATCCCATTAAGAGCATGTATTGTCATGAGAGCTTCCAAGATTCTCGTCTTGTTGTTGCAACAAACATAAGGACCACTTTCTCTTTCATTTGGTTTGTTGGCAAATATGTTGTTTTTGCTTCCGCTTGGGATATTCATATTTCCATGATACTTTCTTTCGAAGATTTGTGTGTGACACCCAAAATGTCGAACAATTTCTCTTTCCAATGGTTGGTTTGCACACATAATGATGTTGTTTTGGATATTCCTCCTTTTGTGTTTTTGCCAAATTCTCCTAGTTTTGCATCAAAGTTGTTGATCAAATTTCTATTCGATTGCTTTGAATGCCACAATAAGATGTTATATGGAGTTTTTGAGTTCCCACATTTGGATGATTTTGCAACGACTTCCATGCACTTTGACCTTGCATATGCATCCCGTTTGCTATACTTGAGTTGTGCTAATCGTGTTGTGAACAAGAATGGACATGCCACAAATGACATGCTCCTCTATCACACACAAACATATGTTGCTTGGTCTTTGTTTTATGAAGGTACAAATGCATATACGTCACCCTCTACCAACCATGGGTTGACAAGAAGAACCTAAGAAAGTTACCTATGGCTACCCTTCATCGAGCTATCTCTACAAGCTAAGGTGATTTCCTTCTACTTGAGGACTCATGCTATAATGTTCATGAATTGGCTACGCTTTGAGTGTTGCTTCGCTTTTGTCATGAGCTTTGTAGGCTTCATGGAGGGTGAAGGAACATTGAAGTGTTGTCAAGTCAATCTTCCCGAGGACGACTATATGGTGAACCCTAGGATCAAGGATGTCCTTCAACCTCTTCTACTTCATGATGAACATGGAGAGTCGAGGAAGACTCTTTTTGAAGGGGGGGGGGGGGATGATGCAGCCCGACCTACGGTCGTTACCACATCATGGTCTCCAACTTACGCCAAGTCGTCATGGACTCCAAAGGTGAATCCGTTCCTCTGTGAGAGCCCACTTCCTACCCTATTGAATGGTATGCTACTTCATACTCCGTCACATATGCATGATAGGTTCACACCGACAAGTACGGAGGCAAGGGAGGAAGCCCGGAACATCAAGCCCGACAAGACGGAGGCCTGGAAGAGGAGGCGGAAGACGCCACAGCTGAACCACCGGAGTCTCCGTCCTACACCTGTCGGGGGGTTAACCTCGGGTAGGTCAGAGACGGGGAAAGACAGAGGTACTGTCCCCGTCTGGTTTCCGAGCTACGGCCTAAGTCGGCCGAATCATGAGTATGTCGGCCGATGAACGGAGGCAAGAAGCCCATGTATAGGTATCAAGTGGTTACCCGGCCGTGTTAATGAGAGAATCGGCCGGGTTACCCAAATGATCTTCATGCAAGTGAGGAACGAGCCGAGTAACCCAAGGAAAGGCCAAGTGATACGAGGCTTGCAGGAGAAGGAGAAGCCCAGGGTCAAACTATAGCTGCAGGCTAGAAGGAATCAGAACAGGGCCGAGCACAAGAGACAAGGATGCACAGCGTCAGAGGGGCAGAAGGAGGTCACGGAGGTGACAGTCCTGGAGCCCGAGGCACGCAGGAGGGGGCCACTGGAGCCTTGCCGTCATTAGAAGGGTGACAGGGAAAGGAGGCCGCCGAACTACTATTTTGGGACAAGCATATTCCACGAATATGCTTGCCTCGTCAGCCCTAAGGGCACCCAAGGCACCCCTTTATAAGGGGAGGTTTGGACCCTGAGGGAAGGATCGATTCTTGGTGCACCGTTAGGCTGGGGAGATTCACATTGTCCCCCTGTATACAGCTCAAGGAGCAATTGAAACCCGTCAAGAGAGAAATAAAGTTCATCACTTTGGCAGCTTGAGTGTAAAGACAGTTGCATCTTCCCTCCCCAGATCCCACTAGCATCCATTGGCCCCGTACTTTAGCCTACCCATGGCATCTGTCGTGCCACCACCACGACAGTTGGCGCCCACCGTGGGCCAGCAGCGGTGCTAGCTGGAGTTGTGATCCGGACGGGAAACTTCGTCAACACCGGCGAGCGTGTTGTTTCTGGCTTGGTCCAGAGACTTGGTCTCTGCGACTACGTCAGAGACAACGCAGGAAGCTTCAGGGGGAAAACTCCCCCGCGCAATGGAATCTTCATCGGCCTGGGCGAGCACAGAGTCTACATCGGCGTCGATATCACCGGCGTTTACCCTCACCAGGTTGTTGTTGCAGGAGAGCCACCTCGAAGCACGGCGAGCCGTCCCTCAGGAGAGCATCATGCAGGCAGCGTCGAGGTGATGGTCGCAGCAGGAGCTCAAGCGGGAGCAGCAGTAGCCGGATCAAGCAAAGAACCCGCCGCAGGCGCACAGGGCGCACCCAAGCAGACCACACTGCAAACCACTGAGGTACTTCCGCCAGTGACAAACCCAACCGAGCTACACGACACCACCCCAAAGGCACCAAGAGTGAGAGGGCCACCTCTGGAAAGGCCAGAGAACATTCTTCAAGCGACTATAGAAAATTTAACCACACCTGTAGCGCCGATACTTGATCCGGCAAATGCTCAGGCAGAGTTAGAAGAGACCAGGCAAAAGGTGCTGGTAGAAGCCAGAAAAGTATCAGCCCTGCGGGAATCCTTGAACAGGACCCTAAGGGAATATGCAAAAGCTAATAAGCTTGATATCGCACCCGAGCGGGTGGACGAACTGAGATTGAAAGGAAAGAACCTCATGAATGACATTAACAAAGAGCATGAAGCTCACAGAGCAGAATTAGGTGATTTGGGTTTGCCGAGGTACAGTACCCCGGCGAAAAACCTGAGAGCGGCAAACGCCGCAGCATTGGAGTTAGAGGGGTTGACCGGGGAAGCTCGTCAGAAACAGCAAGAAAGAGTAAATGAGCTGGTCCGCATTGCAAATCAGCAAAATGAGGAAATACTCAGAACTAACCCGGCAAGACCAGGGGCTTCACGAATGGTACATTCGGCAGGGGCAGTACCTGCTTTATCCGCGGCAGCGGCATCTTCACCCGGAAAGAACGCTCGAAAAGAGAAAGCAGTAACCTCTGGGAAGAGGAACAAGCAAATTGTTCCATATGACCCGGCAGTAGCTGGAAAGGCAAATGAGAACAGAGGCAATGCAAGCCGAGGTAACAGTGGGGAGAGAAACCACGGCCATGTGGAAAAGGACGGCGGCGACCGAGGCAATGGGGATCTCGGCAGGAGAGAACCCGCAAGAGATAATCATGAAAACCAGACCCCGGCCGAAGTAAGGAGAGAAGTGCTGCCCAACCCGCAACCAAGACATGAGCTTCGGCAGGAAAGAGAAATGAGGCCATCTCGCCACAATCAGATGAATGAGAGGTACAATGATGGATATTCCGAGGTGGAATACGCAAACCAGTGTGGAAACCATCACTATGGGATACAGGATAGAATTCTGTACAGAGATTTGCCAGCAAGTGATGCGAGAGTAAAGTTGGATCGGCTATACCGATCCGAGTTATTGGAAGATCAAGGTCCCCCAGGTCCGACGTGTTTTGGACCTCGGATCATGGGCGAACCACCAGTGCCGAATTTTCAGTTAGCAAGAGGCACGAAAACGTACAACGGAAGTACCAAGCCACAAGACTGGTTGATTGATTATGCCACCGCTGTGAAGATAGCGGGTGGCAACCTAAGATGGGCGGTGCGGTATGTCCCACAGATGTTGGAAGGCCCAGCCAGGGTATGGTTGAATAATCAACCAGCTGGCAGTATCAACTGCTGGTTAGATTTCGAAGAAATGTTCGTCAGCAACTTCACCAGCACATACAAAAGACCGAATAGACCACAACAGCTGGCCATGTGCAAACAGAGGCTGAATGAAACGGATAGAGAGTTTTTAACTCGATGGTGCAACCTGAGAAACTCATGTGAGGGAGTTATCGAATCACAAGCAATCGCTTGGTTCGCGCAAGGTTGCCGCTATGCCAGCGTTTTGTGGCAACGCCTGCAAAGAGATATGCCAACCACACTGGCAGAAACTATCAGAATAGCAGATTCCTATGCATTGGGTGACCCAACCCAACCGGAGTTAATGTCGGCAGATCATCGTGAGCAACAGGACCAGTACACGAGAGAATTGGCCGGGTCATCCAGGCGTGATTTCAGAGGAAGAAGAAGAGAAGAGAGGCCGGATTATAGATATAATTCGGCCCAGGTGGCGGCTGTAGCACAAGATCAGCCGAGTCACGGAGCGACTCAACGACAGAAAAATGGACCTCAACAGTGGACATCAAGAAATGAGGGAAAGAGGCAATGGACCCCTGAGCAAAAGAAGCAATGGCAAGAGAGGCCGAAGTATACGTTCGAATCCATGTTAGATCAGCCGTGCAAATTTCACACATCAAACCCATCTAGACCGGCCAATCATACAACCCGGCAATGCGCCTGGATGAAAAATGCGATGGGGAACCCGGCAGGAGTTCAGGCTCCCCATCAGGTGCAACAGCAGCATCAGCCGCAATTAACTGGAGCAAATACACAGCAACTGATGCTGCCCCCCCTCCCCCGAGGTACGATAACTCGGATCGGAGGGATGCAGTGCATCAAGTAATGAACCAGGGGCAGGACGGAAGGATAAATCCGGCAAATACTGGACGTAATGATTACAGGGAACATCACCAGTCTTATTGTGTGTTCACGACAGAACAGCAGGACAAGCAGAGTGTGCAGCACCGGCATATGGAAGTGAATGAAGTTGTACCGGCAGTGCCAAGATACCAGCCATGGTCTGATCAGGAGGTGACCTGGAGCATGAAAGACCACCCCAGAATAATGCCGAGTCCAGGATCATATGCACTTGTGTTGGATCCGACGTTTGTGGGACCAAGCATCAATGTGAAATTTTCAAAAGTACTCATCGACAATGGAAGCAGTATCAACATCATGTACAAAGATACCATGCATAAGCTCGGAATATCACAGAATATGCTGCAGTCCATGAGGACAACTTTCCATGGGATAGTGCCAGGGCTTTCATGTGAGCCCATCGGTAAAGTCCAAGTGGACGTGTTATTCGGTACAAGAGATAACTGCAGAGCAGAAAATTTAGAATTTGAAGTGGTCGATCTGGAAAGTTGTTGTCATGCTCTACTCGGACGGCCCGCACTGGCCAAATTCATGAGCAGCTGTCATATAGGTTATCTAAAGATGAAGTTACCCGGACCACAAGGGGTGATAACAGTTGCTGGGGATTACAAGAAGTCAATGGAGTGTGCTTCGGCCGGGTCAAATTTGGCCGAGTCATTAGTTATAGCAAGAGAAAAGAAAAGGATTCAGGAGGTAGCAGCCCTCGCTCAGGCAGCACAGTTAGGCATGCCGGCACTGGCCAACCCTCATGACAGTGTTTCTTTTCAGCCGACCAAAGAGACGAAGAAATTTCAGATTGATGAGCAATTCCCAGAGCGCACTGTTACTATTGGTGCAGGCCTTGACGCTAAATAGGAAGGCGAGCTCACCAACTTCCTCCGTGAGAATCGGGACATATTTGCATGGTCAACTCAAGATCTGCAAGGTGTGCCGAGGGAGTTGGCTGAGCACTCTTTAAACGTCAGGCCAGGAGCAAGGCCGGTGAAGCAACCTCTCCGCCGCTTCGCCGAAGACAGGAGAAAAGTAATAGGGGATGAAATAGCTCGGCTTCTCGCAGCCGGGTTCATCATGGAGGTGCTATATCCGGATTGGTTATCAAATCCGGTGCTAGTAGAAAAGAAAAAAGATGACCCCAATGTAGCCATTGTGTGGTGAATGTGTATCGACTACACTAACCTGAACAAGGCGTGTCCGAAAGATCCTTTTCCATTGCCTAGAATAGACGAAGTCATTGACTCGACCGCTGGCTGTGAGTTGTTATCATTTGTAGACGCGTATTCTGGTTTCCACCAGATACCGTTAAATCCGGCCGATCAAATAAAGACTGCATTTATTACCCCGTACGGGGCTTATTGTTATCGCACAATGCCATTCGGCCTGCGAAATGCAGGAGCAACATATCAAAGATGCATGCAAAAATGCCTACATGATCAGATAGGAAAAAATGTACAAGTATATGTGGATGACGTAGTCATCAAAACTAAGGAGAGCAAAACCTTGCTAGAAGATATACGGCAAACTTTCGCAAACCTGAGAAGGTTCCGAATGAAACTTAATCCAGAGAAATGCACATTTGGCGTGCCGGCAGGAAAACTACTCGGTTTCCTTGTGTCCAGCCGAGGTATCGAGGCTAATCCAACGAAAATAAGAGCAATAGAAAGAATGGAATTGCCGAGATGTTTGAACGATGTACAAAAATTCACGGGCTGCCTGGCCTCGCTTAGTCGATTTGTATGTCGGCTAGGAGAAAAGGCACTGCCACTTTATCAGCTGATGAGAAAGTCGGACAAATTCAGCTGGACTCCCCAGGCGGACCTTGCATTTCATGAGTTGAAAAAGATGCTAGTTACGGCACCCATTTTAGCTTCTCCATTATCGAAAGAACCTATGCTACTCTATGTGGCGGCTACCAATCGAGTAGTTAGTACTGTGGTTGTAGTGGAACGACTTGAAGAGGGTAAGTCAGTTCAGAGGCCAGTATATTATCTAAGTGAAGTATTATCCACTTCAAAGCAGAATTATCCGCACTATCAGAAGATGGCTTATGGAGTATATATGTCGGCAAAAAAGCTTAAGCATTACTTTGAAGAGCATCCCATCAAAGTAATATGTGAGGCACCCATAGCCGACATATTGAACAACAAAGATGCAAGTGGCCGAATAGCAAACCTCGGCACCCAGAGCAGTTACTTGGGGACTGCCATCTGTAATGATTATTTCGTATTATATGTTTAAACCTTGGCACCCAGAGCAAGGACTCGGGGACTGCCATATGGTATATTTATTTATTTCGCGTTACATACTTGAACATTGGCGACCAGAGCAGTGACTCGGGGGCTGCCGTATGTTGTATTCCTTTCATGTTACGAATATGAACCTCGGTGCCCAGAGCAATAACTCGGGGACTATCATATGATATGTCAATTTCGTATTGACACTTAAACTTAGGCGTATAAAGCAGCGACTCGAGGACTACCGTGTGATACCTCAAACTTATGCTGAATGCAATCATATCAGTTTTATACTACCTCCGAAAATTGATTTATGTAAGGGAATTTCGGACAGTAGACAATGATCCAGCGATTGTTGTTTGCTTCCACAACGGAATTGTTAACTTATGTTCAAAACAGGGCAATAACGTGGATATTCAGCGCTAATGCCTGGATAAGATCATCAAAATAAACGGCAAAGTTAAGCCCTAAAAAATCAAGAAATTACGGGCCAGCAAGGCAAGAATTAGGATGAGCATCCACTTAACCGAGAGTCTCAACAATACATAGCAAAAGAAATTCAAATCATACAACGAGCTGACAAATTTTTCGTCTACATTATACGCCCGGCATACCAGGGATCGCAAATAACTTAGGCGTTGTTCGTTGGAGGGGCAGCTACTTGCTCAGGTGCGGGGCACTCCGGAGTAGGAGGAACTTCGACTGAGGTCTCCTCGCCCTCCGCCGACCCAGGTGCAACTTCGGCGGTATCCCGGGGTTGTTCAGGAGCGTCAGTACGTGCGGTAGAATGCCCGGTGCCTTTGGACGAGGACCGCGCATCACCGTTGCTATCCGAGCTTGAGCTGGAGCTATCGGATGTGGCCGAATCATCTTCACCTTCCCCATGCTCAGCTGAATCATCACCCGAAGCACCCTCAGCCGCGACCTCTTGATCCGGATCTGGGAGAAAACTCGGCCCTTCATTCCAAGTGTGCACGTCGGCGTATTCGACGAGCTGGAAAGCCCGAGATTGCCGAAGAGCAACAAAGGTGGGATCTTCAACCCAGCGGGAGCCAGTGCGCAGATTCCTCAGAATGTCAAGAGAGATGTCTTCATACCATGACATGATTACAGTAAGGGCCATGTCGGCACCGGCACGCGCAGCAGATTCTCTCCAAAGACTCAACTGCCTCTCAGATGCCATCAGCCTTGTCACCAATAACTTGACTTCGTTGATATCAGGAGTCCTTGAGGTATTCGGCCAGAGTACATGGTAAGCTCGGATAGCGGCCTGCACCAAGTCCCGACCCATAATTTTCATCGGACCAACTGCAGCACCAACAGCAACCAAGAAATCCTCCATCGAATATTCGAAGTCAACAGCAACCGGTTCACCTCGGCGCGCGCGAGCTGCAAGAACAGCTTTAGAACTCACGGGTTTGGCCTCGGGGAAGTGATCTGCGCAAAACATGGACATGTCAAAGGGTAGCAGGGACGACAAAGAAAAAATATAGTTCGGCCATGCCGAATAACTTACGATGAATGTAGCTCATCATTATCTGAAGGTCTTTGGCCCAATCAGCTTTACTCTTCTCGAAACGAGCAATTTCCTCGCTCAAACCGCGAGTTTTAAGTTCGGCAGCTTCGAGGAGTTCTTTGTTCTTTTGTAGATCCAGAGTCAGCCAATTCTTTTCCTCGGAAAATTCTTGGTCGACCTTCTCTAGTTCGGATTTCTGAGAGAGCTTAAGGGTATCCACCTCGGATCGCAGGCGAGCTATCTCATCGTCTTTTTCTTGCAGTTGCGCCGAATGAACTGCATTTTGTTCTAAGAAATGCAGCATCACGTCAGGCATGGGCACGCAATCTCGATGTGACACTGCGAAGTCTTGCAGCTCGACTTTACCACAGCCAAGCGCAATAAGGAACCTTAGCATATATATTAAGAAGGAGAAGGAGTAAAATAGAAAGGAAACTAACCTTCCAGGTCCTTGATCTTCTTTTGAAGGCGAATATTGAGGTTATTAATATTACCTGTTCAACAAGAAGTAAGCCGGCATTCCGTGGACGAATACATGAGAAAGTTCGGAATAAGGAGAAGGAACTATCAACATACCAGTCTTCTTCGCCACAGGCAGAACTTTCTCGTACTTCTCTTCCAGTTTGCGATGTGAAAAAAGCAACCTCTGGAACTCGGCAGTTCGCCGGTCATGTGCAACCTGAGTAATGAGGCACAATGATAAATCAACGAGTAAAAGTTAAACCAGATCCGAGTTAAGCAGAACTTAACTCAGATCTAGGTGGCTGGATATTCAAAACTAAACCAGATCCGAGTTAAGCAGAACTTAGCTCAGATCTAGGTGGCTGGATATTCAAAGCTAAATCAGATCCAAATCAAGCAAAGCTTAATTCGGCTCTAGGTGGCTGGATATTCAAAGCTAAACCAGATCCGAGTCAAGCAGGACTTAGCTCAGATCTAGGTGGCTGGATATTCAAAGCTAAATCAGATCCAAATCAAGCAAAGCTTAATTCGGCTCTAGGTGGCTAGATATTCAAAGCTAAACCAGATCCGAGTCAAGCAGGACTAAACTCGGATCTAGATGGCTGGATATTCAAAGCTAAGCTAGGTCTGAATAAAACACAACTAAACTCGGATCTAAATGGCCGGATTAACGAACCTTAGAAATAAAATTAAGTCAAACTTCCAAGTATACAACAAGTTATTTCCTTGCAAGTTTCGGGGACTAGAGCATATGGTAACATCTGAAGAATAATTCAAGACTCAGAGAAAAAATAATTACCTCATTCATTTTGTTGGTATCAATGATGAACTGGGCAGCATGGTCAAAACGGCCGCTGATGTCAGAAAGCTGAAAGGGCTGGTTGGTTGGGTTACCCTCAAACTGATCAGCATCATTCCAGTTGTTGGCATATTCAACCAGCGCTCCAAGGCTGTTTCCACTAGCTGTCCGAGTTAAAACTTTACCCCGGGCAGGCGGTCCGATCACGGCAGTCGCAGGGCTCTTATGAAGAGCAAGCTGGCTGCCGGAGGCCGAGGTAACGAGGACTTTAGGTGCAGCTCCCTTACGCAGCACGTCAGCGATACTCGGTTGAGAAGAGCCGGCAAGACCTTTCTGAGAAGAAGAGGTCTTGACGGCAATAGCTTTCTCTGCCTTAGAAGGGGCATCAGCAGGAAGTGGCGCCTCGGAAGTAGGGACGGAGTCCTTTGGAACGGCCGAGGATAAGGTCGCAGAGGGCGCCGGGATAACAACCTGTTCGGCCGAGGTCGGGATGGCCGTGGAAACTGCCGAAGTAGATGGAGGCTCAGTAGCAGCGCTGGGGCCCATAGAAGGGGCGGCGGGCTCGACGAAAACTTCGGAGGGCCGGTTCGAGTCCAGGGCAATGGAAGGGGTCTCAGGGACTTCGTGACGGACAGGCGAAGTATTCGGAGCTAGAGGAGAAGCAGGACGAATAGGACTAGGAACCCTGGTATCATCAGCGGGAGGAGGAGATGACGGCCGAATCGGACGGTCAGTCATACTAGGACCGCCGGGTTTAACAGAAAGAGGAGCACTGCAAAAATAAGAAAGAGTATTCATCAGTATGAGAAACAGAAAGAGAGAAACAAGAAATATAAGCAAAAGAACTTACCCGGCGACCCCAGGCATAGTCTTGCGCCTAGGAGGGTTCGGAGCAGATCTCTTTATTCGCTTCTTAGGAACCGCCTCCGAGGCACAAGCAGGAGCCCCGCGTTTCCCCGAGGTAACGGGAGGCCGGAAAGCAATAGGCTCGGCGTCGTGGACCTGACCGGCCGGATTAGCTGGGAAAGTAGAAGCCGGAAATGCATAAGAAATAGGCGTGGCGGCAACTACCTCAAGAATTTGGACCTCGTCCGAATCACCTTCCTCGTCATGCGCTGAAGTTCTGCCGCGAGCTCGAGTCGGAGCAGGATCTGACTTAGGGACGAACTCCTCGGAGTCCGGCTCGCCAGTATCCGGGGTACTCTTGTCCGCAGGCCAAGGGAGCTGCAGAATTTCGGCGTCCTCGTTTTTCTGCTCTGCGAACCTCTGCAAGACGAGGAAAAAGAGAATTAGATAAACCAGTTTCTAAAGATAGGAGAGTAACAGAGCAATGCGGATTAAGCTTACCTCGGGAGGCGGATGATCGCGAGTGAATGGTTTTAATCCCCAAGACCAATCCTCAGGCATCTCAGTCTTGAAGATAGCTCGGACGCGCTTATAAATAAGGTAGTTATCCAGCTCCACGGTCGAGACTCGGTTAGGGTCAAGGGGACCACTCATGTAGCACAGCTTGTGGGTCCGCTGCTGGAAGGGGCAGATCCGGCTACTAATGAAAGTTGCCATCAGGTCTTCGCCGCATAACCCGGCCCGGATCAACTCTTTAAGCCGAATCTCAAAGGCCTCGGCCAAGGCGTGAGTTTTCCTCGGATTATAGAGCCAGTTCACTTTAGAAGGTGGGCCAATTAAGAATGGAGGGAGCCGAATCTTGTCTTCCGCCCCTCTGTTCTTGACGTAGAAAAATGTCTTGTGCCACTTCTTGCACGACTCCAACCCAGTGACACGAGGGAACACGGATTTCCTCCGAGGTGTTATGGACGCCGCCCCACATTGGGTCAGCAACTTCTCGGAAGGGTGCAGAGATTTGTCAGGGACAACGTTTGAGCGGATCTGGAAGAACTTCGACTAGACATGTACTGACGGCCACATGCCGAAGTAACCCTCCGAAGCGGAAATGAAAGCAGAAAGAGAAGCTATGGCGTTCGCGGGAAGATGATGCGGCTGAAGGCCGAAGTAATCGAGGAATTCTCTAGCGAAATCGCTAAGAGGAAGACCGAAGCCGCGGGCGAAGTGAGACATAAAAACCACATACTCGCCCTCTCTTATAACTGGAGAGGATTCGCTGCCGGGTAAACGACAGGAAACCTCGGCAGGAATCCGTCGAGTTCGGATGAGCCATTCAATCTCACGGCGCGTGACTGAAGAGCCCTGCCACGAGCCACGCTCAGGCCCGGAGCCAGCGTCATCGTCCTCAACAAGAGCGCCGCTAAACGAACTAGACATGGGTGCGCTGGAGAGATCGCCGGAGGAAAAACTGGCGGCGGAGGGGAGCTTAGAGCTACAAGGCCCCGTCGGAGCTTAGCACGAAAACAATGGCGAAGAGCGGAGGAACCGTCGCCTGAGCACGAAAGCGGAGCAGATCGATCTAGGGCAAGATCAGGGCAAGATGGTCAGAGAGGACTCACCGGCGGCGGAGCCACAGCCGCAGAGCGCGGGCGAGAAAGGCCGAACGACGCGGCGGAATCCTCGCCGGCGGAGGCTCTGGCTGACGAGCGGCGGCGGAGTGGTAAGAGAACACGCAGGCGAAAGGAAGAAGGAGAGCGGAGGCGAGCGATAAGGGGAAAGATGAACCCTGCGGGCGCGTTTCCCCTCTTTATAGTCAGGCCATGAACGGGGGAGTGGGATCGTGGGTGTGGCAGTTATCCGTGTAGATCGTGGGAACAGCACGAACGCACGACGGTGGGTGGAGCCACACCAACGGCCACAGACGAAGAAAAGTTGTTACAATCCCAAGGGGAGCGGCACACGAGGCGTCGCGGCGGCGGCGCAGCAGGTGCAGGGTTCACTGTAGCTTGTCAGTAAACACTATAGAAGGACCTAAAAACTAGAGGAGCAACGATGGGGTGACACGTAGGATGTGGCGTACGAGGGAAGGAACGAGGAAACCTCGGACGAGGCCATAGCTCGGAAACAAGACTGAAGAAAGTGATGAAGCTGATATAACCCGGCCAAAGCTATTGACAGGGCCACACCAGCTTCGGGGACTAATGTCGGGGGGTTAACCTCGGGTAGGTCAGAGACGGGGAAAGA
Source organism: Avena atlantica (assembly GCA_910589765.1). Taxonomy (NCBI): domain Eukaryota; kingdom Viridiplantae; phylum Streptophyta; class Magnoliopsida; order Poales; family Poaceae; genus Avena; species Avena atlantica. The sequence goes on along the minus strand of OU342738.1, from coordinate 256,353,616 downwards.
CAGAGGTACTGTCCCCGTCTGGTTTCCGAGCTACGGCCTAAGTCGGCCGAATCATGAGTATGTCGGCCGATGAACGGAGGCAAGAAGCCCATGTATAGGTATCAAGTGGTTACCCGGCCGAGTTAATGAGAGAATCGGCCGGGTTACCCAAATGATCTTCATGCAGGTGAGGAACGAGCCGAGTAACCCAAGGAAAGGCCAAGTGATACGAGGCTTGCAGGAGAAGGAGAAGCCCAGGGTCAAACTATAGCTGCAGGCTAGAAGGAATCAGAACAGGGCCGAGCACAAGAGACAAGGATGCACAGCGTCAGAGGGGCAGAAGGAGGTCACGGAGGTGACAGTCCTAGAGCCCGAGGCACGCAGGAGGGGGCCACTGGAGCCTTGCCGTCATTAGAAGGGTGACAGGGAAAGGAGGCCGCCGAACTACTATTTTGGGACAAGCATATTCCACGAATATGCTTGCCTCGTCAGCCCTAAGGGCACCCAAGGCACCCCTTTATAAGGGGAGGTTTGGACCCTGAGGGAAGGATCGATTCTTGGTGCACCGTTAGGCTGGGGAGATTCACATTGTCCCCCTGTATACAACTCAAGGAGCACTTGTAACCCGTCAAGAGAGAAATAAAGTTCATCACTTTGGCAGCTTGAGTGTAAAGACAGTTGCATCTTCCCTCCCCAGATCCCACTAGCATCCATTGGCCCCGTACTTTAGCCTACCCATGGCATCTGCCGTGCCACCACCACGACAACACCGGAGTCTCCGGTCCTGCTACACCGGAGTCTCCGGTCCTACGCACCGGAGTCTCCGGACCGACCCCAGCAACTGACCCGGGGACAGTCAGTACGCCACTCTGGAGATGACACCGGAGTCTCCAGCCTACACCGGAGTCTCCGGCCTACACGATGGGCCTGCGCGCCACCAGCTGGGCCTTCGGCCCATGTACTCCTCTAGCTCGTCCAAACCCTAGTTTTATCCCTAAACTACCCCTGCTTATGTGGCTGGCCTATAAATAGAGCCCCCACCCCTTCATGTATCCCTTTGGCATAGATGATAGACTAAAGACAACCCCCTTGTGTGGAATCTCTAGTTTTGCCTCATCCCCTTTACCAAGGGGACCGACTATCGTCACCAACCTCGATTGGACTTTGCATCACGCATCCATCATTGAACAAGGCCTTGGAGTTCGATGTCTCGTATCCAAGTTGTCAAGACCCTCCCCAAGGTGTTCTTCCCTCTCCGATATGGATTTGAGGGGGCACGTTGACCGATCTTTCCTTGCGAGGATTCTATCGGACCGGTGTCCGCCGTTCGGGAGCAATCGGCCTTGTATCGTGTGATTTTTGCGTGTGTTCACATTGTTCTTCGCGAGGTGTGTGTTCGCTTCCGCTACCTTCTCCCTTTCCCCTCGCTTTCCCATCGATTTGACCAGGAGATCCGTGAAGATCGGGCCACCCAAGAGGTTAACCCCTCATCAATTATCTTGCAAGCATGTGTCTGGCTCACAAGGGATCACATATCACGGGAATGAGAAAAGAATACTTATCGGTAACGAGGTTGAACTAGGTATGCAGAGATACCGACGATCAAACCTCGGATAAGTAAACTATCGCGAGACAAAGGGAAATTGGTATCGTATGTAAGTGGTTCATTCGATCGCAAAGTAATCTTTGAAATATGTGGGAGCCATATGAATTTCCATATTCCTCTATTGGTTATTGATTGGAGAAGTGTCTCGGTCATGTCCGCATAATTCACGAACCGTAGGGAGACACACTTAAGGATTCGATGTTGTTCAGTAGATATGGAATGTAAGTAGGGAAACCAAATGTTGTTCGGAGTCTTGGATGGGAGACGGGATATCATGAGGAGATCCGGAATGGTCCGGAGAATAAGATTCATATAAGGAAAGTCCGATTCCTGAGTTCAGGAATGATTTTGATGTTTTCATCGGAGAGGTTCTAGAAGGTTCTAGAAGGTTCACCGGACCGGAAGGGGAATGGTCCATGAATGTGTCATGGGTAAGTGGAATGATTGGATCATGTCCTAAGTCACTTTGGTTGGGCATTTGCGAGAGAGAATTAAAGCTCTAAATTGAAAGTCAAATGGGAGGTTTGAAAAGTCAAACTGGAACAATGGTTTCCTAGTGGAAGAAGGAAAGAGTCCTTCCTTCTATCCAACTTGGGTTTGGGTATGGATTCAAACTCCCCTCTCCCAAGCCTCCCTCCCTCTCATAAATAGAGGGGAGGGCTGCCCCAAAGAACACACAACCAGCCCTCCCCACCCGTGCCGCACCGCCACCACCGCCTCGCGCCGCCGTCGCCGCTTCGCGCCACCGACACCTACTCCTCCTCTCCGGCCTTCTAAACCTAGATCGCCAGAAACCCTAGATCCACCATAACTCGCATCGGCTTAGGCGAAGGCCTGCGGGATCTTCCCTCTACTTCCGACACCACGCCGTCGTGCTGCCGGAATCGCAAGGGTAGAACTACAACCTCCGCTGCCTGCTGGAACAAGGGAGAGGAAGGTCTTCATCGAGTACCGAACGTGTGACCGACTGCGAAAGCACTGCCGAAATGCGGCGCCGGAAGGATCGTCTACGCGATCTTGAGATCGGCAAGTGTACGACTACATATCCCACGAGAATCTGCTCTCGTTAACCACTTTGGAATCTTCGAGGCTGAGTACTCTAATCGACTTGTTGATTCAATCTAGTAGATAGATCTTGGCTTGTTTGTATGCATGCGGTAGAATTTTTTTGTTTTCCATGCTACGAACCCCTACAAGCCTCTCCAGCACCATGGAGATCGCCTCATGCACCAGATCATGAGCGACAAGAAGGACAAGATGCGGGTTAGTTCAAGCCGGATTACGACGAAGGACTACAAGACCCTCATGCAATATTTGATCAAGGAAAGAGTGGAACGAAAAGTTCCGGAAGTTTCCATGAAGATGTATACGACCAACCGTCCTCTAACTCCGGTAAATATTTCGACTCTGCTTTTGAGTTTCGTTGTTCTTTTCTGTTCTTTCTCTAACTCTATTTTCATCGATGCTTTTCGACGTTGTCAGCTCGATAAACTCTCGAGTCTCAGCTAGATCCAGTAGATGGCTATGCTTCAGATGATCCGGAGACGACGGAGGATGATGAGGTGCATGAAGTTGCCGTCCGTGCCTCCAAGAAGTGTAAGGCGAAAGAAGCTGTTATTGTTGCTGGTAACCAAGTGTTACCAGTAGTTAAAAAGTAAGCACCATATCCTTATTTTTCAGTACTTTTGTACCTTTATTTCTTTCCAGAGCTGTAACATCCCTAAAATCATATTTTCAAAGCATTGCATATCATCCATGCATTCATGATCATTTAGGGTTCTTTTTCAAAGTCATTTCAAAAACAGGAGCATCTGAATGCTCATTATTTTATGTAAACAAGGCTATGGCCATATTGTTACTTTCTTTTAAGAAAAATACTTCAGTAAGATTCTGAGCTTGAGTTTGAGTGTTGCTTCTAAGGTTTGGTCAAGGTTGTCAAAAACAAATTATGAATTATAAACCATTCCTATACTATTTATAAACATTTAAATAAGGTTTGGTTTAAACCTCTTTTCAAAACCCATTTTGAATTTGAGTGAGATTAGATATTTTACACATCCCATGATGCAAGAATCAACAAACATTTATTTGGAGAAAGTTTCATTTGAAACAGATTTGGTTTGAGCTTTTAAATTCAAACCAGAAATTCATTCAGAAAAAGAAAAAGGAATAAGGTAGAGAAAAAAATAGAGCAGACTAGCTAATCTATCCCAACCCAGCCACTCAGCCCATTTAGCGCAGCAGCCCACTCCCTCTCTCCCAAGAGAAAAAAGTTTCGCACTCAGAAACCCACCCCCTCAGTCATTGACTGCCTGTACCCACTCTTCTTCCCTCAATCACACTGACGAAACAGCCCCACCTGTCAGTCGTCTCTTCAACCCGCCGCAATCAACTCTGGCCGTTTCCTCCCCCGTCACTGCCGATGAATTCGCGAGTTAAATTCCGTTGATTCGTCGAGTAACTCCCCGTCCAGCTTCGGCTACTTAACCCCCTCCCCTCTTCGCTCATTTCCCCTCACTCGGCACACCATTTCCGCCACCAGGCTGCCGGCAAATCAAGTTGCAACGCCACTGCCCGACGCTCTTCGGCGACCTATTCCGGTGAGCCCCGTGCTCCCCTTCACCTCCCATTATTACGAGCTTGCTTTTCATACCCGTGCGCATCTTCTCACACCTTTTGTTTGCTCTAAAACGCCCCAGGTCGTCGTCTCCGTCGAGCCCCGCGAACGACCGAAGCGCCGCCCGACTCTGGCGAACAATCACAGTAAATCCAGACCGCCCCTTGACCCCTAGTCCTTACGAATGTGTTCGACTTGCCCTGTGCATCTCCTAATGCCTTTCGTTCATCTTATAGCACCGTAGAACGTCGCCTCCGTCTCCGGCAGTGAACACCCGACGCGAGAGTGAACTCCGACGAGGTTTTCTGGCCGTGCCAGAGCACCCCTGTCCAAGCAAAGACCACGTTGAGCTTCGCCATCGTCACGCGAGCTCGGTAAGCATCTGCACGTTCCCCCTAACCCCCTAGACTCGCCGGGACACCACCGCCAGTAGGTACGCCGCTGCTGTAGCCTCGTGCGCCGCCAGATCTTGGTCAGAACATTGTGAGCCATCAGATCTGGATCCTGTGGCCACAAATAGATCACTTAACGAAGCGTTTTCTTTAGATATGAGCCGCACAGTGTCACTTAAATCCTACGGCTCTGGATGATTGATCCAACCGAAACGGTATCAGCCAATCAGACATCGCCGCGTGGCTAGGATTTAAATTTAAAATCTGGAATTAAATCTATTAGATGTTCAATCTTGCAAAATTCATAACTTTTGATCCCCACATTCAAATTTTGCAAACTTTATATCATTGGAATCAGGAGAGAAAATCCTATCTGTTTATGCAATGTGTTTAATGTTTAACCTCTATAAATATGGTTATTTTTGCAGAAACATTTGTAGGCATAATTTGAGTATGGAAACTATTTGAAAAATGCTTTAAAGATCAAATAAAGTTTATTTTGAGTATCTTGGACTTGTTTTTGTTTCAGTACTGTATACATTTCTTGTTTGGTGTAGAAAAATCATCACATGGCATTTGCATGCATTCATATATTTTTGTTTGTATATTTTTGATATGTGATTTTGGTGCCATTATTTTATGTGTAGATTTTGGTGCTAATAGTGATTATGGTTTTGAAGATTGTTGCTACTCCACAAACTACCAAGGCAAGTGGTGCTTCATGTTTTTATCCCTATATTCTTACCTATGCATTAGAAAATATTTTGTATAGGACTTGCATGAATATTTTGCTAAGTATCTATATGTTATGCTTGGGAAATCCTAGTAGTTGCAGAATTGTTAGAATTTCCTCTAAGTTAATATGCTTACTATTGCCATGCTTAGCATAGCTAGTAGCAAGCAAGGGTGGATTATATATTCATTCTATGTGAAATATTTCTAAGTCATTGACTTGTGTTTTTGCTTAATAAAACAACTAAGTGAATGAAACACCTGGGTGGAATGGAAAGAATGGTTTATGTTGAGTTATTACACAAGGCCCATTTCTATGGTTTACCTTGTGTATCTCACTTGTGGAAAGCCACCCAGGAACAAAGGGATTTGAGATTCCAAATGTTTAGAAGCTTCTAGTGCAGCCACATGGCATTATGGGCTCTGCCTGGATCATATAAGTTGTAATAACTTAGCCATTTGGACAGTTGGTGGTAGTGGGATGATAGGTTTGGAGCGCGTCCATTTGATCTAAGGGAAGGCTTCTGAAAGGTCTTGTCTTGGTGAAAATCAAGTCTTGTGGGTAAAGTGCACAACCTCTACAGATGGAAGAATCTAAGTACTTAGCCATGTCCCTGGTATTGGAAAACTTGAGCATCAAGACATGGAAGCTATCAAGAATCTCCTCATCCCAATTTTCTAAGTTAAAACTTGTGGTTGAACAAGGGTGAAGGTTCATCAATTTCTATTAGTGATTCCTTGGGAAAGTTTTGTCAAAGAAAAACTTAGTGTTTTCAACTGATAGGTAAAACCTATTTTGAGAAAAGCAAGCCTAAGCTACACTTAGCCAAATTCATGTAGTATCTAGATTCTAATATTCTACTAAGGTATCACTTGCCGATACTATTCCAATGTATTGAGCCACTATGGCTGTAACTTGTGATGTTGCAGGTTATTCCGATGATGATTAGGGGTTATGAGTCTACACTCAACATGATTGACTGTGGCACATGAAGATGAAGACTTATTTATATTGTTATGGTTAAACTCTTGTATTAGGCCTATATATGGCCATGGAGTTGTAAAAGACTATGTTTGTCTCTAGAATGATATGTAATAATGACATTTCTTTCTGTGTACTTCATCTTAAACTATGGATGCTAGCATTGATCCAGGGACTAGCATTGCAATCACAGGGATCCTTACCTTTATAAGGGAGGGATCTTACAGATGGTATCAGAGCACTATGTTTCCTGTAGGATTATGATCCTAGGAATGGATTAGAAACCACTAAGGAAAAATTTTCAACAACTTCCACACTTGTCTTTTTCTTCTCGTAAGCTTTTCTAATCTTCTTTCTCATCTCTATTTGTAGATGAACTCCATCAACGAAGCCGTGAGGAAGGGACCACTCATGACTATGACTATGGAGTGTGAGACAGAATTCCTCAACGCTCTCAAGGACCTCATGGTTGCCATGGGAATACATGGTGCAGCTGTGTACAAAGGTTTCCCCGTGATGGATGAAGGAGTGGAGTACTGGTGGGTGCAACTTCACTTGTATAAAAACAAGGAAGACAACCACAAGGAATCATGATTCTGCATGGTCACCAACTCAGTGATGCACACCACATTCTTTGACTCTGAAAGAGATGCTGCTTCGAAGGCCATCAAGGAGCTTGGTGATAGACTCAAGTGTAGAATGCTTAACACCCAAAATGACCTTAGGGAAGAAAAGAAGCATACCCAAGAGTTAGAGGCTACCAACCAATGTTTAAGAGAAGACATCATAGACTTAGCAATGGAGTCATGTGATTAGGATCGACAGATTTCCTCTAGGGATGTCCTGTTAGCTAACTTGGCAAGTGAGATGGGATTGTAATGTACTTCGTTAGTTGGACTACCACACTTATCATTTCCTTTCCAAATTTTTTGTCTAAGTTATGTTGAACCTTGGATGCTTGTAATGGATTTATGTATGCCATGACTTGTGTGTTTGATTTCCAATAATATGCTTGTGATGCTTTGTCTTGTGATTTTCTCTATCTATGTTGATTCTAACTTTTCTATCTTATAAAAATAGATGCCTAATGTTACTATCAACATGGATGAAGAGTTCAAGGGAACTCGTTTTGGCACTCGTCTTATTGAGCTCACTAGTGTGCTCAATCTTCCGCTTCCTAGCATCATGATTCTTCCCCTCACCAAGTTTGAGAGGAAGGACCTTTGGGGCTTCAAGGTTACTCAGCCAGGACGCCAGACGGAGCCAGCCACGGAGGCTATCACCTTCAAGCTCATGCATGATGACAAGGAGAGAGGCCTAGAGGTAGTCATGCAGGATCTACTTGGGCGTTTGTTAGGGAGACACTCTCGGGAGATTAGAGGTACTCACTTCCACGCCTTCGGAAGACGCGACGAGGATGGTGAGGCTATTGAGTTCGAGGATACTGCTAGAGAGACGGCAGAGCCGATTCGTCTATACCTCCAGGACTTAGAGGTTCTTCTTAGGCACCTAGATACTGATAGGACCAACGTCATGCTTAGCAATGACGAACTCCATGTGCAGCTTCGTGAGAAGAACAAGCTCTTCGTGGAGCAAGATGAGATAGTTAAGGAAATGAAGGCCAAGTTTGAGAGCCAGGATAGAAAGTTCAAGAGTCAATAGAAAAGAGTCCAAGACAGGAACAAGAGGATTCGAGAGATGACTGCAGAACTAGAGGCCAAGGACTTCGAGCTCGAGCATCAGCAGGTTGTGATTGAGAGACTTCGTTCACAGAAGAGGGCTCTCAAAGCCAAGGTAGAGGCCTTGACTACCAATGTCGAGGAGTACAAGACCGCTATGGAGAATGCAGGTCTTACACTTGTCGATGAGGAGGTTGATGCAGAGGAGTAGTGATGACTACTAATTTATCTTATATTTACCATGCTTTTGATTATTGAGTCGCAGTGACCATCCAACATGTGGATGGCTTGCTATTGGTGTGTTTGCTTTTCAAACTTGTTGTCTATGTTGTTGAACTTTTGTTATTTTGACGCATGTTTGGTGATTGTTTATGTGATGTATTGTGCATGTTAAGCATCTACGGGTATCTCATTCTTATCCTTATGAAATCCACAGATGCCTCCTCGATGTGCCAATCCCAACCCGAACAAGAACAATGTCACCCCCGAGATGCAGCAGCTAATGACAGCACAGACACAGCTGATGCAGATGATGACTACTTTCATACAAAATCAGAATAACAACAACACAACAACAACAACAACAACAATCAGCACAATCCACTAGGTTTTGACATGCTCACCAGATTCCTAAGACTGAGGCCAGCAAAGTTCTCAGGAACTACTGATCCCATGGTGGCCAATGATTGGCTACGCTCAGTGAACAAGGATTTGGTAACTGTTGACTGTACTGATGAGGAGAAAGTCAGGTTTGCAGCACATTTGTTGGAAGGACCAGCAGCTACTTGGTGGGATAACTTCCAGATCACCACTCCCATTGAGGATGTGACATGGGCTATCTTTGAAGATGGTTTCCGTACAACTCACATCTCATCCGGAGTGATGAGTTTGAAGAAGAAGGAGTTTCATAACTTGAAGCAGCGCCATCGCAGCGTGGCTGAATATATTGAGGAGTTCAACAATCTGGCGCGTTATGCACCGGATGAATTTGACACTGATGCCAAGAGGAAAGAGAAGTTCCTCGAAGGACTGAATGATGAACTGAATCTGCAATTATCTGTGGCCTATGTCCCCACCTATCAATCTCTTTGTGACAAGGCTGCCATCCCGGAGAGCAAGATGAAACAGGTTGAAAGCAGGAAGAGGAAGCACTCTAACAAGCACAACTCGGGATCATCTCACAAGCATTCCCATTATGATGATGGTGGGAGTTCTGGATCCCACAAGAATGGAAATTACAACAGCCACCACAACCACAACCGTCATCATGACAACAAGCATCACCGTAGTCATCACAATGACAAGTACAAGAATCACAAGAGTGGATACAAGAACCACCACAATGGAAGTGGAAGTGGTAGTGGAAGCCAGCCTGTCAAGAAGGATCTTAGTCAGGTTGGATGTTTCAAGTGCAAGAAGATGGGGCATTATGCAAATGAATGCCCAGAAAAGAAAGTTGAAGGACCCAACAAGCCCAACCCTTTCCATAAGGGACAAGTGAACCACATCAATGTGGAAGAAATCTATGAGGAGTCTGATGCTGTGGTTGGTAAGTTCAAACTCAATTCTATTCTAGCACTTGTTCTTTTTGATACTGGTGCATCAGATTCATTCATATCAAAAACATTTGTTGATAGAAATGGGTTTCCAACTGAAAAACATTGGGTGTCCAATAAAAGTAAGTTCTCCCGGTGGAGATATGATAGTAAGTCTTGGATGCCGTGATCTAGTGATAGAGTTTGGAAAACATAAGTTTCCAGTGAGTCTGATAATCCTAGATTCCCAAGGACTGGATGTAATTTTGGGAATGGATTGGATGACCAAGTATGAAGGAGTACTAGATTGTGCAAATCGAACTGTTGCACTCACAACCCCGGAAAAGAAACGGATAATATTCAAGTATAACTTTGAATCAAAAGGAAGTAAGCTAAATTCTCTTAAGGGGGTTAGCATAGACAATGTACCAATTGTGAGTGAATATCCGGATGTATTTCTGGAAGAATTACCGGGAATGCCACCAGATAGAGATGTGGAGTTTCTTATTGATTTGCTACCAGGATCAGGACCAATAGCAAAGAGACCTTACAAGATGTCAGTTGATGAGTTGAAAGAACTCAAGAAACAACTTGGAGAACAGTTGCAAAAAGGATTTATTCAACCAAGTTCTTCATCCTGGGGAGCACTAGTCTTGTTTGTGGAAAATAAAGATAGAAGTCAAAGGTTATGCATAGATTACCGTTCACTCAATGAGGTGACTATCAAGAACAAATACCCTTTGCCTGGAATCAATGACTTATTTGATCAGTTGGAAGGAGCCTGTGTGTTCTCAAAAATTGATCTCCGGTTAGGTTACTTCCAGCTCAAAATAAGAAAACAAGACATACCTAAGACAACTTTCACCACTAGGTATGGATTGTATGAGTACACCATGATGCCTTTTGGTTTGACCAATGCACCAGCTTATTTCATGAATATGATGAACAAAGTGTTCATTGAGTTCCTTGACAAGTTTGTTGTCATATTCATCGATGACATTTTGATCTACTCCAAGAGCAAAGAAGAGCATGAAGGACATTTGCGTTTGATACTTGAGAAGCTTAGAGAGCATAAGCTGTATGCCAAATTCAGCAAGTGTGAATTTTGGTTAAATGAAGTTGGATTTCTTGGACACGTTGTGTTAGGAGATGGTATAGCAGCTGATCCCGCCAAAGTGTCAGTTGTAACTGAATGGGAATCTCCTAAGTCAGTAAAATAAGTTCGTAGTTTCCTTGGCTTGGTAGGATACTATCGAAGATTTATTGAGAATTTCTCCAAGGTAGCTAATCCAATGACAGAGTTACTAAAGAAAGACAAGGAATTTGCTTGGTCTGAAGGATGTGAACTTAGTTTCCAAGAATTAAAGAAGAGACTAGTGATAGCACCAGTCTTATGTTTGCCAGATTTGGAGAAAGATTTCCAAGTATATTGTGATGCATCTCATCATGGATTAGGTGCAGTTCTAATGAAAGAAGGAAAAGTTGTGGCTTATGCCTCGAGACAACTCAAAACTCATGAGGTAAATTACCCTACTCATGATTTAGAGTTAGCCTCTGTTGTCCATGCACTCAAAACATGGAGACACTATCTTTTGGGAAAACAATGTGAAGTGTTCACAGATCACAAGAGTTTGAAGTATATCTTCACTCAGAAAGAAATCAACATGAGACAAAGAAGATGGCTAGAACTCATCAAGGACTATGACTTGAGTTTGCAATACCACCCCGGTAAAGAAAATGTTGTAGCAGATGCTCTAAGCCATAAGGTTTTTGTAAATGGCCTTACTAAGGGAGAGTTGCCAGATGATCTGTGTGCCCAATTTAGAGATCTCAGATTGGAGATTGTGCCTGAGGGACATCTCATGTAATTGGATGTTCAACCCACTTTGTTGGACAAAATCAAAGAAGCCCAAAAGATAGATAAGGAAATTGAGGAGATCAAGGAAAATATTGGTAAAGGAAAAGCCAAAGGATTCCATGAAGACGAACAAGGTACTTTATGGTATGGAAAACGTATCTGCGTTCTGCAAGATCTGGAGCTTCGGAAACTGATTTTACAAGAAGCGCACAACTCACCATATTCCATTCATCCGGGTAACACCAAAATGTACATGGATATGAAGGAAAGATTTTGGTGGAATAATCTCAAGAAGGACATCGCCGAACATATTGCTTTGTGTGATGTATGTAGTAGAGTGAAAGCGGAAAATCAAAAACCAGCAGGATTGCTACAACCACTACCTATTCCTGATTGGAAGTGGGACAAGATTGGCATGGATTTCATCACTGGATTGCCAAGGACCAGGTCAGGATATGATTCTATTTCGGTAGTAGTGGATCGCCTAACTAAAGTGGCTCATTTCATACCCGTGAAGACAACCTACACAAGTGCTAAGTTAGCCAAGATCTATATGAGTAGGATTGTATGTCTGCATGGAGTACCCAAGAGTATTGTGTCTGATAGGGGAACTCAATTCACTTCTCATTTTTGGAGGCAACTACATGAGTCATTGGGAACGAGGTTGGAATTCAGCACTGTCCTCAGACTGATGGACAAACAGAAAGGACCAACCAGATTCTTGAAGATACGTTGAGAGCATGTGCTCTAGACTATGGAGCTAGTTGGGATGAAAGTCTGCCTTACGCAGAATTCTCTTACAATAACAACTATCAAGCCAGTATTGAGATGGCACCATTTGAGTTTCTCTATGGGAGAAAGTGTACCACCCCATTACTATGGAATGGTGTGGGAGAAAGAAGTTTATTCGGACCAGAACTAATCAAAGAGGCTGAAGAGAAAGTCAAACTAGTTAAGGACAGACTGAAGATAGCATAGTCTCGACAGAAAAGCTACGTAGATCCTAAGCATAGAGAAGTCACCTATGAAGTGGGTGATAGAGCTTATCTTAGAGTGTCACCACTTCGTGGAGTCAAGAGATTTGGAGTCAAAGGAAAATTGGCCCCAAGATATGTTAGAACATTCAAGATTCTGAGTCGTAAAGGAGAAGTCGACTATGAGATTGAATTGCCAGAGTCATTGTCTGCCGTTCACAATGTGTTTCATGTGAGTCAACTTAAGAAATACCATCTAGAGATGGAAGAGACTTCTTTGAAGGATACTATACCTTTGGAGGAGGTTCAGTTGGAAAGTGATCTCACTTATGAGGAAAAACCTATCAAGATTCTTGAGACTACAGAAAGAGTTACTCGGACTAAGACTATCAAATTCTACAAAGTTCAATGGAACCATCATTCCGAAGAAGAAGCAACATGGGAAAGAGAAGATGATCTTCGGAAAGACCACCCTCACCTATTTGCTAGCCAATCCGAATCTCGAGGGCGAGATTCACCTTAAGGGGGTTAGATTTGTAACATCCCTAAAATCATGTTTTCAAAGCTTTGCATATCATCCATGCATTGATGATCATTTAGGGTTCTTTTTCAAAGTCATTTCAAAAACAGGAGCATCTGAATACTCATTATTTTATGTAAACAAGGCTATGGCCATATTGTTACTTTATTTTAAGAAAAATACTTTAGTAAGATTTTGAGCTTGAGTTTGAGTGTTGTTTCTAAGGTTTGGTCAAGGTTGTCAAAAACAAATTATGAATTATAAACCATTCCTATACTATTTATAAACATTTAAATAAGGTTTGGTTTAAACCTCGCTCTTTTCCAAACCCATTTTGAATTTGAGTGAGATTAGATGTTTACACATCCCATGATGCAAGAATCAACAAACATTTATTTGGAGAAAGTTTCGTTTGAAACAGATTTGGTTTGAGATTTTAAATTCAAACCAGAAATTCATTCAGAAAAAGAAAAAGGAATAAGGTAGAGAAAAAAATAGAGCAGACCAGCTAATCTAGCCCAACGCAGCCACTCAGCCCATTTAGCCCAGCAGCCCACTCCCTCTCTCCCATGGGAAAAATGTTTCGCACTCAGAAACCCACCCCCTCAGTCACTGACTGCCTGGACCCACTCTTCTTCCCTCACTCACACTGACGAAACAGCCCCACCTGTCAGTCGTCTCTTCAACCCGCCGCAATCAACTCTGGCCGTTTCCTCCCCCGTCACTGCCGATGAATTCGCGAGTTAAATTCCGTTGATTTGTCGAGTAACTCCCCGTCCAGCTTCGGCTACTTAACCCCCTCCCCTCTCCGCTCATTTCCCCTCACTCGGCACACCATTTTCGCCACCAGGCTGCCGTCAAATCAAGTTGCAACGCCGCTGCCCGACGCTCTCCGGCGACCTATTCCGCTGAGCCCCGTGCTCCCCTTCACATCTCATTCTTACGTGATTGCTTGTCATACCCGTGCGCATCTTCTCACACCTTTTGTTTGCTCTAAAACGCCCCAGGTCGTCGTCTCCGTCGAGCCCCGCGAACGACCAAAGCGCCGCCCGACTCTGGCGAACAATCACGGTAAATCCAGACCGCCCCTTGACTCCTAGTCCTTATGACCGTGTTCGCCTTGCCCCTGTGCATCTCCTAATTCCTTTCGTTCATCTTATAGCACCGTAGAACGTCGCCTCCGTCTCCGGCAGTGAACACCCGACGCGAGAGCGAACTCCGACGAGGTTTTCTGGCCGTGCCAGAGCACCCTTGTCCAAGCAAAGACCACGTTGAGCTTCGCCATCGTCATGCGAGCTCGGTAAGCATCTGCACATTCCCCCTAACCCCCTAGACTCGCCGGGACGCCACCGCCAGTAGGTCCGCCGCCGTTGTAGCCTCGTGCACCGCCAGATCTTGGTCAGAACATTGTGAGCCATCAGATCTGGATCCTGTGGCCACAAATAGATCACTTAATGAAGCGTTTTCTTTAGATCTGAGCCACACAGTGTCACTTAAATCCTACGGCCCTGGATGATTGATCCAACCGAAACGGTATCAGCCAATCAGACATCGCCGCGTGGCTAGGATTTAAATTTAAAATCTGGAATTAAATCTATTAGATGTTCAATCTTGCAAAATTCATAACTTTTGATCCCACGTTCAAATTTTGCAAACTTTATATCATTGGAATCAGGAGAGAAAATCCTATCTGTTTATGCAATGTGTTTAATGTTTTGCCTCTATAAAAATGGTTATTTTTGCAGAAACATTTGTAGGCATAATTTGAGTATGGAAACTATTTGAAAAATGTTTTAACGATCAAATAAAGTTTATTTTGAGTATCTTGGACTTTTTTGGTTTCAGTACTGTATACTTGTCTTGTTTGGTGTAGAAAAATCATCACATGGCATTTGCATGCATTCATATATTTTTGTTTGTATATTTTTGATATGTGATTTTGGTGCCATTATTTTATGTGTAGATTTTGGTGCTAATAGTGATTATGGTTTTGAAGATTGTTGCTACTCCACAAACTACCAAGGCAAGTGGTGCTTCATGTTTTTATCCCTATATTCTTACCTATGCATTAGAAAATATTTTGTATAGGACTTGCATGAATATTTTGCTAAGTATCTATATGTTATGCTTGGGAAATCCTAGTAGTTGCAGAATTGTTAGAATTTCCTCTAAGTTAATATGCTTACTATTTCCATGCTTAGCCTAGTTAGTAGCAACCAAGGGTGGATTCTATATTCATGCTATGTGAAATATTTCTAAGTCATTGACTTGTGTTTTTGCTTAATAAAACAACTAAGTGAATGAAACACCTGGGTGGAATGGAAAGAATGGTTTATGTTGAGTGGTTACACAAGGCCCATTTCTATGGTTTACCTTGTGTATCTCACTTGTGGAAAGCCACCCAGGAACAAAGGGATTTGAGATGCCAAATGTTTAGAAGCTTCTAGTGCAGCCACATGGCATTATGGGCTCTGCCTGGATCATATAAGTTGCAATAACTTAGCCATTTGGACAGTTGGTGGTAGTGGGATGATAGGTTTGGAGCGCGTCCATTTGGTCTAAGGGAAGGCTTCTGAAAGGTCCTGTCTTGGTGAAAATCAAGTCTTGTGGGGAAAGTGCACAACCTCTACAGATGGAAGAATCTAAGTACTTAGCCATGTCCCTGGTATTGGACAACTTGAGCATCAAGACATGGAAGCTATCAAGAATCTCCTCATCCCAATTTTCTAAGTTAAAACTTGTGGTTGAACAAGGGTGAAGGTTCACCAATTTCTATTGGTGATTCCTTGGGAAAGTTTTGTCAAAGATAAACTTAGTGTTTTCAACTAATAGGTAAAACCTATTTTGAGCAAAGCAAGCCTAAGCTACACTTAGCCAAATTCATGTAGTATCTAGATGCTAATATTCTACTAAGGTATCACTTGCCGATACTATTCCAATGTATTGACCCACTATGGCTGTAACTTGTGATGTTGCAGGTTATTCCGATGATGATTAGGGGTTATGAGTCTACACTCAACATGATTGCCTGTGGTACATGAAGTTGTAAAAGACTATGTTTGTCTCTGGAATGATATGTAATAATGACCTTTGTTTTTGTGTACTTCATCTTAAACTGTGGATGCTAGCAT
The DNA here is from genome assembly GCA_910589765.1 of Avena atlantica. NCBI lineage: Eukaryota > Viridiplantae > Streptophyta > Magnoliopsida > Poales > Poaceae > Avena > Avena atlantica. The sequence goes on along the minus strand of OU342738.1, from coordinate 256,337,611 downwards.
TGATCCAGGGACTAGAATTGCAATCACAGGGATCCTTACCTTTATAAGGGAGGGATCTTACAAGAGCACACCTGATTTTAGGATTTTTGTGTTCTAGAGCTAAATCAGATTTGAAGAGCAAGACCAAGCCGGACAGCAAGCCGGGCAAGCAGATGCGACAGCAGAAGCTTGTTATCTCCTGTGTTGTGCCACCATCGACTCCATCCAGTACTCCATCAGCACAAGGAGCTTCTGCCTCCCCTGATACTGGAAAAATCTCGAAAGCCCTGGTCACCGTTCATGACCAGGCAACTAACAAGGGTGAACCCGTCAAGGGTAATGATCCCATGGTAATATCTACATGAACAATGGATAAGGTGACCGGCTCCGCTGTCTCTATCCTAAAAAGGAAAGAGACGGACGAGATCCTCAGACTGGCTCAATCCAGTCTTGAGAAACGAACCTTGACTCCAGAGGCAGCGAGCCAAAAGGAGGAGGACGTCAAACTGGTCAGCCTCCTGGACCAAATTTTGGTCCGGGACACTAAATTCGTATCTGGCGAACTTCCAGCGACGGATGTTCCTTCCCTCACCCTTACCGAGAAGGTGTTTCATATCACCAAGCTCGGATTTTAAAAGATGCACCTAGAACACATTGTAAGTTTCTGATTCTTATTTGCATTTATTATCATATCCGATAGCCCCCAAGCATAAGTCGGATAATCATCGTTGGATGGAGTTGATGCTTTTAGGTTGCAAAAGAACGATGTAGTGTAGCCCCCAAGGCTCGTGCTATAATTTTAGTTAGTTAAATTTGCAGCTCGAGTCTTAGTATCCGTCTGACGGTATTCCATCTCTAACTTACAGAAAATTGCATCTTTCAACCAGGAATTGCTCAAGAATATTAGTAATAAATGCAAAGAAATCAAGGCTTTGCGCTTTGAGAATTCAAAGTTGAAAGTTTAGAAAGATGAAGCAGAAGGTAAGATTTTCTAACTTGCTCTTTGTCAGTTATCCTTTTTTGTCATAGTAAAACTTGTTTTGTCTGACTAATATGTTGTCTTTGCAGAACTGTTATGTCAGTCTAGCAAGATGGTGGAGCAAGCCAAAAACTTAAAGGTCTTGGAGATAGAGAATGCTGAGCTCCGGGACAAGCTTGAGAAGCTAACTTTGGAATCGGAGAAATCCGTAGCTGCAGTCCTGGAGTCAAGCAATCATGATACCGTGAGGCTCGAGAAGATCCTAGCCCTCCAAGACAAAGAACTAGCTGATCTCAAGAAAGACTTCGATATTCAGAGGGATCTTGCCCAGGATACAGCCAGTGAACTAAACAGCCTCCGCAAGGAGCATGCTCAATGAAATCACTCTGTGCTAGGTAAGATTTCCGAATCTTTTCTTTTGTTGTTGATTTTCCGACTTTCTTTTCAGCCGAATTTTGACTTTTTGGTTCTTTCCCAGCCCCCTGAATCTTTCCGACTCTCCTACCTCTTAACCTCGCCTCGAGCGCATTAAGCTCATCGGAGATGTTTTGTATGACTTCCGCCAAACTCTAGAAGAGGCTGGCGAGGCCGTCAAGATTTCCGACTTGCATGCAATGTCAGTGCACGAGGTGAGGGACAAGGTCAAGGAGATTTCGAAGCTTATCGAAGACTGGAAGATCTCCTATGCTCGGACATCTGCTCATACAGCTCTGACCATGGTGATGAGCCACCACAGCGAGATGGAAATCTGGCACGTTACCAAGGGCATTGCCGACGAGGATGATGAGGGTAACCCGCAAGACATCAAGGCCATCCAAGAGTCTTGTGCAGGTTATGCTTATCGTGTGGTGGAGATGACCAACTATACGACACCATTCTTCGAATCCGTCACCGTGCCTCCCTCGCCCCAAGAGACAGAAGCCAGCAATGCTTCCGAGTCTGAGATTGAGGGCGACCATGCTGTCGACTCCAATTCTCCACCTACTTCATCACCACCACCTGATTCTGCAGCATAGATAATATTTATGCATTATTCTGAACTCATGGCAATGTAATGGTGAAAACAATGTTTTTATTTTGTACTGGTCTTGTAAAAACTGATGCTTTTACTATCGTAGCACTTTGCTTATATATTTTTTATGCATGTGCTTGAAAATTTCTAAAGCACTTTGTGTTTTATGCCTATACTTGTCGTTTTATCTCGCTCTCTGCCTCATCCCTTTCATGGGCCGGCCAACCTTTAGCATGGAAACTTTGCCGAGCAACGGAGCGCAATTTCTAAACCATTTTAAACTCGGAAACAAAGTCGGCTTCTAGTACCAACAACTCATTACTCTAAAAATGCCCGCGTCTAAGCAATCAGATAAAAAACCTAAGTATAGACAATAAATTAAATTTTATACCCTAAGGTAACATTTTTAGATATTCAAAAATCGTAACCAGAACGAACATGAGCATAAAGTACTTTCAAGAGTTCTGGGATTTTTGAAAAAACTACATGCTCTTTTGGAAATAAGATGGCAAAATCTTCTCAAAGATAACATATGAGGAAACCAACACTTTATTTCACTTTGAACATGTACAGATATGATTACAAGGAAATATAACTAAGAATAGAAGGGACGTAGCTGTGCAATATTCCATGGACGGTCTATTTCATCAGGGTTTGTGCTGCCACCAGCTCTCTTTCTTTTTCGAGTATCAGGTGTTTCCTTGACTAGTCTCATGTCGGTTAAATAATATGACCCATTATGCAGAACTCTGCTCACCATAAAAGATACTTCCCAAATTGGGGAAGTTTGTGCTTTCTATTTTGCACAAGTCAGAGAACCAAATTGCCTTTTCTAAAATAACGGTTTTGCACTCTCTAACTATGATACTTGCGCAACTTCTGCTTATAGGCTGTAGATCTCTGCTCAGCAACGACACGTACTTCTTCGATTATATCGAGATCATCTTTTCGAGAAACTTCTGCATCTTCTTCGATATACGCTTTGACTCGTGGAGCTTGATGAATCAGATCACTTGGAAGAACTGCTTATGCATCATAGACCAAGAATAAAGGAGTATATCGGGTTGATCTGTTAGGAGTTGTACGTAAGCTCCATATCACAGACGGTAATTCTTCCGCCCAAGCCCTCGCGACCCGACAAAGGGTGCCTCGAGGCAAGGTCAGATTCCTTGTAGAATAAGGCCATTAGTTCTTTCGACTTGTCCATTAGCTTGTGGATGTGCGAATGATGCAATATCGAGTCGGATCCCTTGTTCTTCGCAGAATTCGGCAAGTTCACCCATGGAAAAATTGCTCCCATTGTCAGTAATTATACTGTGCGGATATCCGAATCTAATGATTACGTCCTCGATGAACTTTCTGGCTGTGGCTCCATCGCAACTTGTTACGTTTTAGCCTCAATCCATTTTGTAAATTTATCCACCATCACTAGTAGGTGAGTAAATCCACATTTTTCCATGCGAAACGGCCCTACCATATCAAGCCCCCAGACCGTGAATGACCATGTAATAGGGATTGTTCGCAGCTGTTCAGTCGGAACATGTGCCTGATAAGCGTACTTTTGGCAGCCTCTACAAGTTTTGACCAGTTTATCGGCATCCGCCTTAGCTGTAAGACAAAAGAATCCGTGTCGAAAAGCTTTTGTCACTAAGGATCTGGCTGCAGCGTGATGACCACACTCGCCTTCATGGATTTCTCTTAAGATTTACACTCCTTCTTGCGAAGAAATACATCGCTGAAACACGCCAGAAACACTCCGTTTATAGAGCTCACCATTTATTATAGTGTAGGCTTTTGCTCGTCGGATAATCTGACGGCTCTAGACTTCGTCTTCGGGTAGTTTTCCGTCTATCAGGAAATCCAGATAGGGTTTTGTCCCGCTAGGAATTATAGCCAGAACTGCTATTAAAGGTGAGTCGGATTTCGTCGGATCGTCCTCATCAACTCTGACTATGGAGGGGACCCTTAAATGCTCTAAAAAAGCATCATCCGGTACTTGTTTCCGCGCAGAGCCTATCCTTGATAGAGCATCTGCTTCCTCATTTTCTGCTCGAGGGATGTGTTGAACCTCAAAACCCTCGAACAATTTAGATAGTTCATCCACAACAGCTTTGTATGCTGCCATGTGTTTGTTTGCATTGCAGATATCGGATACTTGTGGAGCAACTAAATCCGAGTCTCTGTAACACATGAGTCTTGATATGCCAATGTTTTTGGCCATGCGTATTCCATGCAGTAGTGCTTCATACTCGACAATATTATTACTTGCCGTGAAGTGTATTTGCAACACATAGAACAGCTTATCTCCTTGGGGTGATTTGAGCACCATGCTAGCCCCCGAGCCTCCTCGTGCTTTTGATCCGTCGAAGTGAAGGGTCCAAAGTTCCGAGTCTGGAGGGCCTGTATTTTCTGCCTGTTTCTGTCCAATCAACAACAAAGTCGGCAAGAATTTGGGACTTGATTGCTGTATGTGGTTTGTACTCAATGTTGAAAGCCGCAAGCTATATTCCCCACTTTATGACACGTCCTGTGACGTCGCGGTTATTGATTATATCTCGCAAGGGAGTGGTGCACCAGTGTGATCTTGTTCTCTTGAAAATAGTGGCGTAGCTTTTTGGATGCAAAGAACACTTCATAGGCTAGCTTTTGGTGATGTGGATACCGTTGTTTTGATTCTGTCAGGACCTCACTCAGATAATAAGTTGGCCGCCGCACCTTATGCTCGTGGCCTTCTTCCTCGCGCTCAACTACGGTTACCACACTTATGACCTTGTTGGTCGTTGCAATGTAAAGTAACATAGGTTCCTGAGGTTCTGGCGCTGCGAGAACTAGTGGGTTTGAAAGTAGATCTTTCAAACTTTACAGGGCAGTTTCAGCTTCCTGAGTCCAGACAAATTTGTTGGTTTTCTTCAAGAGTTTGTATAAAGGTGCGGCTCTTTCGCCGAGCCAGCTGATGAACCGACTCATCGCTGCAATGCAACCAGTGAGACGATGTACATCCTTCAGGCGAGTCGGCCTGGTAATGTTTAAGATAGCCTTGATTTTGTCTCGGTTCACCTCTATGCCTCGCTTAGAGACGATGTAACCTAACAATTTTTTGGCTAGAATTCCAAAGAAACACTTCTTCAGATTTAGCATCATATTGAATTTTCGTAGACTAGCAAATGTTTCATCCAAGTCGGAAATTCAAGTTTCCTTCTTTTTGGACATAACTGTTATGCCGTCTATGTATACATGGACGTTGCGTAGTGCGTTGATATCTTGCTCCTGTGTTCTTTAAGCCAAAGGGCATAGTTTTGTAGCAGAAGGTTCCAAAAGGAGTGACGAAAGACGTCTTAATTTGATTCGACTTTTTCATCGGTATTTGGTGATATCCGGAATATGTGTCGAGAAAACAGAGTAATTCCGACCCTGCCATTGCGTTGATAACTTGATTGATTCTTGGCAAAGAAAACCGATCTTTTGGGCATGCCTTGTTCAAAGCGGTATAATCAACACACATCCTTAAATGAATGGTGTCCTTTTTAGGGACGAGTACAAGATTTGTCACCCAATCTGTATGGATGACCTCTGTTATAAAATCCGCTAATTCTAGGCAGGCTAATTCCTTTTCTATTGCTTTGTGCTTTTCATCACCAAACCGTCATAAGGACTATTTGACGGGTTTAGCGTCAGGGTACACATTAAGAGAGTGCTCGGCAAGTTCCCTAGGTACTCCGGTCATGTCAGATGGATGCCATGTGAAGATATCACTATTAGCTTTGAGGAACTTGTGGCATCCCGCAAATCCACTACTAGAAAATCGCGTTGAATTTGTGCATTGCATCGTCATCATCATGCATTGTTTGCCAAAACTATGTTTGCAAAGCCCGTGTTGTTTTCTAAACGCCCCGTCTTTATTCAAACGCCAAAACCGGGTCCCCGGAATATTTTGTTTTGGCCGCTATCGGTCTGCAGACGGCCCGTTTAAAACAAACAAACGTTTTAATTATTTTAGTGGGGCAGTCGAACGGGCCGAAGCGACCCGAACGACCGCCCCAAAAATTAAAACGGTCCACCTCTTTAAATCCTAAAGCTACCCTCTATCCTACCCAACCCACCCCTCCACCTCACCCTGGCCTATCCCCATCCGCCACCTCACCTCCTCTCCTTCCTCCAGCCACTAGGCTGCTGCCACGTCACTCCTCTCTCTACCTACCCTCTCTCTCCACCTCTCAGCACACACGCACTAACCCACCACACAGCCTCCCTCCCCACACGCACACGACGCACACGCCCTGGGCCCGCCCCTGTCCCCCGGTCCTACCCCGACCCCACCTAGCGCGCCGCCTCCCTCCCATCCCTGTTCTCCTCCTGGCCCCAGACCCGCAACCGCCCGGTCTCCCTCTCCCTACCTTCCTCCTCCGCCCGCGTGCTCCTCCCCCGCCGGACCCGCTCGCTGCCGCCGCCGCTCCTCCCCATGCGCCGCCGCCGGAGCCGCACCCCGTCGACCCCACCTCGCATCGCCTCACCGGCCCGCCTCCCTCGCGCGACCCCCCGCCGCCTACCGCTGCGCCCGGCCGCACCCGCCAGGCCCGAGCCGCGCCGCCCCAGCGCCTCCCCTCGCCGCCCCGAGCTCGCCCTTCCCCGCCGCCGCTGCCTCGCCCCTCCTCTGCCGCCAGTTCGTCATCGCCCCGGCCCCTCTGCCTCGACCTCGCACCGCGGCCGCCGCCGAGCTCGTCCACAGCTCCTCGGCCTGGAGCCCTCCCCTGCCGCCGGAGGCTGCTGGGCACCGACGCGAGCACGCGCCCGGTCACGCATGCGCCAGCGTCGGCAGCCGACCCCGGTCGCAGCTCGCCGTCCTTGTCAGTAATCCCGTCGCCTGCTCCCTTTTCCGCTCTTGGTGGGCCCATGACAGAGGCCCCGACCACAGCTGGATGCGCTGCCGCCAAGGGTCCTCTGCGCGCCTTCCTGCTACGCCTCGGCCAGTGGTCTGGCCGCCTCGCATGCCATGTTAGCAGAGCTCGATGCAAGGCCCAGTGCTGCCCTGTGCTCCCTGCAGGCTCACCCCTGCACCTCGTCGAGCCCTAGCCGCTCCAGATCCCGGCCCGACAAGTTCTTCCGCTCGGATCCGAGGACCGACTCAGGCGTCGAGACCCTGCTTCCGAGACCGAACCCCATCTGAACCTCAAGATCGACATCGGCAAACCAAGAGGAACCCCAAGATCTTCGGGAGACACGCCAAGTTCTTCCTCTCGGAACACCGAGCACTTCGCCGCCGAAACGCCGAGTACTTCTTTCAGGACGCCAGGATCGTCCAACATGACCCCAAGTCCCGCACCCGGATGCACCAAGACCTACCCCGATACCCGAGAACGGAACCGTCGAACCCTGGACCCCGAGACCGGACCCTGGACCCTGTCGAACCCCGAACCCCGGAACCCTAACAAGATCGCCGAACCCTAAATGTGTGACCCCTTTTCCGAGCCCTATTTTATAAATGCTAAACATAAAACTTGTTGCATGTTTAATTGTCTTGCATGCATACATCCATGTGGTTTGGGGGCCTTATGCCGATTCACCTAATAATTAAATATGGGGCCCATATGCGGGCAAATCTAGTCTCATATTGGCCTCATTTAAATTGGTGTAGCGAACCGGTACTATTTTGGCCATGTTAAACAACATTTAATATACGGGGGTTTAAACCACTTGAGCCATCTAATTAATTGTCGGGACCCCGGTTCCGCTTAATATGACCTAATTGCATCGCACTTTGCCATGCCATGCATCATACATGCATCATGCCGATCTTCTGCCGTTGTATTAAATATTGCATCCGGGGTTTTCTTCTAGTGTTTTGCTTCTTCGCGGATAAGGCCGTTGAGTTGATGTGAGCTTCGCCCCGATCTTCGGTTGAACCTTCGACAATGTTTTTAGGCGAGCATCTCCCCCTTTCTACCTATCTTACTTTTATAGTATTTACTTCCCTCCTGTTGATCTATTGCTATCTGTGTTGCGATGCTTTAGTTTCCGCACCTGTGTTATACCGTGCAGCCCTATATTGCCTTGGACACATCCTATTACCTGTTGTTTGGTAGATAGTTGGACTTGCGCGTCGTAGTCGCTGCTCAAGTGCTGTTGCGTGTTGTCAAATGCCACAGTTGCTGATGTATTGCCGCATGTTGTTGATGGAGATGATCAAAGCTTTACTTATTGTTCACTTTAATTCCTGTTTAACAACTAAAATTGAAATAAGCAGAGGCATCGGTGGGTGATAGATAATATTTGGTTTCCGAACGCCCACTTGTGTCCCGTAAGACCCCGAGTACTTGATACCTGTTCCTTGATTTATCGCGCTATCCACATATGGGGAGTATGGGCCCCCCTTAGCCAGAGCTTGATTCCGTCTTATTTCTTGGGGGCCACAAACTAGTTTGGGGCTTTATTACTATCCTGTACTTATGCCATGTTTTACTGCTTTATTTACGATTGTGCGAGGAGCACACTGTACTGTTTAGGAGCGGGACACGATTCCGCGGTGTCGACAAGCCCAGCCACACTTTCGGGTTCCCAGTCGTTCACAGCCGTCCACCCAAACCTTGAGGCCGTCTCGGAGCTTGCTTACTCCGTTGCGGGTTCTACTTAAGGGGTGGCCCCCTGAAATATTTCTGAATCTTGTGATTGCTCTGTCGTGAGACCTCGTTGGGTTTTGATTTGGTTTTTCCGAGGTTGATCGTGTGTGTGTTGCTATTTGTGCACCCCGGCCGGGTTAAAACTTTCTGAAAGCCGTGTCCGCGGTTATGGACGACTTGGAGCACAGTATCTCGATCATAGACAAGCATAACTAAAGTTTATTGTTATAAATTTGACTTATAATGACTAGTAATCAGCTTCACTATAATGGAATGGCTAATTAATACTGCCCACAATTGCTTGTTTTGAGTGTCGCTTGCGACCATTGTATCTGACTAGTAAATATTGCAACTACAACGGAATGGCTGAATAAAAGTACCAACAACTGCCGGGCTTCGGGATTATATCATGCTATCTGTACCTGATTAGTAACTGCTGCAACTACAACGGAATGGATAACTAAAAGTGCCCACTGCTTATTCTATCAGGACGATTAACCAAATCTGACTAGTAATTGCTGTAACGATAACCGAATCATTAAAACTGCCAACTGTGTGAGTTCCTCGGTTGACTTCCTCGTTTGGTCTCGAGGGGGAAACGCCAGGATGGGTTTGTTTGATGCTAGTATCAGGTTGGTTCCGAATAGGTCTTTCTTACCCCCTCTCTGATCACCGCCAGCTGTATCGAGTCTCTATAGGTTGTTTAGTGCCTGCTGCTGCTGCCGCTCAGTCCACCATACCTATGTAGGCGAGGACCGCCGAATTCTAGCCTCGCCGTGTACTGGCCTCAGTACTGACGCTCCTTCTTTGTTTTCTGCTTTGCCCTTTGTCGGCACCCCTTTTGTTAAGCAGGTTTTGAGATCGACGCCGTTAGCAGGGTTACCCTTCCGGCTTGGCCTGGGCAGGGTTATGGACGCCATTGGTTATTCTTCAGGGCTCTTAGCCCCATTTGCATCTTGTCCGTAGTCGGACGCTCTATCGCTTTCAAGGTGATTTGGATCTTTGTATAATATATCTGTATTCTTGGCTCCTGGAGTCGCCGTTATATATATATCTGTTCTGTGGGTCCCATCGAGGACTGTTGTGTAATGTTATTACTTCGTTTTCCACCCGCACGAAAGTGCCTGGTGGGCACCTTTGAATCGTTTCTATGCGGGTTTGGTGAATTTTGCCCAAACTTGCATAGGTCCGATTCTGAGGGTGTTACAGAGTGGTATCAGAGCTCAGCAGTTGCGATACCCCACAAGTCCAGCCTGTAGGATAACCTAGCTAACGGCCGAAGTAGAGTGTCAAACTATTTTTGAAAATCGGTTGGATAGTTCTGATTAGGTCTGATTTTACTCCTTACCCCTCTGCTATTCTCCTCTTATCTCGACGTGTTTTGAATCCGCTCTCTTCTCTCTCTTCGAGTCCAGGATTTCTCGTGGTTGGGTTTCCGTCGTACCTTCAGGGTTTCGCTTCCTCCTTTGATAACAGTGTTGCTACATCCGGTCTTCATGCTATCCGAGGAATCCGTCTACGGTGTCACCATTCTTTGTTTCTTGATTGTGCCTTCCGGTGTTTCCGATGCGACGACATCCTCTACGCCAGATCCGATGCAGCGTCTGCATCACTCCTTTGTTTCCGAACCTCGCTTGTCGAGATCTTCAGTCTGAATCCGAGGGTTGGTTGCATAATCTGTCTATTCGTGTACATAGTAATGCTTTGAGTGCGGGATGGAGTCGCGACCATACCACTACTCTTATCATTCGCTTCTGTACGTTGAATGGTGGATCGATGCAATTTTACTCCTTCCATGGAAGTTAGAGGTGGCCTTACCTTTAACTTCGCCCGTTGTTTATCCGGAGTGTTCTCTTGACGAACGGGATCAACGACCCCTTGTTAGTGGTGTCGCGAGGATCTACACGAAGCGAGAAGACGCAGATCGCCGACCTCCCTTCCGGTACCATGAGGCGGATCTCGAGGGCGAGATCCCTTGTTAGTGGTGTCGAATTGTGGCATCCCGCAAATCCACTACTAGAAAATCGCGTTGAATTTGTGCATTGCATCGTCATCATCATGCATTGTTTGCCAAAACTATGTTTGCAAAGCCCGTGTTGTTTTCTAAACGCCCCGTCTTTATTCAAACGCCAAAACCGGGTCCCCGGAATATTTTGTTTTGGCCGCTATCGGTCTGCAGACGGCCCGTTTAAAACAAACAAACGTTTTAATTATTTTAGTGGGGCAGTCGAACGGGCCGAAGCGACCCGAACGACCGCCCCAAAAATTAAAACGGTCCACCTCTTTAAATCCTAAAGCTACCCTCTATCCTACCCAACCCACCCCTCCACCTCACCCTGGCCTATCCCCATCCGCCACCTCACCTCCTCTCCTTCCTCCAGCCACTAGGCTGCTGCCACGTCACTCCTCTCTCTACCTACCCTCTCTCTCCACCTCTCAGCACACACGCACTAACCCACCACACAGCCTCCCTCCCCACACGCACACGACGCACACGCCCTGGGCCCGCCCCTGTCCCCCGGTCCTACCCCGACCCCACCTAGCGCGCCGCCTCCCTCCCATCCCTGTTCTCCTCCTGGCCCCAGCCCCGCAACCGCCCGGTCTCCCTCTCCCTACCTTCCTCCTCCGCCCGCGTGCTCCTCCCCCGCCGGACCCGCTCGCTGCCGCCGCCGCTCCTCCCCATGCGCCGCCGCCGGAGCCGCACCCCGTCGACCCCACCTCGCATCGCCTCGCCGGCCCGCCTCCCTCGCGCGACCCCCCGCCGCCTACCGCTGCGCCCGGCCGCACCCGCCAGGCCCGAGCCGCGCCGCCCCAGCGCCTCCCCTCGCCGCCCCGAGCTCGCCCTTCCCCGCCGCCGCTGCCTCGCCCCTCCTCTGCCGCCAGTTCGTCGTCGCCCCGGCCCCTCTGCCTCGACCTCGCACCGCGGCCGCCGCCGAGCTCGTCCACAGCTCCTCGGCCTGGAGCCCTCCCCTGCCGCCGGAGGCTGCTGGGCACCGACGCGAGCACGCGCCCGGTCACGCATGCGCCAGCGTCGGCAGCCGACCCCGGTCGCAGCTCGCCGTCCTTGTCAGTAATCCCGTCGCCTGCTCCCTTTTTCGCTCTTGGTGGGCCCATGACAGAGGCCCCGACCACAGCTGGATGCGCTGCCGCCAAGGGTCCTCTGCGCGCCTTCCTGCTGCGCCTCGGCCAGTGGTCTGGCCGCCTCGCATGCCATGTTAGCAGAGCTCGATGCAAGGCCCAGTGCTGCCCTGTGCTCCCTGCAGGCTCACCCCTGCACCTCGTCGAGCCCTAGCCGCTCCAGATCCCGGCCCGACAAGTTCTTCCGCTCGGATCCGAGGACCGACTCAGGCGTCGAGACCCTGCTTCCGAGACCGAACCCCATCTGAACCTCAAGATCGACATCGGCAAACCAAGAGGAACCCCAAGATCTTCGGGAGACACGCCAAGTTCTTCCTCTCGGAACACCGAGCACTTCGCCGCCGAAACGCCGAGTACTTCTTTCAGGACGCCAGGATCGTCCAACATGACCCCAAGTCCCGCACCCGGATGCACCAAGACCTACCCCGATACCCGAGAACGGAACCGTCGAACCCTGGACCCCGAGACCGGACCCTGGACCCTGTCGAACCCCGAACCCCGGAACCCTAACAAGATCGCCGAACCCTAAATGTGTGACCCCTTTTCCGAGCCCTATTTTATAAATGCTAAACATAAAACTTGTTGCATGTTTAATTGTCTTGCATGCATACATCCATGTGGTTTGGGGGCCTTATGCCGATTCACCTAATAATTAAATATGGGTCCCATATGCGGGCAAATCTAGTCTCATATTGGCCTCATTTAAATTGGTGTAGCGAACCGGTACTATTTTGGCCATGTTAAACAACATTTAATATACGGGGGTTTAAACCACTTGAGCCATCTAATTAATTGTCGGGACCCCGGTTCCGCTTAATATGACCTAATTGCATCGCACTTTGCCATGCCATGCATCATACATGCATCATGCCGATCTTCTGCCGTTGTATTAAATATTGCATCCGGGGTTTTCTTCTAGTGTTTTGCTTCTTCGCGGATAAGGCCGTTGAGTTGATGTGAGCTTCGCCCCGATCTTCGGTTGAACCTTCGACAATGTTTTCAGGCGAGCATCTCCCCCTTTCTACCTATCTTACTTTTATAGTATTTACTTCCCTCCTGTTGATCTATTGCTATCTGTGTTGCGATGCTTTAGTTTCCGCACCTGTGTTATACCGTGCAGCCCTATATTGCCTTGGACACATCCTATTACCTGTTGTTTGGTAGATAGTTGGACTTGCGCGTCGTAGTCGCTGCTCAAGTGCTGTTGCGTGTTGTCAAATGCCACAGTTGCTGATGTATTGCCGCATGTTGTTGATGGAGATGATCATAGCTTTACTTATTGTTCACTTTAATTCCTGTTTAACAACTAAAATTGAAATAAGCAGAGGCATCGGTGGGTGATAGATAATATTTGGTTTCCGAACGCCCACTTGTGTCCCGTAAGACCCCGAGTACTTGATACCTGTTCCTTGATTTATCGCGCTATCCACATATGGGGAGTATGGGCCCCCCTTAGCCAGAGCTTGATTCCGTCTTATTTCTTGGGGGCCACAAACTAGTTTGGGGCTTTATTACTATCTTGTACTTATGCCATGTTTTACTGCTTTATTTACGATTGTGCGAGGAGCACACTGTACTGTTTAGGAGCGGGACACGATTCCGCGGTGTCGACAAGCCCAGCCACACTTTTGGGTTCCCAGTCGTTCACAGCCGTCCACCCAAACCTTGAGGCCGTCTCGGAGCTTGCTTACTCCGTTGCGGGTTCTACTTAAGGGGTGGCCCCCTGAAATATTTCTGAATCTTGTGATTGCTCTGTCGTGAGACCTCGTTGGGTTTTGATTTGGTTTTTCCGAGGTTGATCGTGTGTGTGTTGCTATTTGTGCACCCCGGCCGGGTTAAAACTTTCTGAAAGCCGTGTCCGCGGTTATGGACGACTTGGAGCACAGTATCTCGATCATAGACAAGCATAACTAAAGTTTATTGTTATAAATTTGACTTATAATGACTAGTAATCAGCTTCACTATAATGGAATGGCTAATTAATACTGCCCACAATTGCTTGTTTTGAGTGTCGCTTGCGACCATTGTATCTGACTAGTAAATATTGCAACTACAACGGAATGGCTGAATAAAAGTACCAACAACTGCCGGGCTTCGGGATTATATCATGCTATCTGTACCTGATTAGTAACTGCTGCAACTACAACGGAATGGATAACTAAAAGTGCCCACTGCTTATTCTATCAGGACGATTAACCAAATCTGACTAGTAATTGCTGTAACGATAACCGAATCATTAAAACTGCCAACTGTGTGAGTTCCTCGGTTGACTTCCTCGTTTGGTCTCGAGGGGGAAACGCCAGGATGGGTTTGTTTGATGCTAGTATCAGGTTGGTTCCGAATAGGTCTTTCTTACCCCCTCTCTGATCACCGCCAGCTGTATCGAGTCTCTATAGGTTGTTTAGTGCCTGCTGCTGCTGCCGCTCAGTCCACCATACCTATGTAGGCGAGGACCGCCGAATTCTAGCCTCGCCGTGTACTGGCCTCAGTACTGACGCTCCTTCTTTGTTTTCTGCTTTGCCCTTTGTCGGCACCCCTTTTGTTAAGCAGGTTTTGAGATCGACGCCGTTAGCAGGGTTACCCTTCCGGCTTGGCCTGGGCAGGGTTATGGACGCCATTGGTTATTCTTCAGGGCTCTTAGCCCCATTTGCATCTTGTCCGTAGTCGGACGCTCTATCGCTTTCAAGGTGATTTGGATCTTTGTATAATATATCTGTATTCTTGGCTCCTGGAGTCGCCGTTATATATATATCTGTTCTGTGGGTCCCATCGAGGACTGTTGTGTAATGTTATTACTTCGTTTTCCACCCGCACGAAAGTGCCTGGTGGGCACCTTTGAATCGTTTCTATGCGGGTTTGGTGAATTTTGCCCAAACTTGCATAGGTCCGATTCTGAGGGTGTTACAGAACTCGACGAGCGCACTTTTCTATGCGTGGCCTAAGCCTACCCCTATGTTCTTCGTCTTGGAGGGATCATCTTCCTTGAGTGACGTTTTCTTCGTATCTTCCGACACCTTGAACTGCAAACTCGGCTTCAGCACCTTGTTCTTCGTAGCGGGCATCTCGGACGGATTGATGGTCTTCTTGATCTACTGGTACTTCTGGGCGTGCATCACGGCTTCGGCGAAGGCAGTAGATCCTTCGTCGCACTCTCATGCCTTTCTCGGATTTTCTCGTACGGTGATTACGCCCTTTGGACCTAGAAGTTTGATCATGTTGTAGATGTAACAGGGACGAGCCATGAACGCCCAGTAAGCCGGACGTCCGAAGATGGCGTGGTAAGCACTTTTGAATGGTACCACCTCAAAAGAGAGTGGCTCGGTCCGATAATTGTCTCGGGTTCTGAATGTCATGTCCAGAGTAATCTCACCCAGAGAATCCGCCTGTCTCCCTGGTACAATGCCATGGAAAGTTACACTGCTGTAACTTAACTGGCTCTCGTGTAGCTTCCCGCGGTGGAGCATCTCGATGTAGAGGATGTTAATACTGCTTCCACCATCCATGAGTGTTTTAGAGAACTCATAGCCATCAATAAGGGGATTGGCGACTAGAGGGTACTTTCCCCGATTATGTGTTTTCCTCGGGTGATCTGAATGATCAAAGGTGATAGTTACCTCTGACCAATCCAGGAACTGTGGAACAGCCGGAACCGTGGCATTGAGCTCACGAAGAACTGCCTTTTTGTCCTTAGCAGGTTGGGATCCAAGGAAGCAGACGTATGTGTATTTCTTAGTCGGAAAAGTATTCTTTCCATCTGACTTGGGCTCTACAGCGGCTTCTGCTTCTTCCATGTCGGAATCTTCCTTGGGCTCCTTTCCTTTCTCGGAATTTTTCTTTCCTTTTTGTCGCTTGGATCTGTAGCTAGCTGATTTGTCTTTCTTGATGTCGTCATTGAAACGACACTTGGCATTTGTGTGGGTAGATCCTCCGTTACTATCCAAGTGGTGGACACGGGGATTATTGGCAATGTCGGCCCAGGTATAGGTTCTTCTGGGTTGCTGGTCTCCTCTGCCCTGGATTCGGGAAGTTCCACGTCCTCTACCCCGGCCGCTTTCGCGCCCTCCTCGTCCTCCAGATCCGAACGTTGCGTTTACAGCTGCGTTGTCTAGAGCCGTTTTTTAGTTCGAGGTGTTCTTGCGCTTCTGAGTTTGCTTTGGCTGTTTTGCCGCATTGGGATTTACCAGAATATTTAGCAGCCCTTCTAAATCATCATTGGCGTCAGCATATTTGCTTGCTGTTTTTATCATTTCTCCCAAATCTGTGACGTGGTCACGCTTCAGTCTGTGACGTAAAAGTCTGACTGGAATTCCTACAATAAAAGCTTCTATCGCAGTTTGCTTGTTTACTCCCTCGCAGGAGTTCTTCGTGTTAATCTAGCGTCCAAGGTAATCCCGGAAGGTTTCTCTGGGTCTTTGTGTGCAACGCTGCAAGTCTCCGACTGTGCGGGGCCTTCTGTATGTTCCCTCGAAGTTTGAAAAAAAACGCACTTTGCATATCATACCAGTTGTGAATTTAATTATCATGCAGTTCATTGAGCCATGATCGAGCCGTCTTCCTCAGCATGAGCGGGAGATATCGGACTGCAACCAGGCTATTTCCTCCTTTGGCGATGCAGCAGGTCTGGAAGAAATCCTGGATCTAGGTATCTGGCTGAGCTGCGCCATCGTAGGGCTGAATGTGTTTGGCAATACCAAAGCCAACCGGAAATTTGGTCTGACGTATGCGTGGTCCAAAGCACTTGGGTCCCACATACACGTCTTCTTACTCGTAGCACCGCGCCTCTATGTTTTATTCAATGCGATGGTGAGCATCGTTTGGCGAGAGAGATCTGCGCCTTGGAGGCTCGCAGCTTCTGCACGGTGGAGTCGGATTTCTAATTCTCCTCTCACTATTGCTGCTTCCGCCCCTTCGGCTTCCATGGCTACGACGAGATCCTTCATGGTCGCTGGTTGGCGGTGTTGGTGGCCCTGGTGGATTATTTCCGGCTGGGTTACGTGGTGGTGGCAGTGGAGCCTCATTATGCTGACTCCGATGCATGTTTCTTCGGGCATCGTCCCTACTTGATTCAGGTTGGTCCGGATCATTTCTTCGTCCGGCGTTGCCAGCCGGACGGCTTGGTGGTGGCATCCTTAGCCGATCTTGCTCCCCTCGCTGGCGGCGTGTTTCCGGGTCTTCTCTATAGCGGTTGTTTTGCCAACAATGGTCCTGATGAGGAACCATTGCAGTGATGGCGTCTTCGGATGCAGCCGGTATAACTCTTGCCCAGTCATGTGCCGGCCGGTGGGAGTGGCTGTTTGAGCCGGTTCTTGAATTATCTTCTTCTCCACAGGGACGATAGCGTTGAGTCGTATCCCTGCGAAGCCTTACGTCAGCGCTTTGGTCAGCGCCATTGTGGCAAAACTCGGACTTTGAGGCCAGCGTGCCACTAAGTGACGCGGTTGTTTTCTGCCGTTTTAATCCTTTGTCCAGCAACACGACACACTGCTGGACCTGTTGCGGAGATGGATTGTTGGCGAGGATGGCTCGAGCTGTAGCAGCGTTTTCCAAAGGCGTGCTATAGACTCGGATCTTCTCTACATCTTTTCCGTCGAATAGATTTTTGTGGATATCCGGATTCTTGTTAGCAAGAAACGGACCTCCCCTTGTCTTGTTTGGATGTCGCTTGAAATCTGACTGATATTTGGCAGGATCACTTTCTAACTGTTGCCTTATCTCGACGAGGCGTGCAACCTCTTCAAGTAGAAACAAGCGGTGCTTTTCCAGGTCCTCAGCCCTTTTCTCCAGCGCCTCCGGTGTAAGATCCGAAGCTGTTGGGATTGGAATTGTGAAAGCATCTCCGTAAATTTCACGTGCACCATTAGTGATGACGTGTCCATCCACAACGTTTTCCAAATTTCACGTGTCCATCTCGATCTCTTCATTAACTTTTTCTTTGTTGGTTTCCTCGATGTCCAGCTCTGCCAGTGTCAGATTTTTGTTCTTTTTCTTCTTCTTTGACCACCCAGTAGCCTTAACGTGTGTACCAGTGGAAAAGACGGCTTTTGGTCCGATACCGGGGGATAAACTTCCGTCGGTACTTTCCGTCATGGTTGGCTTGTGGACCTCGGAGGAATCTCCGGTATCCATATCATCCTACGAGGTGTAGCTTTCATTCATGCTATCATATGGACTAGGAGAATTTTCCGGCTCACCTTGCGTTTGTTTGGAGACGTGCTCTTGTTCATACTCCTCCATATCTTTGTCAAAGTCTCGAAGTTCTTGCGACGTGATTGACTCGTGAGGGGAGCCAGGTGAGTCGCGTTTTCTTCGATTGCGTCTAGAACCGAATCAATACTAGCTCCAGCATCGACAGAGTCGGATCCAGTTCTTATGTGGTACACGAAACAGTGCTTCTTCTTGTTCATGTTCTTGAAGTAGTGGCACAGCTGGGTTTCCGCCTCCTCCATCTCAAATTTCTCCGTGATGTCAATGATTGCTTCGTAATCAATGTACGGGCCCTTCATCATCTCCTTTATCCTGTGCTTCAATGGTAGTTTTTTTTCTACGACATCCAGTATGACAAAGCCGTAGCGGATATATTCCTCATCCATGTATCCGATCTCATCAGGGAGATCAGATCCGGATTTTACTTCCACCTTTTCTTCCACTACAGGAGTGGGCTGGGCGGGTTCGATTTTTTCTGGGATCTTGAACTCTTCCGCCTCTGGGGACAAAGTAGATCCGGATTTTTCTTCCGCCATGGTCATCACCTCAAGAGTGGGTTGGGCGGGTTTAGCGGAACCGAGATAGATATCGATCTCGCTGATGGACATGATCGTGTAGGTCATCACGGGTTTCTAAGCCGGAATCCAGGTCTCATCGAGAAGGACAAGAGGAACATCACTAGTGTAGACCACGCGACCCATGGCGATTGTTTCGCCGATTCCTGCACGCGCAGATTACGCCTGGAACGATGCTCCAAAGGTCACCTGCCCCACGGTGGGCGCCAAGTATCGTCGAATTATCGACAAGTACGCCATAGGGGGTCCTAGTGGCTTTTGAAGGATGGGGTGTGAGACGTCGGATGTTACAGGAGAGGTGAGCACAAGTTTACCCAGGTTCAGAACCGACTGCGGTGATCGGATCCTACTCCTACTAGCAACCTAGTAGTATATTGGCGTAAGCCGGATGTTACAACGGATTACAAGACAGGTTCACATGTGCGATTTGGTTATGGTTGTGTATATTGAGTTGTGCCCTAAAGGCTACCATAGGGCCGGTTTATATAGTCACTGGGGCCTAGGGTTATAGGAGAGACCTATCCGGCTACGTTATAGAGTCGGTAACTATGTACAGCTTGGAAGTAATACTACATGCCTAAGTCGGTAACTCTTCTGGGCCTTGTCGTAGCCAGAACTGGCTCCTCCTCGTTCTCTGACTGGGCCGCCCGTGAAGCAAAGATCTAACCCGTTGGTGGGCCACCCTGGTCAGCGAGTCCTGTGGGTATACCCGGAAAGTATATCCCCAACAGGTGGCCTTCTTTGCGCGCTGGCAAACACTTCCCTTAGGCTCCATTGGCGTGTCTTCTGGCTCCTTGTAACCACAATAGAACAGGTTGCCCGCTTCCGCCCTGGCATAGTGATCAACCACCATAAAGAGCTCGACAACTGTTGCAAGGTTCTCTCCGTGACGGCCAATCCTGTCGAGCACCCGGGTGTTAGTGACACCTTTGGCGAATGTCGTGATGACCTCCCCGTCGGAAGCCCCTACAACCCTGACGAGTGTCTGGGCGAAGCGTTGTAGGTATTTTCACAAAGTTTCATATGGGCCCTACCTGACCCTCCAGAGGTCGTCACAGGTGCACGTGTCGTGGTATTCCCGATGAGTATGCCATGGAGGGTCCTCACAGTGCGTGTTTAGAGACGTGGGGGAAGGAGTACGGTTGACGGGTACAAGGTAACACAGCTTACCCAGCTTCAGATCCCACAACGGTGGCGGAATCCTACTCCTGCTATAAATCACTATAAGGGCAATACGCCGAGTTACAGGAATTGGTTCGCTGTGCGAGGTTGTAAGTTATCGTCTGAGATTGTTCCCTAAAGGCTACCATAGGCCCGACTTATATAGTCGCCAGGTCCTAGGGTTACAGGGAAAAGTCCTAGATGGACAGGTTACAGAGTCCTACATTGTCTATTACTAGTCTTACGTGTCTTGTACTCCAAGGCTCCGGGTACGTCGGTTACTCCAACCGTAGCCTTCCTTTATCCGGCATGGGTCTCCCTTCTGGATCCATCTAACTGGGCCGCCCAGCAGGCCATGGGCCATGCTACCAACTATGGGCCACCCGTCTTATCCGGATAGGAGACATGCTATGGGGATACCCATATAGCATATCCCCAACAGTAGCCCCCGGAGAACTCCGAGATCTTGCGCCGTCTTGCCTCTTCACGTTGAAGCTCCATCTAGATGGATGTCGGCAAATCGTCAAGCAATATCTTGTAGTCCTCCCAAAGAACCCTGCAAGGTTTTCTCCGTCTTCAATATGTAAGCCGGAGAAAGGATGAATATTCCATCATACTCTTCCGTAGCCGGACTGGATCCGTCCATGCCGGAATCTTCTGACGTGACGGCTCATCTGCCTATGTCAGCTAGGGCGACGTAGACGTAGGTCAGTGATGCCTCGTAACTCACACATGCAGAGAACGCAATCATGTCCACTTTTCCCGCGCGAGCGATATGAACCGTTGGCGGCGGCGGTTGGGACGTGGCGAAATTTCCGCGCACGTCCGCACTCACGTCGTCTACGCGGCAACCATCCGATCAAGCTGCATGAATCTTGATGCTGGAGCCAATAAATAGTAACTGCGGTGGAAAATTTACTTTTCACCTCATTCTCTCCTCGCATCGTCTTCTTCCTCCAGCGAGCGCCTCCTCGAGCTCTTCGTGCAATCTTGCGAAAAACCCTAGCTCCAATTCTCGCCAGTCACCTCCTAACCCGCACAATGGCTAGCAGCAGCTCTACTCCCTCGATGGCAGCGTCGGGTGAAGCCATGGCAAAGCCGACGAGCTCTGTCGTCGTGCCCCAGAAGGTCTGGTCATCCCCATCACTGCGGTGGTCGAGACCACCGGCGGCGACCACAATCCAGCGGTGCTGGAGCCGCTAGAAGAGGAGCTTGAATCCCACAAAGGCGATTGGCGCGGTTCGGACATCACGGACTGCGACATCAAGGAACTGATCACCGAAGGCTACCTCCCCGCGATGGAGGGGCTCGCCTGGCGGGCGGCGCCGACCGGCGAGGTGACACCTTCTCCCCAAGCTGGAGAAAAGGTGTACCTCAAGGCACAATTCGTACGCGGCGTCTCCCTGCCCATCTCTAACTTCTTTCTTTCCGTCTTGAACCACTATCGAGTCCAACCCCAAAACCTCTCTCCCAATAGCATCCTAGCGCTTAGCAATTATGCGGCGCTCTGCGAGGGTTACTTAGGCATTAAGCCTAGGCTAGATCTCTTTGTGTATTTCTTCACTGTCAAGTGTGAAGCCGGAGCCAGTAAGGACGAACTTAGAAATTGCGGCACCATAAGCTTCAAGAACCGTCCTGGCCGGCGGTTCCTCGACATCGTCAGCCACGAGTCCTGCAAAAACTGGCAGCGTACTTACTTCTATGGCCCAGATATCCCTCTGGCTGGCCGAGAAGTAACGTACCTGGACTTCGTCGATGGAGCCGCCGCCGAAACTTTGACATGGAGATCCCAGGCCTCCCTTCCCTCTGACATCGACGCTTCCCGTGCGATAAGGCGGATAGAGTGGTTCGTAGAGACGGGGTTGACCGGCTTGGACCTAGCCATGTGCTGGTTCATTAGGCGAATCCAACCTTTGTAGCACCGCGTGAAGCTGATGCACGAGTATACCAGCGATAGAAGGGATAGCCTACGCATCTCCGTGGACAATTTCTCGAGCGAGTCCGTCAAGCTCTGTCTTAAGGACATCGTCAAGGTGAAGGATAAGCGACGTGGCTTCACCATCACCTACGACATGTTCGTAGACAACAAGTGCCCAAAGGTAACTGTTTATCTTCCGTGTATGACATATACTCTAGTTCTTCTGTCTAGCCATTTTTATCTCATCTAAACACGATGACTTCTCACTTAACAGCTTAGCGATCTAAAGGAGGACAGCATGGCTGCCCAAATCTACTATCCAAAGATAAAGGAAGTCACGGTCGTGTCCGACGACGATGCTCCATTGGCGCGAAAGCGGAAGAGCTCCACCTCTGACGCTGCCGACGGAGGCAAGAAGAAGAAGACGGAGGGTGGAGCCTCCAAAAAGACTACCGCCGCCCTGGAGGCAGAGAAAAGAAAGACTACCGGGACCCCTTTTGCCAAAGCACCCCCACTTGTGTAAGCTTCTTTTCCTCTGAAATTGTCTATTTATCTGTCTTGCTCCTGTACTTATACATTTTGCATGTTTCAGGAAGAAAGCCACGACCAGCTTGAAGAAGACCCCCAAAACATTGGGGGCTTCTAGAACCATTAAGAACATGCTGCATCGCGACACATCTCCCGCCATCACCCCTGTCACTCCCTCCGTAAAGCCCTCGTCTGCCCCGACAAACTCACAAGCTAAGGAGGCATCTGGCCCTTCCGCCATGGAAGTGGACTCAGGTGCCTCTACCGAGGTCGCTGTTATCGGCGAGCAGGCGACGCAGGAGAGTGCCACCCACCAAATGGCTGAAGCTCCGACTAAGGATGCCATCGGTGGTGGTAAGGCGATGGTGGAAGCAGGTACTTCTGTCGTAGGCGGCGCCCCCGCACCCAAGAAAACCATAGAGTATCCAAAGATAGTCTATCCGATACTTACGCCGGATAGAACTGCTATGGTTCCTGGTGCGGCGCCGACATCTCCGATGTGCGGTCTCGAGGAGCTCCTCCGACAAGCAGAGATCTTGCAAGGAAACAACATATCCTTTGGCAAGCTTCTGGCCGAGAGCGCTACCAGCCTCAAGATCATTGCACTTGTAAGTTTTTATTTGCCTTTTGCATTTCATATGAGTATCCCACTGTAGCCCCCGAGGATGTAGACGGAAAACCATAGGTATTTGCATCTAGATGATCTAAGAGTGACTAAGCTAGAAAACTTCTCACTGTAGCCCCCAAGCATATAGGTGGAATGAATTATTCCGACTAGATGCTTTAAAAGTAGCATACGTAGTGTTTATAAATTTCAATACTATATTCCCCAAGCCTCTAGTTGTAACTGAATTATTTCCGACTAGATGCTTAAAGAAAAGCTAAGCATATATCCGAGTTAAAAACTTTATACTATAGCCCCCAAGATTCTAATCGAGAACTGAATTAGTTTCGACTAGATGCTTCAAGAAAAGCTAAGCATATTTCTAAGTCAAAAACTCTCGCTGTAGCCCCCGAGCGTCTAGGTGGAAAACTTCTGGCTAGATGCTCCAAGCAGAACAAACAAAGTTTCGATTTCTCCTTTGTTCAACAGAAAGAGAATGCTCGGAGGGGCATGGCCAGTGACAAGTACCAGAAGATGCGCGCGGATCTGGAAGCCGAAAAGGGTAAAACTGCCTTCTTGAAGGAACAGATCATCAAGAGCAAGCGTCTGTTTTTCCTTTCTTTTTCGTAATCCGACTTGAACTTGTAAATTCTCCGAGTACTCAATGTGTACTTTGTGTTCTCCGACTTGTAGAAACCATTGCCAAGGCTAAGGACATTATCGAGCAATCCAAGCACATTCCGGAGCTGTATAGCGAGAACAAGATCCTTAAGAAGGAGAGGAAGAACATGCTAAAGATGCATGAAGAATCCATGAAAGCCCTGCAGGACTTCGCCACCGAGGATATTAACCTCTTGAAGGAGGAGATATCTATCTTAAGAGATCAGAAGAAAGATGCCGATGAGCAGAATCAACGCCATCATGAGGCGTACAAGCTCCTCCAACATGAACGGGACTCCTTGGCGGATACCCTCTGGCAAGCTGAGGCTAGCATCTTCAGAAAGTGATTCTCCGTCTTGGATTTCTGTATTCTAGATACTCTGAATATTTGAACTCATGTGCTCCTTGTCGGAATTTGCAGCTCCTATGGGTTTAACCCGTTCGCCTCCTCCAGCAAAGGAATGCATGGTTCTTGCCGGCAACTTCATCAACACCGCCATCACGCAAGCAAAACAGATTGCCAAGCCCCTCCAGATCAACATCAAGGCATCAGACTCTGTGGCGAAGTAATCGGAGATCTTGCGCCGAGCCCCCGAGCGTATCACAAGCTGGAAAGCTTCATGTGCACGGGCTGGCGCAAGGATGGCGCTGTCAATGGTGAAGGCACACTATGAAGATGCCGATATTGACACGGTGACCTCTGGCATTCCCGACGTAGATGACGATGGCAAAGAGATTAATCACGAATCCATCTTGTCGTCACTCGCGGGCTATGACACCAGAGTTGCCGAGTTAGTCGACGTCAACGTATTCGTGCCGATGAATACCATCGATAGCGGCAATCAAAGCTCCGCTGAGTCTCTTGGCACCGCCGACTTCGAGGGTGGTTCTCCTGCTACCGATGACGCTGCTTCCAAGTCGCCTGCGCCAAAGGAATGAAAAACAACTTGTAATATTTGTTTCACCTTTGATGCGTATGCGGAAAAAACTATGTAGTTAACTTAAGGCAGAAAACAATGTTGTATGTCCTACTACTTAAGAACCACTTTCCAGCATGTATATATTTTTTAAGCGAGTGCTGGCTTATCCATTACTTTGGTTCTTATGCTTGACTTTTCGTGAGTCGAAAGACTCGTTGTCTTAACCATGCGCTTAGGTGATGATGCCCAATGGCACCGTGAATAACCTAAGAACAAAATCGCCGACAACAAGTGCCAAAAGTCACTACTCTATAATCCATATAAAAATGACAAAGAACGTGTAGACCAGAAAACTTAAGCTAACGCCCGTAGGCGGAATTTTCAAAAGTGCAATTGCAAAACTTATGCATAAAGGTTTTATAAGATCCAAAAATGAGTGAACCAGAGAGCTTTATTTCATTGATCATATAAGAGGTACACAATTAGATAAAAAATGCTAAGTGTAAAAAGGACGTAGCTGTGCTATGTTCCATGGCCGATCAAGTTCCGAGTAGTCATCATCCGGGTCACGTCTCTTACACTTATGATCCTCGTTGGGTCTATCCTTCAGTTCATGATTGTCAACGAGGTAGTAAGACCCATTGAGTAGCGCCTTGCTTATGATGAACGGTCCTTCCCATGGCGGGGATAATTTGTGTGACTTCTTCTGCTTAAGTCGGAGCACCAAATGCCCCTCTTTAAACGAGCGATGCCGAACGCGGCGACTATGGTAGCTGCGTAGTTTTTGCTGGTAGATGGCGATCTTTGGCATGCCAAAACATGCTCCTCCTCGAGAAGGTCCACATCTAGGCATCTGGGGTCTTCAGCATCATCTTCGACGTAGGAAGCAACTCTTGGTGCATCGTGAAGTATGTCGGAAGGTAGGATGGCTTCTGCTCCATATACCATGAAGTAAGGGGTGTAGCCGGTGGATCTGTTGGGTGTAGTTAGTAAACTCCACAGCACAGATGGCAATTATTCCGCCCAGGCTCCAGCTGCTCTATGTAGCGGTTCCTCAAGACGTGGCTTGATTCCCTGCAGAATTAATCCATTAGCTCGCTCGACCTGACCATTGGATTGTGGATGTGCCACATATGCAAGGTCAAGTCGGATGCCCTTCTCCCAAAAATAAGCCTCCACTTCTCCGAGTGACAAGTTGCTGCCGTTGTCGGTGATAATGCTATGTGGGAGACCAAATCTCACCACTAGATCCCGGACAAACCTGAGGGCAGTTGCCCCATCAAGCTTTCTAATGGGTTTAGCTTCTATCCATTTAGTGAATTTAAAAACTGCTACAAGGAGATGCGTAAACCCACATGGTGCCGTCTGTAACGGTCCCACCATGTCTAGCCCCCAGACTGCAAATGGCCAAGTTATTGGTATTGTTCGCAATTCTTCAGCAGGAACATGTGGTTGTCGGGCATAATACTGGCATCCTATGCATGTCTCAACCAGCTTGTCAGCGTCCGCCTTCGTGGTCAGCCAGTAGAATCCTTGCCGGAAGGCTTTCGTGACCAACGATCAAGGAGCGACGTGATGCCCGCAATCTCCGAGATGGATTTCGCATAGGTTTTCCGTACCTTCTAGCTGAGAGACACACTTAAGGTATACACCAGTAGTACTCCTTTTATAGAGTTGTCCATTTATTATGGTATAACCCTTTGCTCATCTTACTATTTGCCGTCTTTCGACTTCCTCGTCGGGCAAAGTTTCGTGTTCCAGATATTTCATGAACGGTTTTGTCCAAGGCGGAGGAACCTTTTCCACCATGTGGACGAAAGAGTCAGCTCTATCCGGGTTGTCGATGTCGGCTCCCTTCACGGATGGTGTGCGCAGATGCTCTAGGAAAACTCCTGGCGGAATTCGCTTGCGCCCTGATCCAAGCTTAGATAGTAGATCAGCCGCCTTGTTTTGCTCCCTAGGTACATACTTGACTTTGTAGCCCAAGAAGCTTTTGGCTATCTCATCCATTTCGTCTCGATATGCGCCATCATAGGGTTCCGCGTGTTCCAAGTGCCAGCCACCTGCTGGGCAACCAAGTCGGAATCTCCACAGCAAACTATGCGCTTGATGCCAATATCCTTGGTTACACGTAGTCCATGAATGAGTGCTTCATACTCTGCCATGTTGTTTGTAGCCTCGAAGTGGATCTGCAGAACGTAGTGTAGCTTGTCTCCTGTTGGTGACTGTAGCAATACACCAGCCCCCGAGCCGTTGAGCAGCTTTGATCTGTCAAAGTGAATCACCCAGTATTCTGGTTCCGGAAACAGTGTAGCATCTGGCATCTCCGTCCAATCTGCAACAAAATCCGCCAAGGCTTGTGACTTGATAGCGTCGGGTCTCTTGTAGGTGATTTCAAAGGCGGCAAGTTCAATGCCCCACTTTGTGACCGTTCCTGTAGCGTCGCTGTTGTTGATAATGTTGGACAGTGGAGTCTTGCTCACCACTGTGATTGGGTGCTCCTGAAAGTAATGCCTCAGCTTCCGAGAAGCAAGGAATACTCCATAAGCTATCTTCTGGTAGTGCAGGTAACGCTGCTTGGACTCCGTCAAGACCTCGCTTACATAGTAAACTGGTCGTTGAACTCCGTGCTCATAGCCTGGTTCCTTCCACTCTACCACGACGACGATGCTGATTACCCGGTTGGTTGCCGCCATGTAGATTAACAGGGGCTCGCTAGGCTCGGGCGCTGCAAGGATGGGCGCTGAGGAAAGAATCTCCTTGAGATGCTTCAATGCTGCATCTGCTTCGTCCGTCCACGTGAATTTGTCCGCCTTCTTAAGCAACTTGTACAGCGGCAGAGCCTTCTCTCCAAGTCGGCTGACGAACTGACTAACTGCTGCAACACAGCCGTTTAGTTGTTGAATGTCCTTAGGCATGTTGGACGATTTATGTTTAAGATGGCCTTGATTTTCTCTGGGTTGACCTCGATTCCGCGCTAGGAAACGATGAATCCCAACAATTTGCTGGCTGGAACCCCGAAGACGCACTTCTTAGGGTTAAGCATCATTTTGTATTTCCGGAGATTATCAAAGGTTTCTTTTAAGTCGGAGATTAAGTCATTTGACTTTTTAGACATCACCGCGATATCGTCCACATAGGCGTGAACGTTCCGACCAATTTGGTCGTGAAGGCAACGTTGCATTGTCCGCTGGTACGTAGCACCTACGTTTTTCAGCCCAAAGGGCATCCTAACATAGCAAAACGTGTTGTACGGGGTAGTGAACAAAGTGGCCAATTGGTCCTACTTCCTCATCTTGATCTGGTGGTATCCTGAGTATGCATCGAGAAAACACTAAAGTTCCGAGCCAGCCGTCGAGTCAATGACTTGGTCAATGCGAGGCAAAGCAAACGGATCTTTGGGACATGCTTTGTTCAAGCCGGTGTAATCAACGCACATTCTTAATTCTTTGGTTCCCTTTTTGGGGACAAGTCTAGGATTGGCCACCCATCGGGTGTGAAGGACTTCTCGGATAAATCTAGCCTTAAGTAACCTAGGTATCTCTTTGCCAATGGCGCGTCTCATCTCGTCTCCGAAGCGTCGTAGAGGTTGTTTCACTGGTTTGCATTTTGGATCAATGTTTAGGCTATGCTCGGCAAGTTCCCTAGGTACACCTTTCATGTCGGCAGGTTGCCAGGCAAAGATTTCCCTGTTCTCACAGAGGAACTCGACGAGCGCGCTTTTCTATTTGGGATCCAGGTTCGTCCCAATGGCGGTGATCTTGGAGGCATCGCCTACCACAAGTTCCACCGGCTTGGTCTCGATGGCGGCCTTGAATGCAGGAGCGGAGTCGGAGATTGGCTTCTTCGACACGGGCATCTCTGAATCATCGACCTTGCTCTGGATCTATTTGAATTCTTCGCTGTAAGGACAACTTCCACGAAGGCTGCTTCATTAATATCGCAGTCCCTTGCCTTGGTAAAGCTTCTGGATACGGTGATGACACCGTTTGGTCCGGGTATCTTGAATTTGTTGTAGACGAAGCATGGCCTGGCCATGAATGTGTGGAATATGTCGCGGCCGAATATGACGTGGCACACGCTCTTGAAGGGGACCACCTCAAAGGTCATGCGCTCCTGGCGGTAATTATTAACATCGCTAAAGGCGACCTAAAGTGTAATGCACCCAAGGGACCGAGCCTCCCGGGCAGGAACTACGTCGTGGAAGATGGTGTTGGTCCGCCTTAGGTTTGCCTCCGTCAAGTTCATCTTCTGCAGTGTATCCAGGTACATGATGTTGATGCTGCTTCCACTATCCACCATACACTTGGTGAACTCCACGCCGTCAATCAAGGGGTTGATGACCATGGCGTATTGGTTCTCCGTAGGAATAAGGTCTGGGTGGTCCGTCCTTTACCAAGTAATTGGAACCTCCGACCAGCGCAGGTACTGGGGAACTAGGGGTATAGTAGCCATCAGGATCCTCATAGAGGTCTTCTGTTGTCGAACAGTGGGGGTACCAAGGAAAGTGTGGTAGACTGGTGCCTTCTTCACGAAGGGGTTCTTGCCCTTGTCGTCGCTCTTGGTGGCGTGCTTGGGGTCAACATCCTCGTCCATGTCACTTGAATACTTGGACTCTTCCTCATTCTTATTCCCCTTGCCCTTGCCTCGCGGTCTGTTCTTCCGACCTCGCTTGTAGCCGGACTCCGGGTCTTCCTTGAGGTCATTGACAAACTTGCAATGTCGATTGGTATGGGTGGCTTTACCATTGACATCGAGGTGTACGAGGCACGGAATATCACGGTACTCTTCATAGGTTTGGGGAATGCGAAGCGGCGCCGAGGTAGTTTCACTTCCTCGTTGCTGCCCACGGCCGGCTCCCCGTCCTCGGCCACGTTGTCCGCCATCACCTCGTCCTGCAAAAGTCATGGCGACCATGTCGGCAGATTGCTTTTCTTCTGGAGCGGTTTTCCGCTTTGTACTGTTGTTCCTCCGAGCCTGGTTGGAACGGCCGTTGCCGGCAAGGAGCCGCGAGCATCATCGTCGACAGCTGTGAACTCACTAGCCAACTGAATTATCTGGTTCAAGTCAAGATGGTGATTGTCCTCCAAGCGCTTTAGCTTCTGTCGGAGCAACGTGCCCCTTTCCAACCCATTGATGAAGGCAGCCATGGCGATCTGAGCGTGCACTCCTGCGCATGAATTCTTCATATCCAGCCAGTAGGAGAGGTAGGCACGAGATGGCTCGTCTTTCTCTTGCACGCACCGCTGTAGATCGCCAACAGTGCATGGATGTTTGTACGTACCCTCAAAGTTCTTGGTGAACGCTTCTTGCATGTCCAACCAATTGCAGATGGATTTCTCCGGCAAGTCTTCAATCCATTGACGGGCCGTGCCCGCCAACATTAACGGGAGGTACTTGACGGCGACGTTGGGCTTGCCTCTGGCAATCTCCACCATGTTGCCGTAGTCCTGCAACCACGTGGCTGGCTTGGCGGTGCCGTCATAGGGCTTGATGGTCTTGTCAATCTGGAAACCTTTGGGGTAAGTTGCGGACCGTAGTGCAGGTCCAAAGCAACGTGGTCCCAAGTATGGTCCTTCCCGGGCCTCGTGGATCTTATCGATCCACGAACATGCATCGTATGGCTCTGGGTTCTTCTTCTTCTTATCAACAGGGGATGGGCTGCGTGAACGACGCGGGCCTCATCCGCCATGGTGATTTCTAGGTGGCGACGGAGGCGAAGGTGGCGGTGGGTTAGCCTTTTGCGGTTACCCTCCTACGACGCCTCACGCCTGTCACGGTTGCTTGTCGGACGCGGAGGTAATGTCATGACCTGCACTTGTGTCCTTGGTTGCGCTCTCCATCATGACGGGTCTGCTCCGTGTTGTCGCGGATGACGATGCCGCACTGCCTTAGCGGGGGCATATCCGTACGATGGTGAGCCTTGTGATCTTCGCGATGTCGGGGGGATCGGGGCGGTGGCGATGTGCGACGAGGTCGGGCCTTTTCTCCGTGGTCGGAGGATATGGGGATAGCATCCGTCCTGTTGCGCGCATCCCTCCGTCTTCGTTCTGATGAACCCGTCTGGGACCCGACATCTGTCCCTTGGCGCCTTATACTGGCTAGACTGGCAAAGCGCTGGGTCAGACTTGTAAGGTTCCCAACCTTTAATAAGGTAGAGATCCCTGTGTTTACAATGCTAGTCCCTGGATCAATAGCTAGCATCCACATTTAAGATGTAATATCAAGAAACAAAGGTCATAATACAACTTTATAACCAGGAATAAAATAAATTATTACATCTTACATAGCTCATTTGGCTATCTCATTACAGTGCAGCAGAATTTAACAATAGCATGGGGTCCTTCATCTTCAAAGTGCCACAGGCAGACATATTGGTTGTAGACTTGTAATCCTAATCATTTAACTTCACTAATATCAATCAAACCTGCAACATAACAAGTTACAGCCACAAGGGTCAATACATTTGAATTGTATTGGCAAGTGATACTATGGTAGTATAGTGGAGTCTATCATCTATATGCATTTGGCTAAGTGGAGCTTTAGGCTTGCATTGCTCAAAATAGATTTACCTTATCATTTAAAAAAAATACTAAGTTTTTGCTTGTCAAAAATCACCCAAGGAACCACCAATAGAAATTGGTGAACCTTAAACCCTTGTTCAATCACAAGTTTTTAACTTAGAAATTTGTATGATGAGATTCTTGATAGCTTCCATGTCTTGATGCTCAAATTGTCCTTTGCCAGGGACATGTCTAAGTACTTAGATTTTTCACTCTGCAGAGGTGGTGCACTTTCCCCACAAGACTTGGTTTCACCAAGACAGGATCTTTCAGAAGCCTTCCCTTAGACCAGAATGGACGCGTTCCAACCTATCATCCCCTACCACCAACTGTCCATTTGGCTAAGTTCTTGCAACCTATATGATCCAGGCAGAGCCCATAATTCCAAGTGGCTGCACTTGAAGCTTCTCAACATTTTACATCTCAAATCTCTTTGTTCCTGGGTGGCCATCCACAAGTAAGACACCAAGTTTTCCCCAGCATACTAGACTTGGTGATGCCCAAGTTTTCCCCAGCATACTGGACTTGCATGACCACTCAACACAAACCATTCTTTCCATTCCACCCAGGTGATTCATTCACTTAGTTGTTTTATTAAACAAAATACAATTCCTCAGACTTAGAAATTTTTCCATAGTATGAATATATATTCCACCCTTGTTTTCTATTAGCTAAGCTAAGCATGATAGTAGTAGGAATCTTAACTTAGGAAAATTCTACTAAGGTTTCATCTATTAGGATTTCCCATGGCATAGTTTATACTTAGCAAAATTCCATGCAAGTCCTACTTAGAAATATCACTAATGCATAGTGAAAATAATGGGACAAAAGTATGAAGCATCACTTGCCTTTTTGGTAGAGGGTATAAGTTCACTCCTTGATCTTTGTAATGTTCACACACTTCAAGTCACTACAATTCAATCAAGCAAACAATATTTCAATCTACCATTCAAGCAATTCATCACATAAAATCATAGTAACAAAACAATGCATGAAAGCATGCTAAAGATTGTTTTATTTGTAAAAGTGGTTTCTAATGGGTCATAAACATTTTAAAACACCTAAGGGTCGTTTTATAAAGTGGTAAAATCATTTGTATAAGATTTTACTTCATAAACCATTTTTAGATCAAGTCATTATTTTATGTGGTGAAGAAATGCTTTTAATAAGGCAAAATTCTATAGGTTTCACAAAATATGTTTTCAAACCATATAACCTTGTGTTTAGGGTCAGAGAGTTTATTTCCAAAACATTTCTCAAAGGTTTTCTTCCAAAACCATTTTTAATAATCAAACCATATTTTTATTTGACTAGAAATGGTTTAAATCAAAGATTCATTCTTTTGTTTCACTAAATACATTTTCGAAACCACAATTTGTTTCCTATGGTCAGTAGGTTCAAAACACACCATTTTCCAAAGTTTTTATCCTCAAAATCATTTTGGAATAAATTTTATAACCTAAACATGCATACACAAGTTTCTGCAAAAACAATCAATTTAACAGAAGCTTTTTACTAAACAAAGTGCATGGTTGGCTAGGGCTTGTTTTTCTGAATCTATTGATATAAAGTTTGCAAAATTTGGACGTGTAGATTAAAAGTTATAGATTTTACAAAATCTAGCATCTAATAGATCAAATCTGTTTTTAAATCAGACTCTGTGACACGTGGCGTGTTTTAATTCGTTGGTACCGCTTTGGCCGGATCGAGCGATGGCAGCCGTTGGATTTAAGTGTGATCATACGGCTCAGAACTAGCGTACCCTTTCAGTTAAGTGAATCTATCGCGTCACTATGATCTGGATCGGACGGCTCCTATCGCCTTGCCATGAACTAGCGGCGCGACGACGGTGGCGCGCGGCGGCGGCGCTCTACTAGCGGTGCTGCGGTGGCTACAGGAAGCGAGAGGAGTGGGGGAGATGCTTACCAGATTCGCAGAGTCGCGGTGATGCTCAAGGTGCTCGCGAGAGGGCAAGGGGCACACGGGGCCACTAGCAATTCCTCGTCGGAGTTGTCCTCTGGCTTGGGTTCGTCCTGTTGAAGACGACGGTGGAGGTACGGGACACGCCATAGAGAAAATAAGACGCGGTTAGATGCGCGGGGTCGTGGCGAATATGCGCGTGTGAAAGAGAGGGAGAGGGGAGGTCTGGTCTTACCAGCAATGCTCGTCGGAGTTATGGCAGACCACGGCGGCGCTCAGACGTGGACGAAGTCGAGGTTCTAGGGCATGCGCGATCAGACGGGCGGTACTGGGAGATGCAGTGAACAATGGGAAGCACGCCCGTGTGTGCCAGGGAGCAAGGGGAGGCATGGGCAGGCCGAAATTTGCTCGTGAAGCTCGTCGGAGCAGCGGCAAAGCAAAGTGAATTAGGGGCAGCCTGGTGGCTCACTGGCAGCGGGGTTTGAGGGGAAAGGAAGAGGAGAGGGAGGAGTTTTAACTGGCGTGGTCGTGAGGATTAAACGTCGAGCATTTACCGGTAATTTACTCCGAGGAGTTAACGGCAGGAAACGGCCGAGAAGGCGCGGTCTTCGCGTGGGTGGAGAAGATGGTGAGGTGGCAGTGGGGGCCTGGCGTCAGCGAGATAGCGAGGGGTGAGATGGGGCCTACGCGTCAGGGTCTCTGCGGGTTTCTTTCTCGGTGAATAACGGTACGCTCGGTGAGAGGGAGAGGTGGGCTAACTGGGCCAGTGGGCTGGGCTTGCTAGGTTGGGTCGTCTCTTTCATTTTTTTTTGTACTATTCTGTTTTTCTTTTTCTATTTCTTTAATTCTGTTTTGATTTTGAATAAACAATTCAAACACTCATTTGAATTCAATCCTTTGCCAGATTTTGTGTAGGTTTAAATATTGATTAGTAGCACATTCTGATGTCAATTTTGGAATCAAATTTTATTCCTTTTTGGGTTTTTTAATTATTAAAGTGGGTCCTTGTATTAAATCAAATAGGTTTTAACAATATTTCAAACACCATTTAAATTCTTTTAAACTTTACAAATCCTTTCAGTAGGTTTTTATTTGATTAATAGGGTGTCAAAATATTCATCTTGGATTAGTTGGAAAGTATTTATTATGATTCATAAATCATTTGAATTGGGTATTTGTTTTATTTCAAATGGAATTTGATATAGTTTTAATTCCCTAATTTTTATTTGGAAGTTTTCTTTAATCTTAGTTAGGTTGAATTAAACCACTTTTATTTCTTTTGGGTAAATTCCAAAATACTATTTTCTCATGATTTAATCAATTATCTCTAATAGGGATTTTTATCTGTATTCCAATAAAATAGGATGGTCAAAGTCATTTTTATTTTACTTGGAATATTCTTTATCCCTTTATTTTGTTTGGATTGGGATTACATTCATTCCTTTTGTTTTTGGATTTGGCCAAGGTTTAATTTGGTCTTGAAATATTCTTTATTTAATATCTCCTTCTTCATCTTATAAAATCCATATCTTTTTATTTAGAGATCCAAACTTGGTGATTCCAATTTGTAAAATCTTGTTTAATATTTGCTTATCCTTTTAAATATCTTTAGGATTATTCGCTCACCATTTGGTATGGATTTATAGATAGGTTCTTTATTAGCTTTGGAATTTTAATTTTCCTTATCTTATTATATTCATAAGATTTTATTTATGGCTCCAATTTAAGTGAAACCAATTTATATGGTTTTATAAATTTTCCATTTGTCTTTCTTGATCATTTGTAAATGTTTGTTGTCAATATTTTATATGGATCAAATCCATAGGCTTGGAGTTAATTGGAAATGATTTTTATTCTATTAGGGTTCTGGGTTTTGGATTTATTTTCCAAGTGTTTAAATTTCTAGATGCATTTTATGAGGAATGCATTTTACTTGATTTGAATTTAGTTGGATTCAAACATTTACCAAAGTTTGTTCAAGATGGGATTTTAAGTTTGCATTTAGAAACAAAAGTTTCTTTTCACCCTGATTTTCAACAATAATTTTATTTTGTTTATTTATTTTTCACATTACAAGATTTGGAAAATCTTGGGATGTGACAAGACTCAAGCCTCTGAGAGGTGGCCTTTTCCTACTGCTTCAGCGCCTTGGCTACTAGGTCATAGACCTGTTCCACTGCCTTGGGCGATCTATCCTGCTCCAGAAGGTCTTGGCGACGGCGAGGTTAAGGAGTGGGGTGGGCATCACCTGTTTGCCTTCACTGTCAATGTATGGCTTGGCCTGTGCCGGCTTCGAGGGAGCCCATCCTAGGTTTCGCCGTACACTAGGATCGTTGATGATGCAAGCCGGAGCTTTCTTGGCCTTCTGCTGCTGCTGCAGAGTCTTGTACTCGGCCTCCATTGCTCTAGCTTTCTCTATGGACTTCTGCGTGTTGACTAGATCTCGATCCAGCTTAGCGCCTTGCTCCGCGATGGCCTGCGCTTCCTCCAGCAGCTGCTGGCGCTTCTCGTCGAGCTGAGTCACGTTCCGGATATGAGCTACGGCCAGTGGCTCAATGAGGAGATTGCCGTACATCACTCTATCAGCTGGAGTAACTTGGGCAGCAGGAGACATGGATGTCGGAGGCAGCAAGTTTGCGGTGTTGTTGTTGCTCGGGCCGGTGCCGAGTTCCTGCGGCTGCTGCACTGGGTTAGGCGGAGGAGGCATGACCTTTGCGGGATCATCGTCAGCAGCAATAAGTGGCCCCTTCCCCTTTTCCAGTGCCTTAGGCGGAGCTTGTCCGGGTTGATCTTCATCCATAGCTATCCCAATGGTGACGAACACCTCTCGAGACGTGACAGCGTTCTTGGCTTCTTCGTCGCGCGTGTACTCCTCCTCCATCTCCTTCATGGCGGAGTCTAGTTCCTCTGGACTGAAATCTATCTCCTCTGAGTCTGCGCTGAAGTCAGCATAGAGCACGTCAATCATAAAGTCGGAGGGTGCCAGGACTTCCTCGATGACGAGCGGTGGAGGTGCAACAGCAGCGATGATGACTGGAGGTGGCGGTGCGGCTGCGACAATGGCGGCCGAAGGCGGTGGTGGTGGTGGCTAAATCGGAGGGGATCCGTCAATGAGCGCAAGCGCTGTCTGAGCTGCCGCTTCAGCCTCCGCGTAGTTGTTGACGGTGTTCACCATGCCTTCGAAGGTAAGGTGTCCTAACGCCTGCTGCCGCCTTGGAGAATGCCGGAGAAGCGTGCCATGGTCCAGTCCTTCCACAAAGTGATACATAGCATCATCATTGGGGTAGTGGGCCAGATCGGCTCATATGTGGAGCCACCTGGCCAGGTAATCGCGGGGGTTTTCGCCCTCTCTCTAAATGCAACGTGCCAGATCGAAGATGGTAACCACGCCGACGAACTTGGATCTCTGTTGTCCAGACACACGAGCGAAGCTGGCGGACTTGCAGCGATCTTCCACCTTTATATCCTGCACAGGGGCGGTTTGGGTGGGCCTTGAATTTTTCCGAACTTTGCAGGCAAACTCCAAAGAGAGATATGGCATCATTCCTTCCACGAACGTATCCTTCCCGTAGGCGGTCCGTGCGGGCCTTGATGCTCCTCCGACTCCCAGGGAACTAGTGCCCGAGTCGGCTTTGCCAATGAAGAGGTGGATGTCTCCAATATGAACGATCGAACATCGCGTAGGGTTCGTCTTCGCCGGGATCCAGAACTCGTCGGGAGGGACGATCGGAACGTTGTCGGAGAAGAGAATGTGACCAATGGCTACGGTTTCGCCGATTCCCGCAAAGATCTTGGTCCTCGCCCGCTGAAGAGCCTAAAGCTCCTCTTGCCCCACAGTGGGCGCCAACTGTCGTGATATTGCCGACGAGTACGCCATGGAGGGGTCCTCAAAGTGCGTGTTTAGAGACGTGGGGGAAGGCGGACGGCTGACGGATACGAGGTAACACAACTTACCCAGGTTCAGATCCCACAACGGTGGCGGAATCCTACTCCAGCTATAAATCACTATAAGGGCAATACGCCGAGTTACAGTGATTGGTTCTGTGACACCCCCGGGATTAGGGCTAAACAAATCCCAGACCTCCGTCTGACATAAGCTTAACCTTGAGCTCGAGGATATCCAGTGAAGAATCGATAACTCATCAGTGACCCTACGACACGAAATTTATTACAGCAAGCTCATAACTGAGCAGAGAACCAAATTAGTACAAGAAGAGGTCACTCACCACAAGCATCAAACATTGGAAGGAAAATTATGCTATTAAGTATAGCAAACTTAAAAAATGGCCTAAGAGGCCTCAAGCATAACGATGATGTCCCAGCCCATAGATTCCAGGCTGCCGGCAGGGAACCCCAAGCTACTCGTCGATGTCGATGTAGTACCACACTGATCTTTAGGGAACACTTACTCTGCAAAAAGTATCAACAAAGCAAGTGTGAGTACAGGGTGTACTCCGCAAGACTTCTGGCTAGTGGAGTTGTTTTGCATAAAGCCATCTTTTGTTTATAAAACAAGAGGGAGAAGAAGCTCGTCTAATCAGAATATTTTAAAAGGGGATAAGAGAGCGACATCTCCGAAATATTGATCATCATATTTTAATATCCACCAATTCATCATCATCACATAAACTAGGATCACCCCCTCGTACCCATGAGGAAGCATCCTTAAGCACACGTTGATCCACCAAGTTTTACGATTAGGTTAAAGTTCTCTATGATCTTAGAATCTGGTCACCAAGCGTTCATAACCGTGAACATGGCTTTTCGAAAAGATTTAACCCTGTAGGGGTGTACAAATTTACCCACACGTACCAACCGACTCTTAATGCCAGTACATTAGCCCTCTTCCTTGAAGGCCGACAGAGGGTGGTTGGCCATGACCTTTACCTTGCTTTCGCCGAGACCATGAGTCACGCAATAAGTATGGTTCCGCCATAATGGGTCAAATATCGAAGCCGGTACTTAAAGATGTGAGGCGAGGTTGGTTTACCAGGGGCGCCACCTACCCCAAGCAACCTCGGCCACGTTTACCTACCTGTTATGAATGCATCTGCACCCGGCAAGTCTTTCAGAAGGTTTTTTATGCATATGTCGAATGGAACGCCCAAACTATGTGACTCATGGAATCTACTAGGCAAGTTAATCAGGCGAGGGGTTCCCAAGCCCCGTGTGGTTGTACGCTCGTCTCGGTTCGAAAGGCAAGAACTCGGTTCCTAGTGGTGGCGAGCATGGGACTGGAAAAACCACATCCCACCATGGCCTCCCATACAAGCCTTAGCATGATTAATCTTATATCACCTCTGATATCATCTCATCACGTTATCCTGTCATACTAGATTCTCTGCATCTGATACATCATCTGGATGGACCAGAACTGACAGCTATGCATGGCTAAGCAGACACAGATACAAGCTCTAGCAGTGCACACAGGCCAAACCTAGTTATGCTAGGAGCAGTGGATCAGGTAATTAAGCTCAAAGGTAATATGCAATATATAGGATACTTTATCTATCGATAAAATACCATAGTAGAATCGTATGCATCATGGCAGAATTGAAATGCTTTCAAAACCGTAGGATTATATCATGGTGGGGCTATGCTTGCCTTTGCCTGTTGATAGCAGATAAATAGATCTTCAAAAGCCTTGTACTTGACTTGATTATAGTTGGTCAAGTATTTTTCGTCGATCTTCGATCTTCGATGGTCTTGATCTCTGTCTTCGATCTCGATCTCGATATTGTATTCTACCGGGAAGAACCAAACACCGGAAAAAGAGGGGAAACAATCAACACATGGCAATGATGCAATTCTCAAGCAAGGATGATGATATGACAAGTTGAATTGCATTGAATTGAAACCCTAAAACATGCTCGACAACTTAATCGGGGTTCCGAGGGGTGAAAACCCTAATTCGGAGAAACTCCGAAATCACCTATGAGGGGTTACTATGTTCTTCTAATTAAACTTGTCACATAAGTTGTTGAACAATGCGTGATTATAGTGTAATTAGATAGAGCTCATTTTTCTGAACATTTTGATATATTATTTGTATTTTTCTGACTTAAAATGAATTAGTTATGAATTTCTCCAATTTTAATTCATTTTTAAATCAATTAAACATTTTAGGTTATATAAATTATTTTATAACCTGGACCCACATGTCATATATTTATTAATTTCAGAAAACAATTGTGGAAAAGAATAAATATCTCACAATAGGGACCCACCTGTCAGCATTTTCAATTAATAAAACAATTAAAGAAAGGGAAAAAGGTAAATGACATCAGCATGACATCATGATGACATCAGCGATTCCATTGCTCCTAGATCGTGCTAGGGCACGACGCTAGGGACTATGCGGGGCTACGGGGT
Organism: Avena atlantica; assembly: GCA_910589765.1. Lineage (NCBI taxonomy): Eukaryota > Viridiplantae > Streptophyta > Magnoliopsida > Poales > Poaceae > Avena > Avena atlantica. Next base: position 256,298,464 of record OU342738.1, on the reverse strand, counting down.
TGGGTCCATTGGAGAGAGGGGAGCAAGGCAGTTCGATTAGAGGTGGCGCCGCCCAGATTTGGTCACCGGAGCATCGTCGGCGACCTTGTACTGCGGCAACATCGGGCGGTGCACGGCACGGTGACGATATGGAGAGGGGAAAATGAAACAGAGAGGTTCTTTAGGACCACGGGCTCACCAGGAGGCTGTCAGAGGGGTCGAAGAGGCGAGGCGAGGTCAGTCGGCGCCGGAATTGGTGATGCACATGGCGGCCGGAGCTCGGGCAGATGACCATGATGGCATCGGTTGGGGCTTTCCTAGCTCGATTCCTTCAGGGGGAGAACGTAGGGAATCACGCCGAAGCTCCAGGGCATCTCCTCTTGGCTCGGGGAGGTCAGGAGCAGCGGCGGACGGCGAGGTCAGAGAGCTAGGGTTCAAGCGATTTGGGGGAAATCGACAGAGAGCACGATATGGGGAGAAATGGGTATGGGGAGAGAGAGGGGAACACGAGCGACCTTATCCCCATGTCCAGGGGCGGCGACGGAGACGTGGCGGACGACGAACCCGACGATGGAACGCAGCAGCTCGTCGGCGTCCTTCTAGCAAAGGAAGAAGAAAAGAGAAAGGCACCAAAAGGGTACGGGTCGGTGGCGGGCTGGCGTGGGCCGGCTACTGGGCCACTAGCTGCTGATCGCGTGTAGAGAAAAGGGAAAGGGAGATATGGGCTCGGCCCAGGGAGTGCTGTCTGCTATTTTTTCTGAAAAACATTTCTCTTTTCCTGATTTGTGTTTTTCTCTTTGTATTTGAATTTCCAAAATATTTTTGAATCATTCAAAAATTACCAGAGGGTTTGTAAAACATAAAAAATACTTATGAACCCTTATATTCCATTTGGGATCCATTATTTTTGTTATTTCAAAATCATTTGAATGGATTTTTCAAATAGAAAGAGAGGGAAAAGCTAGGGTTTTAGGGTTTGATTATTTTCTTCAATGCAAATTTTAATACATGATGCACAAAACAAACCCTAAAATATATTAACTAATTACTGGGGTGTTAGAGCTCTATCCCCCTTACGAGAATCTCGACCCGAGATTCCAAAGGTAGGAGAAGAGACAGAGAGGGAAAGAAACAGGGCCACTCTAAAGATAAGAGGGAAACACACTAACCAACTTATAGAGTATCTCATGGTCAGCTCATGGATGGAGTGTTCAGAAACAACTCTGAGATGACAAACATGAAACACGTCAAGGTAACGGAGGAAACAACAGGAGAAGGTTTCAATTTATTAGATAGCTGGTCTTCATAAGGGTTGAGACCATGGAACCCACAGGAGGTTTTGAAGCTTCTGAAGAAGAAAGCTTCCAATGGAAAGAACTTGACCGCAGACTTTGATAGAGAACCTCTACTAAACGACTTAAGTAGAGATTTTAGATTGCGAAGATATGGCTCAACAAAACCAAGCTGTTGAACTACTTTTGACATAGAAGAGTCACTTTTCATTCAACAAAAGGGTTAAGATAGAAAGGTGTTTTGGTGGAGAGGACTCATAAGAGTCACAAGAAACATGTAGCAAGAAAACTTCTGATTACCAAAATCATAGCCATTCTTAAAACATGTTTGAGAGAACGAAGGAAACTATTTATTCATCCAGGTTTATCAGAATCTTTGCCAAAGATAATGATATCACTTTACACCACTAGATGAATAGGTAAGAAGATTCCTGATGACACGAGAAAAAGAAACTTCATTCTCAGACTTCAATTACTTGGCACAACAAGACGCTTGCCAACATAAAGGGTCTAGAGCATTGACCGAGAGACATTTAGCAACACTACTTTAAATGTTCTCCTTGATGTTCGAGAAATCAGACACCAAGTAAAGGTCGGACTTCGGATACAAGGAAACCATAAGCACAACTCCTATAATTAATTATAGAAGAAGCCTCATGAAGAGTGGATGTTATTGCTGAGTTCAAGAGGATACGACAAAAAGTCTTTCCAGCTAAGTGTGTCAACCATTACATCATTTTTGCCAGACTTGCAATGAGACCTATGTCAAAACCTTGAGGAACACCAACCATCATTGCTGCTTGAGATTCAACTTTGGGTAGGTGGAATGATACTTCAGACTCAGCATGTCTGAATAGAAAATTTGCAACATTTACCACAAAGGTAAAGTTACTAGATTCTCAAGACACGGACTATGGTGTAAAGCTCCAAAAGACTGAGCTAAATTGCTAGACCCATGTATTTACAACTTGTCGAGAGACAACTGCACACACATAAGGTGCTAACAACAAAACACACATGTGTCCTTAGGGAACGGAGCTAACTCTACTCGAATACATGGTGACATCTTTCAACGTTTGCACGTGAACTATAGAAGGTCACTTCTAACATCCAGAACACATACTTCGAGATGACTCGAAGATGGTTCTCGAATTTTTCCAACATTAGTGCCCAATGTTCCATATGAATTCAATCTAATCATGGAGAAGATAAGGATGCCATTGATGGGCTCAACAGCAAACTTATCTAGACACTCCAAGAAGATGGGCTCATATGTTGCGTGAACAAGACAGAAATACTGGTCAAACCAGAGGGCATGAAAATGTACTCCAGTGAAACATCACGAGAATAAACATCATCAGGATAGTCCTTGGAACTAAGTTTGACTTGACAATAACCCAAATCAAATCAAAGGTGGGGAAAGATAACATATCCAGAAAGGAAATATTATCATTCTTCAGCACGAACAAAACTAGACATCCCTTTAAGAATGAACAAAGTCAGATAAAACTTTTGTCTTACAACTCTCCATGTTCTTGTTTAAGCTCAACCAACTAGTTCAGGGGTATCCAGTACGGTTCCTTGGAGAAAAGAGCAGTCCAGAGAACTTGCTTGCTCAAGAACTTGACAACACGGTCATGTGGCAACATGGCGATAATTCTAGTGGACATCTAGAATATCACAAACCACCGATATGGCACTAAGTTCCATAGGAAACTTGCTTGGTAAGGCAAGAAGACATAGTCTCAGAGTTTCGGCACAAGCCTAACTCTTTGACCGAAGAGAGTGTGCCATAATAGCGGACTTGGTAGAACAATCAAACTTCGCTTAGTGACAGGTTAACCAATCACGCTAAGAATGACTCAAATGTCCTTAGAGTTCAAAACAATAGTAATTTCTAAGAATCTCAGATGGCCACATTGTTACGCACACGCATCACTCACGGGCACGAAAGCTCGAGAAAGGGTGGTAAATATGTGTAAGAGCATCACTTCATCAAGGGGTCATAAAACTTAACTCGACCTCTTAGTATAGAAGAGTGTGATACATTAAGATAGAACAGATGGAAGACAATCAATGCCTCTTGATCTGCGGAATACAACACTTTGACCTGATCCTAGAAATGACGAGGTAATGGAGTTTGTTTCTCCTAGACATTCCGAAATGGTTTTTCATGACGGACCACAAAAGTATCTTGCATCAGAAGACACCGATGCACGTTACTACTTGGCTACCAACTGGTAGACAAAGGTCGAAAAACAACAAGGGGAGAAGAACATGCTCAAGATAGAATCCCGAGATGTAGATGCATAAGTTTACAATCCGAAAAGCAATGCATAGAAGAGGTAAGGTGTGGCAGATTCACGAATATAGATGCGAGAACCGAGGAGTACTATTGTCGTGATCTATTTGGTTCCATTAAAGAACATCTGCCATAGCAGGTGGTAGGGGAAGTCCTTAGTTGTCATAATTCAATCACGACAAAGACCACAAGCTTGAAGGATAGAATTGTAATGCAAGCCATTCTGAGGTATTGTATGAACATTAACGACGGAGGTCAACAAAAGGTATCTTGGGTTAAAGGTCAGCTTCATGTACAAGATTCACGACACTAGAATCCAGCACAATCAGGGATCTTCGGTTCAAGTCCAAGGGTTAAAACCCAAAGGAAGAAGTAACTACTACTTGAGTGACACAATGTACACTGCAAGATAGTAATCACAAGGTAGCTTCCAAAAGAAGATAAGACTTCTGAAGTACCCAAACGAGAAAAGGAGGCACGCGAGGCGAAAGGAAACCTCGAAGCCTAGAACAGAATATTGTGGAACCCGCAATATAATATTATGGATCCAAAGGATAGAGAGATCATGATAGAAAGGAATCTCTCATGTGAACAAGAGAAAAGGGGAGCAAGGAATTCACAACACACACAACTCTAGAGAACTTAACACTAGGTCAACTGGTTGAGAAACGGCATGCCAAGAAGGCACCTAAGCTTTGAAAAACTAGAAGAGATATCAAAACTTTTCGAAAGTCAACACCAGATAAGATAACCCAGAGTTAGAGCAAAACTGGATAATGAGAAAAGGAAGCATACTAGAGTTTTCGCAAATACTTTTCAGCTTTTAAAATAGTTTTCACAAACACTAGACTCAACATCGACCAATAGCAAGGTTTTCCTACAGTCGGTACTGCTCTGATACCAAGAACTGTGACACCCCCGGGATCAGGGCTAAACAAATCCCAGACCTCCGTCTGACATAAGCTTAACCTTGAGCTCGAGGATATCCAGTGAAGAATCGATAACTCAGAAGTGACCCTACGACACGAAATTTATTATAGCAAGCTCATAACTGAGCAGAGAACCAAATTAGTACAAGCAGAGGTCACTGACCACAAGCATCAAACAACGGAAGGCAAATTATGCTATAAAGAATAGCAAACTTAACAAATGGCCTAAGAGGCCTGAAGCATAACGATGACGTCCCAGCCCATAGATTCCAGGCTGCCAGCCGGGAACCCCAAGCTACTCGTCGATGTCGATGTAGTACCACACTGATCTTCAGGGAACACTTACTCTGCCAAAAGTATCAACAAAGCAAGGGTGAGTACAGGGTGTACTCCGCAAGACTTCTGGCTAGTGGAGTTGTTTTGCATAAAGCCATCTTTTGTTTATAAAACAAGAGGGAGAAGAAGCTCATCTATACAGAATATTTTAAAAGGGGATAAGAGAGCGACATCTCCGAAATATTGATCATCATATTTTAATATCCACCAAATCATCATCATCACCTAAACTAGGATCACCCCCTCGTACCCATGAGGAAGCATCCTTAAGCACACGTTGATCCACCAAGTTTTACGATTAGGTTAAAGTTCTCTATGATCTTAGAATCTGGTCACCAAGCGTTCATAACTGTGAACACGGCTTTTCGAAAAGATTTAACCCTGCAGGGGTGTACAACTTTACGCACATGTACAAACCGACTATTAATGCCAGTACATTAGCCCTCTGGCTTGGAAGGCCGGCAGAGGGTGGTTGGCCACGACCTTTACCTTGCTTTCGCCGAGACCATGAGTCACGCAATAAGTATGGTTCCGCCGTAACGGGTCAAATCTCTGAAGCTGGTACTTAAAGATGTGAGGCGAGGTTGGTTCACCAGGGGCGCTATCTACCCCCAAGAAACCTCGGCCACGCTTACCTACCTGTTATGAATTCATCTGCACCCGGCAAATCTTTCAAAAGGTTTTCTATGCATATGTCGAATGGAACGCCCGAACTATGTGACTCATGGAATCTACTAGGCAAGTTAATCAGGCGAGGGGTTCCCAAGCCCCGTGTGGTTGTACGCTCGTCTCGGTTTCAAAGGCAAGAACTTGGTTCCTAGTGGTGGCGAGCATGTGACTGGAAAAAAACCACATCCCACCGTGGCCTCCCATACAAGCCTTAGCATGATTAATCTTATATCACCTCTGATATCATCTCATCACGTTCTCCTGTCATACCAGATTCTCTGCATCTGATACATCATCTGGATGGACCAGAACTGACAGCTATGCATGGCTAAGCAGACACAGATACAAGCTCTAGCAGTGCACACAAGCCAAACCTAGTTATGCTAGGTGAAGTGGATCAGGTAATATAGGCTCAAAGGGAATATGCAATAGATAGGATACTTTATCTATCGATAAAAGACCACAGTAGAATCGTATGCATCATGTGATGGGGATACACCTACTGGGGTATGCTCAGTGGGACGTTTCCGACTGGCCCAAGGGCTGGCGAGTGGGCCTGCAGAACGGCGAGTGGATCAAAGCCCAGCAAGGTACCAGGCGACTGGAAGTTGAAGGCCCAGGCGAGTAGATAGGCCCAGTCGGTCTAGGTTAAACGATTGCCAAAGGTGTAACCGAATCGGTTGAGATATGTAAACCCTAGGGGAGGTAAGCCTATATAAACCTCCCTAAGGGGTGAGTAGAGACACGTTGCTTTATACACCCAAGCAACTCGCCGCCTAGTCGCCGAGTTCGCCCATTGTAAACACATCCATAATACGATCAAGCAGGAGTAGGTCTTTACCCTCTGGGGGGCCGAACCTGGGTAAAACCCTGTGTCTTTGCCCTCATCTCGCACCGCAGATGGCTGGCCGCCCTTGCCCCTCGTTCTACTACTCGCTGCCGATTGCAGCATCTGCCGTGGCCATTCCCACGACAGTGGCGCCCACCGTGGGGCCTGGCCGGTCTGGCCGGTGTTCTGCGGCGAGATCCAATCTGCCCATCAACGAGACGGTCGCCACCGGCCGCATGATAGCGATCGGCGAGATGCTCCAGATCTTGCCGAGCAGCTACGTCCCGGCGGCACGACCCGTCACGCACAGCGTGATCCTGCCGATCGGCACGATCAGCCTCTTCGTCGGCCTCACCGACGTCATCACCTCGGAGGACTCGGCTCGCATCCGCGAGTCGCCACCACGCGATCGGCTCTCCGAGAGCCAGGTCCGCACGATCCACCGCCTCGCCTCCGAGTACAACTCGGCCCACAGCAACGTGGCCGAGAACTCAGCGGCCGCAGAAGATGCGGCCCTCACCGACGACGCCGACTCGGCGACCCCGGCGTCACTCGCCGGATCCATCACCGCGGCCTCGTCCGCAGGCTCCATCGCTCAGGTCTCCAACGCGGGAGATTTCGAGGACCCCTCCATCCTCGGGATCTTCGACTTCGACTCCGGGTCGGAAAACTCCGCCGACCTCCACGACGGAACCGTTCGCCACGCCGCGACCTACAAGGCCACCGGCGCCGATCCGCCGGAGGATCCTTTCTCCACCCCAATCCCTCCCAACGCCACGGCAACGGAGGTCGAGGAACTCCGCCTGAAATTGGCGGAGGCAGTACGCAAAGAGCAGGCCGAGCGCGAAAAATTTCGCCTCGAGCAAGTGACAGCGCAGGAACTGTCGCGCTACCACCAGCAGCGGATCAGGTCACGCCTGAATCCCACCGTTCAGGGGCGCGCCCTGAACTTCGACGACGAGAACGACCCGGCTCGCATAGCCGAGCGCGCAATCTGCGAGAACGCGCCACCAGGAGGAAGCGCTCGGCCCCCGCCAGGATCAACGACGATGGGCGCCCCACCACCACCCAACCGCACCCCCCCCAGGGACCAGCCGCGGATAGTCGTCTCCTCACGGGAGCGAGACGCGAACGGCCTCCCGCTGTTCTCCACCCCGATGGACAACCTCGTGGCAGGCCGAGCAGCAGCCGATAGCATCACGGCCACCGGCGACGGCGCCTTGCAAATCCAGTACGTTAGGGCCCTGCTCGCAAAGGCCGTGGAGCAGCAAAAAGCGGGCGCCGACTCGCAAGGGCGAGTATACTCACGCTCCTCAGGAAGCAGGGCGGCCTCAAGCGGCCGCCCAGCGGCGGCAAACACCCTCAATTGCCCGCCGCCAGAGCCACTGCAGCTCCAACGCCGACCCGCGAACGCGACACTCTCCACCAACGATCCCAGGCCGGCGACCAACTTCGTCGCCGCTAACGGAGAACCCATCGACGCCCGCACTCACATCATCAACAACCAAAACTGGCGCGCACGCCAGCCCGACGACTTGCGGCACACCCTAGCTAATCGCCGCGATGGCGAGCCTATGGGGTCGCTCAGTCGACTAGGGCCTAAGTGCTTCGGACCAATGATCCGAGGCGAAAAGTACCCGCCAAACTTCAAGGCGCCAAAGGAGATAGAAAAGTACGAATCCTCGTACGACCCCGCAGTCTGGCTCGATACATACCTCATGGCAATGGGGATCGCGGGTCACACTGACCTACTCGCCGCCCGTTACCTCCCACTGATGATGGAGGGGACGTGCAGGCAATGGATCAACACGCTCCCCCAGGACAGTATCAACTCCTGGGAGGAAATGCGAGACGCCTTCGTCAGGCACTTCGAGTGCTCCTACACCCGCGCCACCACCATCGAGGACCTGGAACGATGCGTCCAGGGACCCCGCGAGTCGACCCGCAACTGGGTCCAACGGTGGCAAGAGCTCTGGTACAACGCGGTCGGCATCCACCCGGACACCGCGATCCATTGCTTCAAGACCTCGTGCAGCTACGAGCCTCTAGTCGCCAAGCTCAAGCGACACGCCCGCACGCTCGACAACATCCCCGACCTCCTCGAGATCGCCAAACGGTACGCCGAGGAGGACCCCAACCAAGAAATCGACGACGAGTCAGGAGGGCAACGCCGCACGAGCGGCAACGAGGGCGGACGACGAACCGACCTGCGCTACAGCGGCACCCGCCTCACAGGCAAGCGCCGCAACGACGGGCGAGTCGACTTCGTCGCCAACGCTGGCCACGCGCAACGCGAGCCCAAAAGCTACCGCCGCGACGGAGGGCAACGGCGCGACGGCGGCAATTACAAGAACAAGCCAAGGTTCGATCCCGCGGCACTCCTTAACCAACCATGTGCGTTCCACAGCAGGGAAGGAAAGCCCGCAACGCACACCACCGCCGACTGCCACACCCTCAGGGAAATCGAGAAGGCACGGCACGCGCGGGAGGACACCGACAATGACCCGCCGAATGGCGGAAAATTCGGCAAAGTAGCCGGCTCGCTCCACACCTTCACGGGCTTCAACACGAAGCGTGAGAAGAAAGTCATCGCCCGCGCCGTCGCCGTCAACGCGGTGGCCCAAATAGATGTCCCCCAGTTCCTAAACTGGTCGGAACAACCCATCACCTGGAGCCGGCAAGACCACTCGCCACGCATCGAGTACCCAGGCCGAGTCGCCCTGGTGGTCAAGCCCAAGGTTGGCGACTACTGGCTCCCCAAGACACTGATGGACGGCGGCAGCTCCATCAACATCCTCTACCTCGACACCTTCAGGCGGATGCGGCTCCCGCAGTCGGTGATCGAGACAACCCACACTACGTTCCACGGCATCGTCCCCGGTCGGAAGGCGTACCCGATCGGCAAAGTCACGCTGCCAGTCACGTTCGGCACTCCGGCAAACTTCCGCACCGAGCGGATCGTCTTCGAGCTGGTGCCCTTCGACAGCCCTTACCATTGCGTCCTGGGGCGCCAGGCGTTCGCCAAATTCATGGCGGCGCCCCACTACGCGTACAACGCGATGAAGCTCCCCGGGCCGTGCGGCGTCATCACCATCAACGGCGACCCCGACATGGCCACCGAATGCGAGGCCAAAGGAGCCGAACTCGCCGACGCCGTCATCGCGGCAGAAGCTAATCACGCCGACGAGCTCGCCAAATACGCGAGCGGGGTCAACAATGACGACCCCACAATTCTCAAGAAGCCCAACTCAGAGGGCACAAACACCTCAACCTTTGAGGCCACGACGCACACTCGCACCGTCGAGCTGGTCCCAGGCGACCCCAGCCAGACGGTGACGATCGGGACAGGCATGAGCCCAGCATAGGAAGGCGCGCTCATCGAGTTCCTTCGTGAGAATAGGGACATCTTCGCATGGAAACCCTCCGACATGCCTGGTGTCCCTAGGGAGCTCGCTGAGCACAAACTAAACGCCGACCCCAAAGTGCGACCAGTCAAGCAGTCGCTACGGCCCTTCAATGAAGAGCGCCGTCGAGCAATCGCCGAGGAAGTGCAGCGCCTGCTCGCTGCCGGCTTCATCCGGCCAATCAAATACTCCAAGTGGCTGGCAAACCCAGTCCTGGTCGAGAAGAAAAACGGGACCTGGAGAATGTGTATCGACTACACAAACCTGAACAGCGCCTGCCCAAAGGAGCAGTTCGTCCTCCCGCGGATCGATCAGATAATCGATTCAACCGCGGGCTCGGAGTCGCTGTGTTTCCTCGACGCCTACTCCGGGTACAATCAGATCAAAATGGCCGTCGAGGACGAGGACAAGATGGCGTTCATCACGCTATTCGGAGCATTCTGCTACACCGCCATGACCTTCGGCCTCAAGAACGCCGGGGCGACCTACCAGCGGTGCATGCAAGAATGCCTCGCGAGCCAAATTGGCCGCAACATCCACGTCTACATCGACGACGTGGTCGTGAAATCCGCTCGCCAAGGAGACCTACTCGTCGACCTAGCGGAGACCTTCGCCAACCTGCGGAGGTACAAGATAAAGCTTAACCCAGGCAAGTGCACCTTCGGTGTACCCGCCGGGCAACTACTGGGGTACGTCGTCTCCAAACGAGGGATCGAGGCAAACCCAACGAAGATCGACACGATCGCCCGGCTCGGCAAACCCGAGTGCCTGCGCGACGTCCAGAGGCTGGCCGGGCGTGTAGCGGCCCTCAGTCGCTTCATCCCCCGCCTGGGCGAAAAGGCGATGCCCCTATACCGCCTGATGCGCAAGAATCCCACCTTCCAGTGGGACAATGAGGCGGACGACGCGCTCCGCGACCTCAAAAAGGTGCTACTCGCCGCACCACTACTCGCCGCACCCGCTGACAAAGAGCCCATGCTGGTTTACGTCGCGGCATCCGAGCACGTCGTCAGCGCCGTAATGGTCGTCGAACGACCAGAGGAAGGAAAGGAGCGCCCGGTCCAGCGGCCGGTATACTACATCAGCGAGGTCCTCACCGAGTCGCGCCAGCGATACCCGCAGTATCAGAAGCTAGTATACGCGGTCTTCAGGGCTCAGCGGCGCCTGCCGCATTACTTTCAGGAGCACCCGATCACGGTCGTCTCCTCAGCACCATTACAAGACATCATCCGCAATCGCGAGGCGACCGGGCGGGTCGCCAAGTGGGCCGTCGAGATAGGCGTCCACAACATTAAATACGAGCCACGAAGGGCGATTAAATCCCAGGCACTGGCAGACTTCATCGCCGACTGGGAGGAGGCCCAGCAACCAGAAAAGCCGACGTACCTCCATTACTGGAACCTGCACTTCGACGGGTCCAAGAACGCGGACGGTGCAGGCGCGGGGATAGTGTTAACTTCACCAAAGGGTGACAAGCTCCGCTACATCCTCCGCCTCGAATTCACACCCTGCACCAACAACATGGCTGAATACGAGGCCCTACTCCACGGCATGCGAGCCGCAAAGGAGATGAGCGTCAATCGCCTTCGATGCTATGGAGACTCCGACCTCGTTGCGGGACAAGTCGCCGGCACCTGCGACGCCATCTCCCCTACCATGGCGGCGTATCGCCAAGAGGTGGACAAGTTGGGCGGCCACTTCACCGGCTACTCCGTCGAGTGGATCGATAGGCGGAAAAACGAGGAGGCCGACGCCCTCTCTCGCATCGGGTCGGCTCGACTCGCACCACCCGCCGGCGTGTTCCTCGACACAATCTCCAAACCATCAGTCTCTCCCCCGAGGGAGATCGACATCGGAGTCCCTCTCCAACCAGAGGCAGCCTTGGTCGCATTCATCACCGAGCCAGACGACTGGACCAAGCCCTACATCGCCTACCTGGAGACCGGCACCCTGCCCGCAGACGAGACAAGCGCTCGAATGATTGCTCGCCGATGCAAGTCCTACACCATCATCGACGGCGAGCTACACAAGCGCAGCGTCACCGGCGTGTTCCAACGTTGCGTCCAACCGGCTGAAGGACGCAAAATCCTACACGACATCCACTCAGGCGACTGCGGCCACCACGCCGCCGCGCGCTCCCTGGTCGCCAAGGCTATGCGACACGGCTTCTACTGGCCTACCGCACACGCCGATGCTGTCGATATTGTCCAGCGATGCGCTGGGTGCCAGAAATACGCCAACCAGACGCACGTACCAAGTTCGGCGCTCAAGACAATCCCCATCACCTGGCCATTCGCTGTGTGGGGCATGGACATGGTAGGCCCCTTCAAGAAGGCCCCCTCCGGTTACACCCACCTGCTAGTCGCCGTCGACAAATTCACGAAGTGGGTTGAGGCCAAGCCAGTCCGGAAATGCGACGGGAAGACAGCCACTAAGTTCCTACGCGAGCTCATATACCGCTACGGGTTCCCCAACAGCATCATCACGGACAATGGCACAAACTTCGCCAAGGGAGCAATGGCCGAGTTCTGCGAAGAGCACCACATCCGGCTCGACCTCGCGTCAGTCGCACATCCGGAATCCAACGGTCAGGCGGAACGAGCCAACCAAAGCATCCTCCACGGTCTGAAGCCGCGACTCCAAGTACCACTTGAGCGCACCGCTGGATGCTGGGTCGAAGAGCTACCCTCCGTCATCTGGGGAATCCGCACCTCGGTCAACAGGTCGACGGGATTCACCCCCTTCTTCATGGTCTACGGCGCCGAAGCGGTCATGCCCACCGACCTAGAACACGACTCGCCGCGGGTCGTCCACTATACGGAGGCCGCAAACGAGCTGGCCCGCCAAGATGGGCTCGACCAACTCGACGAAGCACGCGACCTCGCCCGATCGCGCACTGCCATTTATCAGCAAGGGCTCCGCCGCTACCACAGCCGACGGGTAAAAACCCGCACCTTCCACGAAGGCGACTTGGTGTTACGCCTCATCCAGGACAAGAAGGGCATGCACAAGCTCTCCCCTCCGTGGGAAGGCCCGTTCGCTATCGGGCGCGTACTCGGCAACGACGCCTACTACCTCGTCGACGTCCGCGGAGACGGCGAACTCGATGTCAAGCGGCCATGGAATGTAAATCTCCTCCGGAAGTTCTACTCCTAGAACCCCACATATGTACTCTCCAGTCGCTATGAAATAAAAGAAACAGTTACCGCAAAATTGCGTCTACTCTCCATGCCTTGTGCCACTCGCACTCGTAATAACAGCGTCATGCTAACATGCGGAAGTCAACCTTTGGTACAGCGACCGGCACGGCCAAGTAGTGCGATGTAAGAGCACTGAGTCATCTCAGGTCTTGCGTCGTCCACGAAAAACGCCAATCCGGAGCCCCATTGGAGTCGCCTAGCTCGACTGGTTTTGCAAACCAAGACAACTGCCCTCGCTTCTCACAGCGGCCTTGGTCCTCCGCATCCTCGGCGTAGCGACTCGAACGACTAAGTACCACGCTCGGGGACTGAATACCAGTTCGTCGCGATCGGTCAGGGAAAACGTCAAGTAAGAGAGCACGCCCAGGACTCGCCACGCGACTGACCCCCCGGGCCAGGCAGGAGTGACGCTCCCATACCAACGCGCTCAGTCCTCAACCACCCTCGAGTCGCGCCTCGAAATACCAAGTACCACGCTCGGGGACTCGGCCACCCGACCCCGTTCGTGTCCGGGAAAACGGTAAAGTACAGAGCGCTCAAGGGAGTCGCCTTGCGACTGGCTCTACGAGCTCGGGCGAGTCGACTAAACCAACAAAACACACGATAACAACAAACATCATATACAAGGTGAACCCCACAAAAGGGCGGACGCGCTCGGGGACTCATCCAAAATCAATCCAAAACACGAAAATTATTAGCAAAATAGACACAACATCCAATTCAATCGCACATCGCATTGTCTTACATTACAAATTATGCCTGTTCGGCAGAACTGCTGCTAACTTATCTAGAAACACTACACTACTCTGCAGGCTTTGACGACGACGCACCAGAATCCCGGCGCTTCCGGATGAACGCGGTGTACGGGTTCGACGGGTACGTCGTCAGCTCACCCGCCATCGCCGCGCGAAAAGGTTGTTCAACCTTGAAGTCACGATGCGGCGGCTTGGGGTCGTTTGGCGCGACGACCGTTTCCTGGTAGGGGAGGAGGTCGCCCATCGCCCAGACGCGTTCCGAGTACGCGGCGGCACGTTCCTGCAACGTCAGAACTTCGGATAGATCCACCGCGCCAGTCGACGAAGGGTACCCACTCGTCACATCGTCGAGGTCGAAGTCCTCGGGGAAGTGGGCGAGCCCAAGGCTTAGCGCTGTCGACGCTCCGCGCCGAAACGCCGACCGCGTCATGAACTCTACGACCGCGGGCGCCTTCTCCAAGTACTCCCACACCTCAACGAGGTCACTGGGAATAACCTCCGTGGGCGACATCTCTTGAAGGTAGGCGCGGATGCACGTCGCCGACAGCGTCGCCGAGTCGACGAGCATGCTTACGCACTCCTTCGCGCCAAGAGAGCTCGCTTCTTCGTGGCTACCAAGTACACGACCTGCTAGCAGGAGACAGTTATGAGTACCACAGAAACCACAAACAATACAATTGAAAGACAGGGAAGAAGCACTCACCAAGTAACGGGCGGGCGAGTCCCGTGATGAAGCTTTGAAGCGACGTATGATCGTCCTGAAGCCCAACAATGAGGGCTTCCGACACCTTGCGGTCTTCTTCCGTGGCCGCAACGGCGGCCTTAGCTCGCCCATTCGCCGAATTTGCTTCTTCTTTCGCCTCCCGCAATTCGCGCTCGAGGTCGGCGACCCTCTGCTCAGCAGAACTTAACGCAGATCGCACCACCACCAGTTCACCAGCAGGAATAAGCTCCTGGCGAGCTACCTCCGCATGCGCAGCAGCAGCCTGAAGTTCCTTGTTTGCGTCCTGGAGAGTGGCCAGCTCCTTCTCAACACGCTGCTTCGCAGCCAATCGCTCTGCCGATTCCAGCTGCAGACCCTGTACACCTTCAAAGTCAGTACACATAAAAATTACTCAGTGCACACCCGCTAAAATTTAGCGAGTACGCACTCGGGGACTGGCGACCATGAAAATTACTCAGTGCACACCCGCTAAAATTTAGCGAGTACGCACTCGGGGACTGGCGACCATAAAAATTACTCAGTGCCCACCCGCTAAAATTTAGCGAGTGCGCACTCGGGGACTGGACTCGAAAGTACAAAACGAGAAATTATAAGGATCAAGCCGCTGCTAAGCACCGACCTGACCCTCGGGGACTGGAGGTACCTGGATGGCCGCACCAAGCATGCCATGAAGCTGTACTGCGTCCACAGACGTGAGCAGCGCCGGCGTGTGCCCGCGACGCTGGTCGGTTTCAGCGTCGGCGGTCCCTGGAGTGAGGCTCGGAAGCGCAACCCCGCTTGCCGTGGCCGCCTTGGTCATGAAGCGGGGGAAGGTAGCAATTGAGGCACCCGCCCCAAAGGAACTCGCTTCCTCCGGTCTAGGCAAGGAAATGCCCTCCTTCGTGGACGCGGTTGCTTCCATTGCGGGTCCAGCCGGCGCGGTCGCCGCGTCATCAGAGACAGCGACGATGTCGTCGCCCTTGGCCTTCTTGCTGCCCTCGGTGGAGGCGGCGACCTCGTCCACCTTCCTCTTACGGGAAGGATCCTCCTCGCTAGCGGCGGAGGGTACCTTGGCCACCGTCGGGTGGCCCATCTTTTTCACTCCGGTCCTGCACGTCGAATCAAGTCAATAAGAGACAATCGAAGTACTAAAAGAAAATGGGGAAGGCCAAATGCACTCACTTGGCGACTGGAATGAAACGCAGCCCTGTACGAAGGCCGGCCGGTCTCTCCAGCTCAGGGCCCAATCGGCGCCTAAGCCCCAGTTCCAGGACGTCAGGGGCCCAGGATACGGACGGCCTCCTTGACGTTGAAGTAGCGGTTGGCGCCTCCGGAACGCCTTCGGCGGAGGCCTCCTCGCGAAGTGGAGCTGCCGCGGCCGGAGCCTCCTTGCGAGGTGAGACCGCCACGCTCGGGACCTCCTTGCGAGGCGAAGTCGCCACAGCCGGAGCCTTCCCTAGCCCGGAGACCGGCGCAAAGGGCGGAGGCATTGAAGCCAGCGGCGCCTCCACGGATGGCGCATCAAGCGCGGTTGTCGCCGGGGCCGCGCCGTCACCGGACGAGCTATGAGCATCGGAGCTGCTCGCTGAATGCGGCGGTGAGGCCATCTTCGGCGGCTTCGTCTTCCTCCTCAGGGGGGCCCTCGCTTCCTTCTCCTTCTTCTTCTTCTTCTTCTTCTTCGCGGGAGTGGCCTGACGGCGCGAGGTGGTTTCTGGGAGTTCCTCGTCATCGTCATGACGCTCGAGGCTCCTGCTTGCTTCGATTTCGCGCTGGCGTTGCCCGCGGGTCTTTCGGACCAGTGGGGCAATCTCCTCTTCGGACTCGTCCTCGTCGTCCTCGTTACCCTTGGCGGGTGGCGACTCGCTTGTGTCCTGGGCGGAGGGCCCGGGGCTCTCGTCATCGGCGGGTGGTAGCCACCCTTCCACCACTTGGAACAGCTGTGTTAAACACGAAACAAAGTTAGAATTACCGCGACTGCACATGCTGCGAGTGCGAACAGGATAAAGGGATTACCGTCGGAGCCGGACGCTTCGCGGTGTAGGGAGGGACCCCGGCCTGCGCATCCGTGTATGCCGCCTGGGTGATCTTCTTCAGCGCCGAGAGGTAGTCCTCTAGCTTCCACTCGGCGAGGCAGGCCTTCGTCGGGTCTCCTCGGCCCGTGTACTGGTACATGTAATGCTCGCGCTGGGCGAGCGGAACGAGCCGCCGCCCAAGCCAACAGTTGTACAAGTTCACCGTCTGGAGCCCCTTCTTCTTCAAACCACGGATGGTCTGGAGCATCTCATCGACGACCATCCGCTGGTCGTCGGGGAGCTTGCCGACCTGGAGATGGCGTGGCTCGGAACGGCTGGCCGAGTACCGCGGGATCGCCGCCTCGTCCTCCGGAGTCGCCTCGGTCACGTAGAACCATGACTTTTTCCAGTCGCTCGCTGCTTTGGCCGGCAGCATCAGGTCGAAGAAGGAAGCTTTGGATTTGAGTTGGAAGGTTAAGCCGCCCGCGGCTAGCATTGGGCCGCCCGCCTCCTCGCGGCTGATCCGTCCGTGGAACAGATCTTGCCACAAGGGAAAGTAGGGCCGGCAGCCCAAGTAGCACTCGCAGAACGCCACGAAGATGGCGAGCTGCTCGATGCTATGGGGACCCAGATCTGAGGGTTGGATCCCGTAGTAGGCGCAGAAGCGCCGGAAGAACAAGGATGTGGGAAACCCTAACCCCCGCTCGAGGTGACTGGTGAAACAGATAAATTCTCTCTCTCGCGGGTTTGGGGTCGTTTCTCCGGCTGCGGGGATGCGCCAGCAGCCGGCCCGCAGGATTCCGGCCTCCTCGAAGGAGGCCAGCTGCGCCCTGGTGCACTTGGATCTACCCCAAGGTTCAGTGGAGAAGGCCATGGCTGAGGATTTGTTTGGAGGTCGGAGGATTGCGGGTCGATTGGATCGCGGAATCGAAGGAAGGAAGATGTGTGTGCTCGGAAGAAACGGTGGGCGGTTGGCTTTGCGATAGCCTACCATTCCTCTTATATAGCGGGAGTTGCCCGCCAAATTAGGGGGCCGTTACCGCGCAATGATTACGCCAAAAGTTACCGTTGAGTTACCTTAACGGCTAGTTTGACCACGCCCGACGGTCCGCTTCCTGCCACTCGGCTCGCTAAGTCACTCGCCGAGACCGCGACCCGTTGGCTCGACTCGCCCAAGACGCAACTCGGTTCGCCGGATTTATTCCTTTATGCAGGAGCCCGCCGACGATTCGACTGGATGCCAACTTGAAGCCGTATACTCCGACTGCCAGCAGCCACCCACGCCTAATCAACGACGGCCTCGGGGACTACTGATGGGGATACACCTACTGGGGTATGCTCAGCGGGACGTTTCCGACTGGTACAAGGGCTGGCGAGTGGGCCTGCAGAACGGCGAGTGGATCAAAGCCCAGCAAGGTACCAGGCGACTGGAAGTTGAAGGCCCAGGCGAGTAGATAGGCCCAGTCGGTCTAGGTTAAACGATTGCCAAAGGTGTAACCGAATCGGTTGAGATATGTAAACCCTAGGGGAGGTAAGCCTATATAAACCTCCCTAAGGGGTGAGTAGAGACATGTTCCTTCATACACCCAAGAAACTCGCCGCCTAGTCGCCGAGTTCGCCCATTGTAAACACATCCATAATACAATCAAGCAGGAGTAGGTCTTTACCCTCCGGGGGGCCGAACCTGGGTAAAACCCTGTGTCTTTGCCCTCATCTCGCACCGCAGATGGCTGGCCGCCCTTGCCCCTCGTTCTACTACTCGCTGCGGATTGCAGCATCTGCCGTGGCCATTCCCACGACATCATGGCAAAATTGAAATGCTTTCAAAATCATAGGATTATATCATGGTGGGGCTATGCTTGCCTTTGCCTGTTGATAGCAGATAAATAGATCTTCCAAAGCCTTGTACTTGACTTGATTATAGTTGGCCAAGTATTGTTCATCGATCTTCGAACTTCGATCGTCTTGATCTCTGTCTTCGATCTCGATCTCGATATCGTATTCTACCGGGAAGAACCAGACACTGGAAAAGGAGGGGAAACAATCAACACATGGAAATGATGCAATTATCAAGCAAGGATGATGATATGACAAGTTGAATTGCATTGAATTGAAACCCTAAAAACATGCTCAACAACTTAATCGGGGTTCCGAGGGGTGAAAACCCTAATTTGGAGAAACTCCGGAATCACCTATGAGGGGTTACTCTGTTCTTCTAATTAAACTTGTCACATAAGTTGTTGAACAATGCATGATTATAGTTTAATTAGATAGAGCTCATTTTTCTGAACATTTTGATATATTATTTGTATTTTTCTCACTTAAAATGAATTAGTTATGAATTTCTCCAATTTTAATTCATTTTAAATCATTTTTAAATCAATTAAACATTTTAGGTTATATAAATTATTTTATAACCTGGACCCACATGTCATATATTTATTAATTTCAGAAAACAATTGTGGAAAAGAATAAATATCTCACAATAGGGACCCACCTGTCAGCATTTTCAATTAATAAAACAATTAAAGAAAGGGAAAAGGTAAATGACATCAGCCTGACGTCATGATGATGTCAGCGATGCCATTTCTCCCAGATCGAGCTAGGGCACGGCGCTTGGGACTATGCGGGGCTACGGGGTTGGGTCCATTGGAGAGAGGGGAGCAAGGCGGTTCGATTAGAGGTGGCGCCGCCCGCATTTGGTCGCCGTAGCGTCGCCGATGACCTTGTACTGCGGTGGCGTCGGGCGGTGCACGACACGGTGACGATACGGAGAGGGGAAAATGGAACGGAGAGGTCCTTTAGGACCACGGGCTCACCAGGAGGCTGTCCGAGGGGTCGAAGAGGCGAGGCGAGGTCAGTCGGTGCCGGAATTGGTGATGCACATTGCGGCCGGAGCTCGAGCAGATGACCACGATGGCGTCGGTTGGGGCTTTCCCAGCTTGATTCCTTCAGGGGGAGAACGTAGGGCATAACGGCGAAGCTCCAGGGCATCTCCTCTTGGCTCGGGGAGGTCAGGAGCAGCGGCGGACGTCAAGGTCAGAGAGCTAGGGTTCGGGCGATTTGGGGGAAATCGACAGAGAGCACGATATGGTGAGAAATGGGTATGGGGAGAGAGAGGGGAACACGGGCAACCTTATCCCCGTGTCCAGGGGAGGCAACGGGGACGTGGCGGACGACGAACCCGACGATGGTACGCAGCAGCTCGTCGGCGTCCTTCTAGCCAAGGAAGAAGAAAAGAGAAAGGCACCGAACGGGTACGGGCTGGTGGCGGGCTGGCGTGGGCCGGCTGCTGGGCCACTAGCTGCTGCTCGCATGCAGAGAAAAGGGAAAGGGAGATATGGGCTCGGCCCAGGGAGTGCTGGCTGCTATTTTTTTCAAAAAGAACATTTCTCTTTTCCTGATTTGTGTTTTTATCTTTGTATTTGAATTTCCAAAATATTTTTGAATCATTCAAAAATTACCAGAGGGTTTGTAAAACATAAAAAATACTTATGAACCCTTATATTCCATTTGGGCTCCATTATTTTTGTTATTTCAAAATCATTTGAATGGATTTTTAAATAGAAAGAGAGGGAAAAGCTAGGGTTTTAGGGTTTGATTATTTTCTTCAATGCAAATTTTAAGACATGATGCTCATGATGCACAAAAAAAACCTAAAATAGATTAACTCATTACTGGGGTGTTACAGGTTCGCTGTGCGAGGTTGTAAGTTATCGTCTGAGATTGTGCCCTAAAGGCTCCCAAAGGCCCGACTTATATAGTCGCTAGGTCCTAGGGTGTAGGGGTCTCAACCTAATAAGGTAGATTCCTCCTGTGTTTTACAATGCTAGTCCCTGGATCAATAGCTAGCATCCACAGTTAAGATGTAATATCAAGAAACAAAGGTCATAATATAACTTTATAACCAGGAATAACATAATTTTATTACATCATTACATAGCTCATTTGGCTATTACATTACATTGCAGCGGAATAACTATAAGTATGGGTCCTTCATCTTCAAAGTGCCACAGGCAGATGTTGGTTGTAGACTTGTAATCCTAATCAATCAATCTTCACTAAAAACAATCAAACCTGCAACATACAAGTTACAGCCACAAAGGGTCAATACATTTGAATTGTATTGGCAAGTGATACTATGGTAGTATAGTGGAGTCTATCATCTATATGCATTTGGCTAAGTGGAGTTGAGGCTTGCATTGCTCAAAATAGATTTTTCCTTAACATTTGAAAATACTAAGTTTTTGTTTTGACAAAAATCATTCTTCTCAATCAAAGATTGAAGATCCTTTACAAGGCATCTCCCAATCAAAGATTGAAGATTTCAAACAACCCTTGTTCAATCCACAAGTTTTAACTTAGAAATTTGAATGATGAGATTCTTGATTGCTTCCATGTCTTGATGCTCAAATTGTCCTTTACCAGGGACATGGATTAGTACTTAGGTTCTACACTCTGCAGAGGTGGTGCACTTTCCCCACAAGACTTGGTATCCCAAGACAAAATCTTTCAGAAGCCTTCCCTTAGACCAAATGGACGCGTTCCCAACCTATCAAACACTACCACCAACTGTCCATCTGGCTAAGTTCTTGCAACCTATATGATCATGGCAGAGCCCATATTGCCAAGTGGTTGCACTTGAAGCTTCTCAACATTTGACATCTCAAATCTCTTTGTTCCTGGGTGGCATACCACAAGTGAGATACACAAGCCAAGTCATGGCCTTGTGTAACCACTCAACATAACCCAATCCTTCCATTCCACCCAGGGGATTCATTGACTTAGTTGTTTTATTAAACAAAATCATAAGTCCTCAGACTTAGAGATATTTCCATAGTGTGATTATATTTTCCACCCCTGTTTTCTATTAGCTAGGCTAAGCTTGATAGTAGTAGGAATCTTTATCTTAAGAAGATCCTACTAAGGATTCATCTACTAGTTTTCCTATAGTAAGGTTTATACTCAGCAAAATCCATGCAAGTTTTACTTAGAAAAATCACTAATGCATAATGAAAGTAATGGGATAGAATGTATGAAGTATCACTTGCCTTTTTGGTGGGGAATGGTGGTTCACTCCTTGATCTTGCTAGTCTCACACTTCACTACAAGTCAATCAAGAAAACACACATTCAATTCTCATTCCAAACCAAAGTCGAACACACAATTTTTCACACACAAAGTAATGTAATCTAAGTCATGCATAAGCATGCAAAGGTTGGTTCTATTGCAAGGATGGTCTCCACTAGGCTTCTAAACTTTGTAAGTTCCAAATTGGTCATTTACCAAAATGGCAAAGTCATTTGCAAGTGGGTTTTATCCATAAACCATTTTCAAATCCTTTCATCATTTTATGTGGTGAAAATTATTTTTATCAAAGTAAAACTTTATGTTTTCCACCAAATGAGTTGCTATTGCAAAACTTGGTGTTTTGGGTCAGTAGGTTTGGTCTAAACTATTTTCCCAAAGTTTTTTACTCAAAATCATTTTCATAACAAAAACTATTATTTTCATTTGGCTAAAAATGACTAAATCAAGTTTTCCATCCTAAACTTTACCAAATCCATTTTGCAAATCATGGGTTGGTTCCTAGGGTCAGTAAGGTCACAACAAACCATTTTGCAAAAGTTTTAACCCTAAATTCAATTTTAAACAATTTTTCTACTCTAAACAAGCTCACAAAAGAATCTACAATAACAAGCAAACTAACAGATACTATTGGCTAAACCAAAAGCATGGTTAGCTAGGTCTTGTTCTCCTGAATCTATTGATACCAAATTTGTAATTTTTGGACGTGTGGTTTAAAAGTTACAAAGGTTTGAAGTTTGCAAACAAATCTGATTCAAAAATCTGTTTTAACTCAAACACTGGCCACGCTTCGCTATCTCACTGGCTGATACCGGTTCGGCCGGATCAGCATCGTGGTGCGTTGGATCAAGTCAAATCGCGTGGTCCAGAGAACGTACCTATTCGCGACTAAGTGATCTAATCCTGCTCGTTCAAACTAGATCGAACGGCTCTCAGTGCTTTGCCAAAAGCTGGCGGCGCGACGACGGTGGCTAGCGGCGGAGCGGCCAGTCGATGACGGTGCCGGCGGTACAGGAAGAAAAGGAGGGTGGGGAGATGCTCACCAGAATCGCTGACGCTCGCTGATGCTCAACGTGGTACTGGTTGGTGAAGGGGCGCACGGGGCTGTCCTTGATTGCTCGCCGGAGACGAACTGGGCTTCGGGCGGTTCAGAAGGTCGTCGAGGGCGAGGATAGGGGGCGTCCTAGGACAAACAGAAGATGCTGTTAGGTTCGCACGAGCCTGGAGATCATCATCGTGTCCACGGGGAAAGGAGGGGAGGTCAGGTTCTACCTGGGGATGTCGTCGGAGAAGAGGGCAGACGACGGTGCTGCAGGTCGTCGACGTTGCCGACGCTAGGAGGCACGCGCAAGTAAGATGCGGCTGCAGAAAGGTTCTCTGGGGAATGCTGAGCACAGCTGCATGCTCGAGGAGGCAGGAGGGGGCGTGTGTTGGCCGGAATCTTTGAGGAGGGTCGTCGGAGTCATAGGAGCTCGGGGAGGAATTGGGACGGCCTGGGGGCGTGCTTTGGGGAGGAGACAGAGGGGAACGGAGGAGAAGACGCAGGCGCTTAATAGCGTGCAGTAACGGCGAGGTTTAAGGCGCAGCATCAATGCGAATTGAACGCGCGGATTGAAGGCAGCAACGGCAGGCGTCGTTAGCGCGAGGAGGAAGAAGGGTGAGTTGGATGCGTGGGGTCGGTTGGTCAGCGGGGTGAGAGAGGGAAGAAGGGTCTACCGGTCGGTGATTTAGTGGGTAGCTTCTATGGTAAAGAAAACGTTTCAGTGGCGTGGGAACAGGTGGGCTAGGTGGGCTGTTGGGCTGGCCAGTTGGGTCAGGTCCATTTCCCTTTTTTTTTTCTGAATTCTTTTTCCTTTTCTGTTTCTATTTTTCTGTTTTGAATCTTTCAAACAAACAAACATCATCCAAATCAATTCAAACAATACCAATCTTTGTAATTTTGAAATTAGTTCTGTTCAGTAATATGGACCAAAGGCCAAATAAAATAAAATAATATTTTTTATTGATCCACTCTTTAATTAATAAAATGGATCTTTTGTTATTTAGTAAAATAGGGTTTGATTTAATTAATAAAATCTCCATTTGAAATCCAAATGTTTTCAAAACCAAATCAGTAGGTTTTATTTGGAAATAAATAATATTTGGAAAACTTGTTTAAAACAAAATAACCTTTTATTTTAGGGTCCAATAATAATTAAATGAATATGCCTTATTCATTTAATTCAAATAGGTTTTGTTTTATTAAAATCTTTATTTTGAAAATCTAAAATAAATCCAAAACACTTCAGTAGGTTTTATTTGTGAATATCAAATATTTGGAAAAATCAATAAATAAGTTTTTGATGTTTTAAAAATGGTAAAACCTTTTATTTAGATAAAATTGGGTATTGAATCCTTATTAATTTATTTAAATAAACCTTGCTAATTTTATTTAAAATAAAATGTTTTAATTCCAAAGCTTGGCCAAGGTTTAATTTGGCTTTATAAAATAATCTTTATTTATAAATCCACCTTTTCATTTGAAAACAAAATCTTTTATTAAGAGATCAAAATAGTAATTCCAAAGCATTTTAATTTCCTTTAATAAATGTTTAACTTTTTAAATCCCTTTAGGATTTTATTTAATTCAAATGGTTTGAAGTCCCAATTGAATTCAAAAAGTTTCTTCTGGCCTTGAAAATCAACAAAGTTTTATTTTATTCATTTATTTTTCACATTACAAGATTTGGAAAATCTTGGGATGTGACAGACTACCACCCTTAAAATAAATCTCGTCCTGAGATTTGGGGAGGGTAGGGGTTACAAGCAGGTTCAAAACAACTAGGGTACTACCACCCTTAAAATTTTTCAAACAAAAATTACACATTGTCCTTCTTGGGATCCTGGGAAAAACTTCTCTAAGCAAAACATTTGCATTGAGTCCTTTGTTTCCATACTCGACTCATGGACCGAGGTTGAGCTTCTCCATAGGCTTGTTTAACTTGTTCTTCATCTTCTCTGGATAATTGCTTGCATAGTGTCCTGGGTTCTTACAATTGAAACAGTGGATATCTTGGAGTTCTTTGCGTTGCTCTTGTGGACAAGTTGCTACATAATGGCCTGGTTCTTTGCAGTTGTTGCACACCACTTGGTCAATTCCCTTATTTTTCTTGTTCTCTGGGCATTCACTGGAGTAGTGTCCCATTTCCTTACATTTAGGCATTGCACAAGGTGCATGTCTGGTCTTGGTTTCTTGGGTTTCTTTGATCCTTTGAAGTAGGTTGTCTTGTTTGGGGATACAAGTGGTCCTTTTCGTTTGGTAGATTTGGATCCTTCTTGTTTCCTTTCTTCCACCATGGCATAGATGGGGCATTGGATAGGGACATGGTCGTTTCCTTCGCAAAGGTAACAAGTGGCTTGAGAGATGGGACATTGTCCAACAGGATGATTTTCTTCACAGTTAGGGCATTGTCCTTCATGCTCCTTGGAAGTATGATCCTTGTATCCACAAATAATGCAAGCTGGTGCTCCATCTAGAATAATATTCTTGTCATCCTTGTTATCATACACTCTTTTGGGATAGCTTTCTTCCATGCTGATCATTTGATTAGTCACCTTAAGCATCAGTTGGGATTGTTCTTCCAAAAACCTTTGTAGTGTTGGATCTTTATCATTATTGTTGGCTATGAACTGAGCTGTCAGTTGGTTCAACTGCTGTTGGGTTGTTATGAGCTCTTTCATGCTGTCAACTTGGTTGGTGTTGATGTCATCATCCTTGGAATCTTTTGAAGTAGTCATCTGTTTGGGTTGGAGGGAGGTTAGAATAGGCAAGATATTTCTAAGGACTCAATTCTAATCACACACATCATATTTCACACAAGCAATGTGCATGCAATCACAAACCAAACATTTCACTCAAACAAGGTTCAAGCACATACTTAGTCAACAAAATATTTTTGTTACACCACATGAGTTGGTGTGTTTGACTTAACTAAATTATGGTGGTCCATCTATATGGTTCACTTGTGATCTTTCTATCCTTCTTGGTTGCTTCTTCTTACATGAGATCATGGCTTCCTTAGGAGAATTTCTTGGTCACAAAACTTCAAGTGGTGTAGGCTCCTTCTAACTTTTGCATTCCCTCAGTCTCTAAATCTTGAGCAAGATTTCCTTGTCTTACTTGTAGTCTTAGTGGTATCCAAGTTGGAAGTCCTTGGTGAATATGCTGAAGATGTTAAAGTCATTAGAGTTGAGGAAGTTGAAGTCATTAGAGTTGAAGAAGTTGAAGTCATTAGAGTTGAAGTAGTCCTTTGCACATGGTGTAGTCTTTGGCCATGGGGTAGGTTTTTCCATCAAGTTGAAGTAGAAGAGGTGTAGAGTTGAAATCAAAATGGTTGAGGAAAGGGTTTACAAGTGTTTTTGTAAATAAGTTTTGGAACAAGAACAACTCCTATTTTTCTAAGGGTTTTTGTCCAATCCTAGGGTTTACAAATCCTACAGGCAACACAATGCTCTGATACCATCTGTAGGGGTCCCAACCTTTAATAAGATAGAAACAAAGGTCCCTGGATAAGTTTTGGAACAAGAACAACTCCTATTTTACAATGCTAGTCCCTGGATCAATAGCTAGCATCCACAGTTAAGATGTAATATCAAGAAACAAAGGTCATAATATAGCTTTATAACCAGGAATAACATAATTTTATTACATCATACATAGCTCATTTGGCTATTACATTACATTGCAGCGGAATAACTATAAGTATGGGTCCTTCATCTTCAAAGTGCCACAGGCAGATGTTGGTTGTAGACTTTATAATCCTAATCAATCAATCTTCACTTAAATCAATCAAACCTGCAACATACAAGTTACAGCCACAAAGGGTCAATACATTTGAATTGTATTGGCAAGTGATACTATGGTGGTATCGTGGAGTCTATCATCTATATGCATTTGGATAAGTGGAGTTTGAGTCTTGCATTGCTTAAATTAGATTTTTCCTTAATATTTGAAAATACTAAGTTTTTGCTTTGACAAAAATCATTTTTCTCAATCAAAGATTGAAGATCCTTTACAAGGCATCTCTCAATCAAAGATTGAGGATTTCAAACAACCCTTGTTCAATGCACAAGTTTTAACTTAGAAATTTGAATGATGAGATTCTTGATTGCTTCCATGTCTTGATGCTCAAATTGTCCTTTACCAGGGACATGGCTAAGTACTTAGGTTCTACACTCTGCAGAGGTGGTGCACTTTCCCCACAAGACTTGGTTTCCCAAGACAAAATCTTTCAGAAGCCTTCCCTTAGACCAAAATGGACGCGTTCCCAACCTATCAAACACTACCACCAACTGTCCATATGGCTAAGTTCTTGCAACCTATATGGTCATGGCAGAGCCCATATTGCCAAGTGGTTGCACTTGAAGCTTCTCAACATCTCACTTTTGGAGACAACTTCATGAATCTTTGGGAACAAGATCGGAATTCAGCACTGCTTTTCATCCACAAACGGATGGACAAACAGAAAGAACCAACCAAATTCTTGAAGACATGTTGAGAGCCTGTGCTCTAGACTATGGAGCAAGTTGGGATGAAAGTTTACCGTACGCAGAGTTCTCTTACAATAACAGTCACCAATCTAGTATTGGAATGGCACCGTTTGAGTTACTTTACGGAAGGAAGTGTACCACCCCATTGTTATGGAATGGTGTGGGAGAAAGGAGCTTATTTGGACCGGATCTTATCAAAGACGCCGAAGAGAAAGTCAAATTGGTTAAGGACAGGTTGAAGGTAGCACAGTCCCGACAGAAAAGCTACGCGGATTCTAAGCGCAGAGAAGTCACCTACGAAGTTGGGGATAGAGCTTACCTCAGGGTATCGCCACTCCGTGGAGTGAAAAGATTTGGAGTCAAAGGAAAGTTGGCACCAAGATATGTTGGGCCATTCAGGATTCTAAGTCGCAAAGGAGAAGTTGCATATGAAGTTGAATTGCCAGAATCTCTGTCAGCAGTCCATAACGTATTTCATGTGAGTCAGCTTAAGAAATGTCACCCAGAAATGGAAGAGTCTTCTTTGAAGGATACCATACCTTTGGAAGAAGTTCAGCCAGAAAGTGATCTCACTTATGAGGAAAATCCTGTCAAGATACTAGAGACCGCAGAAAGAGTTACAAGGACCAAGACTATCAAGTTTTGTAAAGTGCAATGGAACCATCACACCGAAGAAGAAGCAACATGGGAAAGAGAAGATGATCTTCGGAAAGACCACCCTCACCTATTTGCTAGCCAACCCGAATCTCGAGGGCGAGATTCATCTTAAGGGGGTTAGATTTGTAACATCCCAAAAATCATAGTTTCAAAACTCATTCATATCATCTTTGCATCATTCATTCATTTAGGGTTTTCTCAAAAATCACTTAGTGATAGAATATGAGCTATGATTTCATGTGGTAAATTTATCCCAAATAAACATCACCCTTTGAAATTTGAATGTTTAAGTACTTGTTTGCTTGCCTCCATTAATGGAAAGTTTAGGTGAAACTTTTAACCCCCAAGATTTCAAATTTAGAAGTAGTTTTCAAAATCCCTTTCAATTATTTGCAAACAGGAACAAATCCCTAATTATTTTAGAAAACAAGCTGGACCAAACCTTGCAAAGTAACCACTTAGTTTTATGACTATTTTTGAATCCACAAAAACCCTGCAAAAGTCCCAAGGCAGTTTGTTTTCAAAAGGATTTGAATTCATATCAAAATTCATACCAGAAAATGAATTTAGAAAAAGAAAAGAACACTTCAAAAGAAAAAGGCCACGCGGCCACAATCTGGCCCAGCAGAAGAACGAGCCCAGTAAGCCCACCCGGGGATCTCCTTTTCTTCTCACACGCGCGAGCACACGCAAACAGACGCTGACAAGCAGACCCCGCCCAAACTCCGCGCACCTCGCTGACAAGCGGGCCATCTCCACGCCAGCGTCGTCTCCACCCGCACGACCTGTTCGTCCCCAATCAACGCTGCCGTTTCCTGAGTGATAATCGCGGCGTCAATTCGAATCAATGGCCGAGTAATTCTCGCGCTTAGCCAGGCTATATAAACCCTCTCTGTCCTCTCTCTCTTTTACCCCAAACCCCAAGCACAGAACGCCCCCAGGCTGCGCGCATTTCTCTCTGCAACCCCGCCGTCTCCGACGACTGCGCCGGCGAATTCCGGTGAGTCTCGAGTTTCCCCCAGTCTCGTGTTCACGCTATCTTGATCAGTGAACCTCTGTGCATCTTCTGACACTCTCCGTTTGCCTTCGCATGACCCCTAGCTTCGGCAACATCGACGACTGGCCGCCACCGTCTCCTGCACGAACTCCGGCGACCTCCCTCCGTAAGTAGCCACCGCCCCTTGCCCTCTGACTGATACGCCTAGAATCCTCATCGTCTTGCGCATCTGACAGTACCCCTATTTTGGCTTAGCGCGACGAGGAACCTCGCCAACGTCGATGACTGACTGTGGCTGACGCATTCGCGAACTCCGGCGAAGAATCCCCGACGACCCCGTGCGCCCCTTCCCAAGCCATTGCCACCTTGAGCATCAGCAGCCTCCTGCGGTTCTGGTAAGCACCTCCTCCCTTCCCCGGGCGACCCAGAACGCCGGCACCGCCACTGACTGACGCGCCGCTGCCTGTCACCGCCGGTAGCGCCGCTCGTTTTTGGTTAGGAGATTTTTAGCCGTTAGATCTGAATCCTACGCGTAGAAACACTTCACTTAACGAAGGGGTATGGACAGATCTGAGCCGCGCAGCGTTAGTTAGATCCAACGGCACAGAAGGGTGATCCAGTGCGAACCGGTACGCGCCAGTAATAACGCGACGCGTGGCAAGGTTAAATTAAAAACATAATTTAAAACCTGATTTAGATTCAAACTTCAAATGCTTATAACTTTTGAATTCCACGTTAGATTTTTGCAAACTTTATACCGTTGGATTCAGTGAAACAAGGACTTTCAGAATGTCCACTTTATTCAGCATATAGTAACAGTTAAAAATGATTTTATTTATAGAACATGTTATAGGACCATTTTAAATGGAAATTATTTTAGTAAACTATGTCGATACCAAATGAGTTTAGTTGGCAAAATTTTGTGTTATGTTAAGTTTCAGTAGTCATAAGCATACTTGGTAGTAATTTCAAAAATCATCACTTAGTAGATTCTTGCATGCATGCATTCATATTATTTTTGATTGTATATAATTGTGTGTAATTGTATGCTATTATTTCTTGTGTATATTTTGCTAGTGATTGTGATTGTGAAGAGTGCTACTCTCCCCACTACCAAGGCAAGTGATATTTTCATCAACATTTTTATCCTATGTTTTGTACTAGCATTAGTTATTTTGCTAGAAATTATTGCATGATATTTTGCCAAGTGCTAAGATGGGAAATCCCAAGTAGAATGGAATAGTAGAAATGCTAAGGAAATTATCCTATGGTAGATTGCCATATTCTGCTTAGTCTAGCTACTTAGCAAGCAAGGGTGGTGAACATCTATATAGTTTATGATAAAATATTCTATGTCAAGAGACTTATGTTTTTCTTAATAAAACAACTAAGTCAAATGAACCTCCTGGGTGGAATGGGATGTTTGGGTTATGTTGAGTGGTTACACAAGGCCATGGACTTGGGTTGTGTATCTCACTTGTGGTATGCCACCCAGGCACAAAGGGATTTGGAGGCCAAGTGTTGAGAAAGCTTACAGTGCAACCACTTGGCAAAATGGGCTCTGCCTTGATCATATTGGTTGCTAGAACTTAGTCTTTTGGACAGTTGGTGGTAGATGGGATGATAGGTTGGAACGCGTCCATTTGACTAAGGAAAAGCTTCTGAAAGGTCCTGTCTTGGGAAACCAAGTCTGGTGGGGAAAGTGCACAACCTCTGCAGATGGAAAACCTAAGTACTTAGCCTAGTCCAAGGAAATGGACACTTTTGAGCATCAAGACATGGAAGCTACAAGAATCTCATCACTCCAATTTCTACAATAAAAATTTGTGGGTGAACAAGGGTGAAGGACCTCAATGTCTATTGGTGGTTTCCTTGGGAATGTTTTTGACAAAGAAGAAACTTAGAATTTTCAACTAATAAGAAAAACCTATTTTCAAGCAAAGCAAGCCAAACTACACTTAGCCAAAATGCATATAGTAATATAGTCCACTTAAAATATACTAAGGTATCACTTGCCAATACTATTCCAAAGTATTGACCCTCTGTGGCTGTAACTTGTTATGTTGCAGGTTACTCCGATGATGAATAGGAGTCATGAGTCTACACTCAACATGCTTGCCTGTGGCACATGAAGATGAAGACTTGTGTTTATTTACTTATTCCATAAACTCTTGTATTAGGCCTTTGGCCCTGAGTTGTAAAAGACTATGTTTTAACTCTGGAATGAATGTAATAAACGACCTTTGTATCTGTGTACTTCATCTTAAACTGTGGATGCTAGCATTGATCCAGGGACTAGCATTGCAATCACAGGGATCCTTTCCTTTATAAAGGAGGGGTCTAACAGTTCTACCTGGGGATGTCGTCGGAGAAGAGGGCAGACGACGGTGCTGCAGGTCGTCGACGTTGCCGACGCTGGGAGGCACGCGCAAGTAAGATGCGGCTGCAGAAAGGTTCTCTGGGGAATGCTGAGCATAGCTGCGTGCTCGAGGAGGCAGGAGGGGGCGTGTGTTGGCCAGAATCAGCGAGGAGGGTCGTCGGAGTCAGAGGAGCTCGGGGAGGAATTGGGACGGCCTGGGGGCGTGCTTTGGGGAGGAGACAGAGGGGAACGGAGGAGAAGACGCAGGCGCTTAATAGCGTGAAGTCACGGCGAGGTTTAAGGCACAGCATCAATGCGAATTGAAGGCAGCAACGGCAGGCGTCGTTAGCGCGAGGAGGAAGAAGGGTGAGTTGGCTGCGTGGGGTCGGTTCGTCAGTGGGGTGAGAGAGGGAAGAAGGGTCTACCGGTCGGTGATTTAGCGGGTAGCTTCTATGGTAAAGAAAACGTTTCAGTGGCGTGGGAACAGGTGGGCTAGGTGGGCTGTTGGGCTGGCCAGTTGGGTCAGGTCCATTTCCCTTTTTTTTTCTTCTGAATTCTTTTTCCTTTTCTGTTTCTATTTTTCTGTTTTGAATCTTTCAAACAAACAAACATCATCCAAATCAATTCAAACAATACCAATCTTTGTAATTTTGAAATTAGTTCTGTTCAGTAATATGGACCAAAGCCCAAATAAAAAAAAATTTTTATTGATCCACTCTTTAATTAATAAAATGGATCTTTTGTTATTTAATAAAATAGGGTTTGATTTAATTAATAAAATCTCCATTTGAAATCCAAATGTTTTCAAAACCAAATCAGTAGGTTTTATTTGGAAATAAAGAATATTTGGAAAACTTGTTTAAAACAAAATAACCTTTTATTTTAGGGTCCAATAATAATTAAATGAATAGGCCTTATTCATTTAATTCAAATAGGTTTTGTTTTATTAAAATCTTTATTTTGAAAATCTAAAATAAATCCAAAACACTTCAGTAGGTTTTATTTGTCAATATCAAATATTTGGAAAAATCAATAAATAAGTTTTTGATGTTTTAAAAATGGTAAAACCTTTTATTTAGATAAAATTGGGTATTGAATCCTTATTAATTTATTTAAATAAACCTTGCTAATTTTATTTAAATAAAATATTTTAATTCCAAAGCTTGGCCAAGGTTTAATTTGGCTTTATAAAATAATCTTTATTTATAAATCCACCTTTTCATTTGAAAACAAAATCTTTTATTAAGAGATCAAAATAATAATTCCAAAGCATTTTAATTTCCTTTAATACATGTTTAACTTTTTAAATCCCTTTAGGATTTTATTTAATTCAAATGGTTTGAAGTCCCAATTGAATTCAAAAAGTTTCTTCTGGCCTTGAAAATCAACAAAGTTTTATTTTATTCATTTATTTTTCACATTACAAGATTTGGAAAATCTTGGGATGTGACATAGGGTTATAGGGAAAAGTCCTAGCCGGACAGGTTACATAGTCCTACATTGTCTATTACTAGTCTTACGTGTCTTGTACTCCAAGGCTCCGGGTACGTCGGTGACTCCAACCGTAGCCTTCCTTTATCCGGCATGGGCCTCCCTTCTGGATCCATCTAACTGGGCCGCACAGCAGGCCATGGGCCATGCTACCAACTGTGGGCCACCCGGGTTATCCGGATAGGAGACATGCTATGGGGATACCCATATAGCATATCCCCAACAGCACGCCCGCATGTCCGGGTCCCTAAACTTGGAGACGAACAGTCCTCAAATCTCTGACCATGAGCCGATGGATCCCTTCGGAAGGTTGAGTATCCAGGCACGGGCCTTCCCCGCCAAGCCCATGGGGTACCAGTTGGTGAGGACGTGGTTGTCGCCTCATGCTGCCTCGACTCTCGTGGTGTAGAGCTACAAGAACTCTGTGGGGTTGGTGGTTCTGTCTTAGCGCGCGCGACAACTCTGGCTTGAAATTGGTTGGCCACACCACCCTACAGAGGCGTTCGACCATGGTCGGGAAGCTGGACAGCTGATAGCCACGCCTCCAGCGAGGGCTGCTCTGTTCTGGATATCGACTGCCAATATGGTTTGGAGGACCCGGTCCTCATGCCCCAGCACCTCGCCAGGTTACCCACGTGTCCTCCACCAATCGGGCTACCTCACCCGGGGACTGGACTTGTCTGGGGTATGGCGCAGCGGGTAGCCCTATGATTCTTGAGCCCCCAAGTCCCTCGTAGAGAGGGGGTGGAGGGGCGCGCCATGCGCAATGTCGCCCGACCATGCCTCCGTTGCCTCGGGGCTGCCCCAGGTGATGTCCATCAGGGCCACGAGATGGGCTTGCCAGTCTTCCCGGGAACCTTCCACAGGCGATTAGCAAAGGAGCTCCTTCATCATGAGGTGCGCCGCTTCCGGGGTGAGTAGGGTCCGGTGTAACACCCCAGTTTTTAGTTATTCTTATATTAGGGTATGATTGTGCATCATGATCATCATATTATAAAATGCATGCAATATGAAATAAATCAGAACCCTATTTCTCCCCTCCTTTTGAAATCCATTTAAAAAGGTGGTTTTGAAAATATTTGAAAAATCCAAAATGTTTGGAGCCCAATTGGACCAAAAGGGCCCCTGCAATAATTTCATATAATTTATAAAAGTCCCTGTTATTTTAAAAGTATTCAAAACAGTTTGAAATTGGAATTAGATAAAGGAAAACAGAAATAGAAAAAAAAATTATAGAAAAAATAAGCAAACCAGAGCCTTCAGGCCGGCCCATCTCTCTTTCCCTCTCTCCCTGCCGCACAGCACAATGCCCCGCGGCCCACCCAGAGCCCACTCTAGCCCACCAGAGGCCCAGTACCGGTTCAATCCTCCGCTCGTCGTCTTTCTCGTGCACAGCAAACAAGTGCGTGTCACCGCCGGCGCCGCCTGATGCCGTCGTCGCATCGCGATCCCCGCCGCCCGCTTCTGGAGGAGATAAGACCCCACGCTGACGCCCTCATTTTCCCTTATCCTCTCTTCCTTCCCTCGCAGAAGCCTCTCGCTCTATCTCTCGAGCGTTTCCCCCTCTGTGTTGAACCCTAACTCCGCTGCTGCCTCGAATCGTCGCCGCTCTGGTTGCTCCCGAGCTCCGCCGAGCATGCCGGAAGCTTCGCCTCGTCCTCCTCTACTCCTCTGTCAGCTGAATCGAGATGGGACACACGGAATCGAGCCCCATGACCCCTTCTTCCCTGAGCCAAATGCCCCTTATCGTCGCCATTACCGTCGACCTCGACCTCCTCCGGTGAGCACGCGGTTCTTCCCGGCCCTCTCTCCCTCTCCCTCTCTCTCTATAGTCGTCTCCCGCTGTCGACCGTAAGCTCTTCCGCCAGTCACCACCGCTCCACTCGCTCCGGCGACCAAAAATGGGTGGAGCTTCCACTTTATGGTCCGCCTCGACGAGCTGCGTCGAACCCGCCTAACCTCGCAACCCTTTGAGCCCCCATCTACCGTCCCTGTCGCTGATCTGCGGTTCACTGCCGTCGAAGACGTCACCTGAGCATCACCGCGTGTGGTCAGCGTCGGTCAAACCTGGACGGGCCCCACTTTGGCTGCATGGATTTGGATGTGGCTTTGGCCCCACACGTCAGCCACTATGGCTAGGCTCTGCCCGAGTGAAAAACAACCCCCACCCTGTGTCGACGTCATGCTGGTGTGATTAACCCTTTTAACCTTTTTCAAAAATTCCAGAAACTGAATAAATCTTTTAAAATCAATAACTTATTATTTATAAGTCAGAAAATATGTATAATATATCAAAATGTTTAGAAAAATGAGACCTACCTTTTTAAGATATAATCATGCATTGTTAAACAACTACAATGGAAAGTATAGTTAGAACAACATAGTAACACGTCAGCCAGTATAGTTAAGGTTTTCACCCCTTGGAACCCCGATTAAACTGTCGTGCATTTATTAGGGTTTCATTTCGACACATCTTAACTTGTCATATCATCATCCTTGCTTGAGCATTGCATCGACGCTATGTGTTGATTGTTTCCCTCTTTTTCTAGTGTTTGGTTCCTCCCGGTAGCATACGATATCGAGATCGAGATTGAAGTCAGAGATCAGCACTATCGAAGATTGACAAACAATACTTGGAAAACTATAATCAAGTCAAGTACCAGATGTACGAAGCTTTACTTTCTGGTTATCAACAGGAAAAGGCTAGCATAGCCCCACCATGATATAATCCTATGTTTTCGAAAGCATTTCAATTCCTGCAATGATGCATACGATTCTACTATGGTCTTTTATCAATAGATAAAGTATCCTATCTGTTGCATTACACCCTTTAAGCCTATATTACCTGATCCACTACTCCTAGCATAACTAGTTTTGGCTTGTGTGCATTGCTAGATCTTATATTTGTGTCCTGCTTAGCCATGCATAGCTTTTCAGTCTGGTTCATCCAGATGATGTATCACATGCAGATAATATAGTATGACAGGAGATCGAGATATATTGTTGAGATGAGATCAGTGGTATGATATTAAACATGCTAAGGCTTGCATGGGAGGCCATGGTAGGATGTGGTTTTTCTAGTCCCATGCTCTCCACCACTAAGACCCGAGTTCTTGCCTTTGGAACCGAGATGAGAGTATAGCCACATGGGGTTTATGGGGACCCCTCGATTGACTAACTTTCCTAGTAGATTCCATGAGTCACATAGTTCGGGCGTTCCATTTGACATACGCATTGAAAATGTTTTCAAAGATTTGGCGGGTGAAGGTGCATCATAACAGGTAGGCAAGCGTGGCTGGGGTTGCTTGGGGTTGATGGAGCCCCTGGTAAATCAACCTTGCCTCACATCTCTAGGGATCGGCTTCAGGACATGACCCATTATGGCGGAACAATCCTTAGGGCGTGACTCATGGTCTCGACGAAATCAAGGTAAAGGTCGTGTTTAACCAACCTTGCCTCACGTCTCCAAGGAAGATGGCTAATCATGTGGCATTAAGAGCCGGTTAGTACATGTGGGTAAAGTTGTACACCCCTGCAGGGTTATAATCTTTTTGAAAATCTATGTCCGCGGTTATGGACGACTCGGGAATGGACGTGAGATCATAGAGAACATGAACCTAATCATAAAACTTGGCAGATCAACATTTGCTTAAGCATGCTTCCTCATGGGTACGGGCGGTGATCCTATATAAGGATTGATGATGTTTATTTGGTGGATATCGAAGATGATGATCAAAATATTACAAATATGTTGCTCTCTTATCCCCTTTTAAAATACTCTGATTAGACGAATTTCTTCTCTCTTTTGTTTTATAAACAAAGATGGCTTTATGCAAAACAACTCCACTAGCCATAAGTCTTGCGGAGTACACCCTATACTAACCCTTGATTTGTTGATACTTTTGTAGCAGGGTAAGTGTTCCCTGAAGACGAGTTTCGTACGACATCGACACCGATGAGTAGCTTGGGGTTCCTGGATGGCAGCCTAGAATCTAGGGGCTGGGACATCATCGTTATGCTTCAGGCCTCTTAGGCCATTTGTTAAGTTTGCTATACTAAATAGAATAATTTTCCTTCCGTTGTTTGATGTTTGTGGTCAGTGACCTCTTCTTGTAATAATTTGGTTATCTGCTTAGTTATGAGCTGGATGTAATAAATTTTGTGTCGTAGGGTCACTGTTGTGTTACCGGTTCTTCACTTGATATCCTCGAGCTCAAGGTTAAGCTTATGTCATACAAAGGTCTAGGATTTGTTTATGATTTCGTGGGTGTCACAGGTTTTGGTATCAGAGCAGTACCGACTGTAGAAAAACCTTGCTATTGGTCAATGTTGAGTCTAGTATTTGTGAAAACTATTTTATAGCTGGAAAGTATTTGCGAAAACTCTAGTATGCTTGTTTTACTCCTTATCCAGTTTCTCTCTAACTCTGAGTCATCTTGTCTGAAGTTGTTTTTGGAAATTTTTTGATATCTCTTCTAGTCTTTCAAAGCTTAGGTGCCTTCTAGGCATGTCGTTTCTAAGCAAGTTGACCTAGTGTTGAGTTCTATAGAGTTGTGTGTGTTGTGAATTCCTTGTTCCCCTTTGCTTATATTCATCTGAGAGATTCCTCTCCATCATGATCTCTCTATCTTTTGGATCAAAAATATTATATTGTAGGAACCATAGTGTTCTGCTCTAGGTTTCGAGGTTTCCTTTCGCCTCGTATGCCTCCTTTTTATTTGTTTGGGTACTTCAAAATTTGTTTCTTATTTTGGAAGCTACCTTGTGATTACTACCTTGCAATATATGCTATGTCACTCAAGTAGTAGTTACTCCTTTCTCGGGTTTTAACCTTGGACTTGAACTGAAGATCCCTGATTGTGCTAGATTCTGGTGTTGTGAATCTTGTACATGAAGCTGACCTTTAACCCAAGATCCATTCCTTTGACCCATGTCGTTAATGTTCACACATTACCTCAGGATGGCTGGTACTAAAATTCTAGCCTTCAAGCTTGTGGTATTTGTTGCGATTAAATTGTGACAACTAAGGACTTCCTCTACAACTAGTTATGGCAGATGTTCTTTAATGGAACCAAATAGATCATGAAAATAGTACTCCTTATGACTATCGTATCTATACTCGTGACTCTGCCACATGTTACCTATTCTATGCATTGGTTTGCGGAAGGCTGTTGACTTATGCATCCACATCTCGGGATTCCATCCTGAGCATGTTATTTTCCCCTATGTTGTTTCCCGACCTTTGTCTACCAGTTGGTAGCCAAGTAGTAAATGTGCATTGGTGTCTTTCGAAGCAAGATACTCTTGTGGTCCATCAAGATAAACCATTTCGGAATGTCTAGGATAAACAAACTCCAGTACCTCGTCATATCTAGGACCAGGTCAAAGTGTTGTAATCCGCAGAATAAGAGGCATTAATAAGCTTCTGTCTGTTCTACCTTAAAGTATCACACTCTTTTATACTAAGAGGTCGAGCTGAGTTCCATGACCACTTAATGAAGTGATTCTCTCACATATCTTTACCCACCCTTCCTATGAGCTTTCGTGCTCGTGAAAGTTGCTTGTGCATAATTATGTGGTCATTCGAGAATTCTTAGCAATTATTATTGTTTTGATCTCCAAGGACATTTGTGTCATTCTTAGCGTGGTTGGTTAACCCTATCACTAAGAGAAGTTTGACTGTGCTACCAAGTCCATATTTCTGGTGCTCACTCTTTAGTAAAAGAGTTAGGCTTGTGCCGAAGCTCTGAGACTATGTCTTCTTGCCTTACCAAGCAAGTTTCCTCTCGAAATAAGTGACATATCGATGGTTCATGATATTCTGGATGATTTCCTAGAAGTATCGTCATGTTGCCACATGACCGTGTTGTCAAGTTCTTGAGCAAGCAAGTTCCCTGAACTGCTCCTTTCTCCAACGATCCGTAATGGATACCCCTGAACTAGTTGGTTGAGATTAAACAACAACTTGGAGAGTTGTGATGCAGCGCTGAGTTGATGTAGGAGCGCTTTGTTGGAAACCCCAAGATCAAGGTGTGAAGCAGCACATCAGCAAGTTTTCCCTCAGTAAGAAACCGAGGTTATCGAACCAGTAGGAGGAAGGAAACGTCACACGGGTGTTGCAAGCAACGTGGAAACCTGCACAACACAAACTCAAGACTTTGCCCCAACAAATCAATGAGGTTGTTAAGCTCACCAGTTTGTTGTAACAAAGGATTAAAGTATGGTGTGGAAAGTGATGATGGTTTGCAGCAAGTAAACAAGTAACAGTGGAAGATGTATAAATGGTAAAGATTGGACCGGGGTCCATAGTTCACTAGAGGTGCTCTCCTTAGATAAACAACATGGCAGGAAGGGTAAACAAATTACAGCAGTGCAATTGACAGGAACTGAGCAAGGCATAGTAATGCAATACCAGACAAAAACATCCTATGATATTCGATTAGGCAATACAACAATATACATAGACCGCCATCCAACTGTATCTATGACTAGAAGTCCACCTTCAGGTTATCATCCGAACCCCCTCCAGTATTAAGTTGCAAGCAACAGACAACTGCTTTAAGCAAAGTGTGTAAGGTAAACAATCCACTTGTTCCATGAACAAGAAACCATTGTTTTCTCCCTAGTGACAATAACACATCTACAACCGAAGAGATTTCTATCACTTCCCTTGGAAACTAGAGACATGAACCCACTATCGAGCATAAATACCCCCTCTTGGAGTCACTAGCAACTACTTGGCCAAGATAGCTACTAACAACGGAGAGCATGCAAGATCACAAACAACACAGACATGATAGTATCAAATAGACAAAACCATTAATCAATCTGACATAGTAATCTCAATATCCATTGGATCCCCGCAAATACAACATGCATGATTACAAATAGATTAGATCTTGATCATGAACGGAGCTCACAAGATCTATACATGAAAGCACAATGAGGAGATACAACCATCTA
Organism: Avena atlantica; assembly: GCA_910589765.1. Lineage (NCBI taxonomy): Eukaryota > Viridiplantae > Streptophyta > Magnoliopsida > Poales > Poaceae > Avena > Avena atlantica. Next base: position 256,258,970 of record OU342738.1, on the reverse strand, counting down.
GCTACTACATGGACCCGTAGTCCAGGGTGGAACTACTCACGCTTCATATCGGAGAAGAAGGCCTTCGGGATGATTTCCCCTCCGGCAGGGTGCCGGGAAGAACTTCAGATCACCCCGATCTAGGGACGATGGTGGCGGCGTCTACAGAAGGTTTCGTGGAATTTTGATCGGGTTCCAAGGGTTTCTGCATTGGGGGCTTCTTATAGGCGAAGAGGCAAGGCTAGGAGGCGTCCAGGGGGCCACACCCTACCCAGGCCTGGGGTGGGCCCACCCGCGCCTACGGGGGTCTGGCCGCCCTGTGGTACCTCTTCGTCTCTCCTCTAGACTTTGTGTCGCCCACGGTAAAATATTGACTTTGGATTTTGTCCCGTACAATTCCGAGAATATTGATTTTCTGCCTTTCTGGAACCAAAAACAAAAGAAAATAGGAAACTGGCACTGTGGCAACTTATTAATAGGTTAGTTCCAGAAAAGATATAAAAACACCTCAAAGTGTAGACAAAGCAAAGCAAAGTAGATACTAAACAAGCATGGAACATAAAAAATTATAGATATGTTTCCGACGTATCAAGTTGTAACACAAAAGTTCTATCCAACTCAGTTCCTCCTTAAAGGGATGTCTAGTTTTGTCCGTGTTGAAGAAAGATGGTATTTCCGTCATGGATATGTTATCTTCCCCCACCTTTGATTTTATTTGGGTTATCAACAAATCAAAATCAGTTCCAAGGACTATCTAGATAGTGTTCCTTCTCGTGATGTTTCACTTGAGTACATCTTCATGTTCGTTGGTCTGACCAATACTTTTGCCTTGTTCATACAAAATATGAGTCCTTCTTCTTGGAGTGTCTCGGTATGTTTATTGTTGAGCCCATCAATGACATCCTTATTTTCTCCATGTTATACAAGATTCATATGTAACAATTGGCATTGATGTTGGAAACCTTTGAGAACCATCCTCGATTCATCTCGAAGAATGTGTTCTGGATGCTAGAAGTGACCTTCTACAATTCATGAGCAATTGCTGAAAGATGTCGCCATGGATTCGAGAAGAGTTATCTCCCTTTCTCTAAGGACACATGTGTGTTTGATTGGCAGTACCTTATGTGTGTGCAATTATCTTCCGACAAGTTGCTAAACGCATGGGTCTAAAAATCTAGCTTAGTCTTTTGGATATTTACACTATAGTCCATATCTTGAGAATCTAGTGACTTTACCTCTGTGTAAATGTTGCAAACTTTCCATTCAGCAATGCTGAGTCTGAAATATCACTCCACCTAATCAAAGCTGAACCTCAAGCAGCAACGATGGCTGGTGTTCTTCAAGGTTTTGACATAGGTCTCCTTGTAAATCCGGCAAGATTGATGTAATGGTTGACACACTTAGCCAGAAAGACCTTTTGCCATATTCCTTTGAATCAGCAATAACAACCCTTCCTATTGAGGCTTCTTCTCTAATAGGAGTTGTGCTTATGGTTTCCTTTGTATCCGAAGTCCGACCTTTACTTGATGTCTCATGTTTCGAACATCAAGGAGAACATTTAAAGTAGTGCTACTAAATGTCCCTCGGTCGATCCTCCAGACCCTTTTATGATGGAAAGCATCTTGTTGTGCCAAGTCATTGAAGCCTGAGAATGAAGTTTCTTCCTTCTCATTTCATCAAGAATCTTCTTAACTATTCATATTAGTGGTGCAAAGTGATATCATGAACTTTGGCAAATATCTTGATAGACCTGGATGAATAAAGAGTTTCCTTGTTTTCTCAGTCATGTTTTAAGAGTGACTACGATTTTGATAATCAACAGTTTCTCTTTTTACATGTTCCTTGTGACTCTTATGAGTCCTCGCTACAAAACACCTTTCTGTCTTGACCTTCTATTGGATGAAAGAGTGACTCTTTTGTTTCAAAAGTAGTTCAACAGCTTGGTTTTGTTGATCCACATCTCTGCGACCTAAAATCTCTACTTAAGACGTTTAGTAGAGGTTCCCTATCTAAGTCTATGGTCATGTTCTTTATGTTGGAAGATTTCCTCTTTAGAAGCTTCAAAACTCTTCTGAAGCTCCATGGTCTCAATCCTTATGAAGACCATCTATCTAACAACTTGAAACCTTCTCCTCTTGTTTCCTCCGTTACCTTGACGTGTTTCATGTTTGTCATATCAGAGTTGTTTCTAAACACTCCATCCATGAGTTGACCATGAGATGCTCGGTTTGTTTTTTAGTGTGTTCCCTCTTATCTTTATAGTGACCCTGTTTCTTTCTCTCTTTGTCTCTCTTCCTACCTTTGGAATCTCGGGTCGAGATTCTTGCAAGGGGGATAGAGGTGTAACACCCCAATTTTTAGTTATTCTGATATTAGAGTTTGATTGTGCATCATGATCATCATATTATAAAATGCATGCAATAAGAAATAAATCAAAACCCTAAAACCTTATTTCTCCCCTCCTTTTGAAATCCATTTAAAAAGGTGATTTTGACAATATTTGAAAAATCCAAAATATTTGGAGCCATATTGGACTAAAAGGGCCCCTGCAATAATTTCATATAATTTATAAAAGTCCCTGGTATTTTAAAAGTATTCAAAACAGTTTAAAATTTAAATTACATAAAGGAAAACAGAAATGGAAAAAAAAATTACAGAAAAAAGCAAACTAGAGCCTCCAGGCCGGCCCATCTCTCTTTCCCTCTCTCCCTGCCGCTCAGCGCAATGCCCCACGGCACAGCAAGAGCCTACTCCATCCCACTAGAGGCCCAGTACCGGTTCGATCCTCCCCTCGTCGTCTTCCTCGCGCACGGCAAGCAGGTGCGTGTCACCGTCGGCGACATCCGATGCCGCCGTCGCATCGCGATCCCCGCCGCCGCTTCTGGAGGAGATAAGACCCCCCGCCGACGCCCTCATGCGCCCTTATCCTCTCTTCCTTCCCTCACACAACCTCTCTCTCTCTCTCGAGTTTCCCCCCTCTGTGCCGAACCCTAGCTCCGCTGCTGCCTCGAATTGCTGCCGCTCTGGTTGCTCCCGAGCTCCGCTGAGCACGCCAGAAGCTTCGCCTCGTCCTCCTCTACTCCTCTGTCATCTGAATCGAGCTAGGACACACGGAATCGAGCCCTGCAATCCCTTCTTCCCCAAGTCCGACGCCACTCGCCTTTGCCATTACCTTCGACCTCGACCTCCTCCGTCCTCACCGACAAGCTTGTAGTGTTCCTGGTGAGCACACGGTTCTTCCTGACCCTCTCTCCCTCTCCCTCTCGCTCTGTAGCCGTCTCTCACCGTCGACCGTAAGCTCCGCCTCCAGTCACCGCCGCTCCACTCGCTCCGGTGACCAAAAAGGGGCGGAGCCGCCACTTTATGGTTTGCCTCGACGAGCTGCATCGAACCCGCCTAACCGCGCATCCCCTCGAGCCCCCATTCACCGTCCTCGTCGCTGATCTGCGGCTCATCACCGTCGGTGACGTCATGGTGACGTCACCTGAGCGTCACCGCATGTGGTCAGCGCCGGTCAAACCTAGCAGGGCCCCACTTTGGCTGCAAGGATGCTGATGTGGCTTTGGCCCCACACATCAGCAACTGTAGCAAGGCTCTGCCCAAGTGAAAAGCAACCCCCACCCTGTGCTGACGTCATGCTGGCGTGATTGAACCCTTTAACCTTTTTTAGAAATTCCAGAAACTGGATAAATCTTGTAAAATCAATAACTTATTATTATAAATCAGAAAATTATGTATAATATATCAAAATGTTCAGAAAAATGGGACCTACCTTTTTAAGATATAATCATGTATTTTTAAACATCTACAATGACAAGTATAGTTAGAACAACATATTAAACCCTCATAGGTGATTCCGGAGTTTCCCTGAGTTAGGGTTTGCACCCCTCGGAACCCCGATTAAACTTTCGAGAATGTATTAGGGTTTCATTTCGACACAACTTAACTTGTCATATCATCATCCTTGCTTGAGCATTGCATCGATGCTATGTGTTGATTGTTTCCCACTCGTTCTGGTGTTTGGTTCTTCCCGGTAGCACACGATCTCGAGATCAAGGTCGAGATTGAAGTCAGAGATCAGCACCATCGAAGATCGACAAACAATACTTGGACAACTATAATCAAGACAAGTACCAGATGTCCGAAGCTCTACTTTCTGGTTATCAAAAGGAAAAGGCAAGCATAGCCCCACCATGATATAGTCCTATGTTTTCAAAAGAATTTCAATTCCTTCCATGATGCATACGATTCTACTATGGTATTTTATCGATATATAGAGTATCCTATCTGTTGCATTACTCCCTTTGAGATTATATTACTTGATCCACTACTCCTAGAATAACTAGTTTTGGCTTGTGTGCACTGCTAGAGCTTATATCTGTGTCCTTCTTAGCCATGCATAGCTTTTGAGTCTGGTTCATCCAAATGATGTAACATATGAAGATAATCTAGTATGACAGGAGATCGAGATATATTGTTGAGATGAGATCAGTGGTATGAGATTAAACATGCTAAGGCTTGTATGGGAGGCCAAGGTGGGATGTGGTTTTTCTAATCCCATCCTCGCCACCACTAGGACCCGAGTTCGTGCCTTTGGAACCGAGATGAGCGTACAACCACACAGGGTTTATGGGGACCCCTCGATTGACTAACTTGCCTAGTATATTCCATGAGTCACATAGTTCGGGCGTTCCATTCTACATACGCATTGAAAACGTTTTGAAATATTTGGCGAGTGAAGGTGCATCATAAAAGGTAGGTAAGCGTCGCCGGGGTTGCTTGGGGTCGATGGAGCCCCTGTTAAACCAACCTTGCCTCACATCTCTAGGAACCGGCTTTGGTACTTGACCCGTTACAGAAAAACAATCCTTAGGGCGTGACTCATGGTCTCGGCAAAAGCACGGTAAAGGTCGTGTCTAACCATCCTCTGCCGACCTTCCAAGGAAGAGGGCTAATCATATGGCATTAAGAGTCGGTTAGTACGTGTGGGTAAAGTTGTACACCCCTGTAGGGTAATAATCTTTTCTAAAAGCCATGTCTGCTGTTATGGACAACTCAGGAATGGACGTGAGATCATAGAGAACATGAACCTAATCATATGTAGGGGTTCCCAATCTTAGATAAGACTGATCCCTCCTGTGTTTTACAATGCTAGTCCCTGGATCAATAGCTAGCATCCACAGTTAAGATGTAATATCAAGAAACAAAGGTCATAATATAACTTTATAACCAGGAATAACATAATTTTATTACATCAAACATAGCTCATTAGGCTATTACATTACATTGCAGCGGAATAAATATAGTCATGGGTCCTTCATCTTCAAAGTGCCACAGGCAGATGTTGGTTGTAGACTTTGTAATCCTAATCAATCAATCAATCTTCTCTAAACAATCAAACCTGCAACATACAAGTTACAGCCACAAAGGGTCAATACATTTGAATTGTATTGGCAAGTGATACTATGGTAGTATAGTGGAATCTATCATCTATATGCATTTGGATAAGTGGAGTTGAGGCTTGCATTGCTCAAAATAGATTTTTCTTATCATTTTGAAAATACTAAGTTTTTGCTTGACAAAATCATTTCTTCAATCAAAGATTTCAAGATCCTTGTACCAAGCCATCTCTCCATCAATGATTGAAGAATTTAAACAACCCTTGTTCAAACCACAAGATTTTAATTTAGAAATTGGAATGATGAGATTCTTGATTGCTTCCATGTCTTGATGCTCAAATTGTCCTTTACCAGGGACATGGCTAAGTACTTATATTTTACACTCTGTAGAGGTGGTGCACTTTACCCACAAGACTTGGTTTCCCAAGAAAAGATCTTTCAGAAGCCTTCCCTTAGACCAAAATGGACGCGTTCCAACCTATCAAACACTACCACCCACTATCCATATGGCTAAGTTCTTGCAACCTATATGATCATGGCAGAGCCCATATTGCCAAGTGGTTGCACTTGAAGCTTCTCAACATTTGACATCTCAAATCCCTTTGTTTCCTGGGTGGCCATCCACAAGTGTGATACACAAGGTTCACCAGTCCCCTGGCCTTGTGTAACCACTCAACATATCCCAATCTTTCCATTCCACCCAGGTGATTCATTAACTTAGTTGTTTTATTAAACAAAACATAAGTCCTCAGACTTAGAATATTTTCCATAGTGTGAATATATTTTCCACCCATGTTTTCTATTATCTAGGCTAAGCTTGATAGTAATAGGAAACTTAACTTAGGAAATCCTACTAAGGATTCATTTACTAGGTTTTCCTATAGCAAGATCTATACTTAGCAAAATCCATGCAAGTTTATTTAGCAAAATCACTAATGCATAGAAAAAGTAATGGGATAAAAAGTATGAAGCATCACTTGCCTTTTTGGTAGGGAATGGTGGTTCACTCCTTGATCTTGCTAGTCTCACACTTCACTACAAATCAATCAAGCAAACACAAATTCAATTCACATTCCAAACCAAAGTCAAACAAACAAATCTTCACACACACAAAGTAATGGAATCTAAGTCATGCATGGGAGCATGCACAAGATAGTTTTATTTTGCAAAGAGGTCTCCATGGGGTTTCTAAACTTTGTAATATCCAAATTGGTCATTTACCAAAGTGGCAAAGTCATTTGTAAATGGGTTATATCTCAAGATCATTTTAAAATTCACTCATCATTTTATGTGGTGAAAATTATTCTTATCAAAGCAAAACTTTAGGTTTTTCACCAAGTGAGTTGCCCTTGGAAAGGCTTGGTGTTTTGGGTCAGTAAGTTTGGTCCAAAACATTTTCCCAAAGTTTTCCTTGAAAAAAACATTTCCATAGTAAAATCAATAATTTTATTTGGCTAGAAAATGGCTAAGTTAATTAATTCAACCTAAATTTTACCAAAATCATTTTTAACACCAAGGGTTGGTTCCTAGGGTCAGTATGGTCACTAAAAACCATTTTGCAAAAGTTTTAATCCCAAAATCAATTTTAAACAATTTTTCTACTCTAAACAAGTGCACAAATGTTTCTGCAAATTCAAACAAGTTAACAGGTACTATTTTCTAAACTAAGGCCACAATTGGCTAGGGCTTGTTCTCCTGATTTCATTGATATAAAATTTGTAAAATTTGGACGTGGGGTTTGAATGTTACAAAGGTTTGAAGTTTGCAAATAAATCTGATTCAAAAATCTGTTTTAACTCAAACACTGGACACGCGTCGCCGTTTCATTGGTCGGTACCGGTTCGCTGGGATCGTGGCTGTGGGGCGTTGGATCTAGTTAGATCGAGCGGTGCAGAGAGCGTACCCATTCGCGTTTAAGTGATTCTATCACGTCCACTCAATCGATATCGGACGGTTCCTATCTGATAGCCAAGAACTGGCGGCGCGAGTTCACGGGCGAGCGGCGGAGCGACCAGTTGGCGGCGGCGCTGGCGAGGCAGGAAGCAAGAAAGGGTAAGAAGATGCTCACCAGGCTCAGGAGGACACGGCGAAGCTCAAAGTACTCGCGGTTGGTCAAGGGGCGCACGGGGACGAGCAGGATTTCTCGCCGGAGTTCGGTCTGGCGACAGCTGGCTCTGGTCGAGGTCGGAGGCGACGCTGTCGATCACGAGAAGCCAAACGGAGGAATGGGTTAGCTGCACAAGACTATGGCAAAGATGTGTGCGTGATCTAGAAGGCACGGGGTGGTCGGAATTAACCTGTGGGCGTCGTCGGAGTAGAGGCAGACGGCGGCGGTACTGGAGGTTGTCGTTGGCGAGGCTCAGGGGTGTCCGCGGTCGAACGGGTAGTACAGGGAGGAGTGTCTGGGAGTGGGGAAGTTGCTAGGGTGCTCGAGAAGGATAGGGGTGGCGTGTACTGGCCTGAATTGGCCGGAGACGGGTGTCGGAGCCGAGGCAGTCGAGGAGAGATTGTGGCGGCCTGGAGGCGTGTCGAGGAGGGGCGTCTGGGGGAAACGGAAGAGGGGAGGCTGACGCTTTAAGGTGCGCGATCACTGCGAGTAAAGATTGTCGCGTTAAGGCGTAATCAAGCCGATAAATTATGTCTGCAACGGCGAGGAGAGGGGGAAGAAGAGGTCGTGCGGGGTGGAGAGGAAGAACAGTGGAGTGGGGCCATTGCGTCAGTGGGAAAAGGAAGAAGGGGAGGGGTCCACTTGTCGGTTGCTGGGTGGGTGCGGTTCTGAGTGGAAAAGAAAACGGTTCGGGGAAGAATAGGAGCTAGGCTGGACTGGCCTTAGTGGGCTGCTGGGCTGCTCTATTTTTTTTTCTGTCCAAACTCTTTTTCTTTTTCTAATTCTTTTCTGTTTTGAGTTTCAACCAATTAATCAAGCAATCAAACAACACTCAAATCAAATCAAACAAACAACAAACTTTTCATTTGAATTTGGTTATGTTTATCAACATAATCCAAATCCAAAATAAAACAATATTTTTATATTTAATTTAGGATCCATTTAATAATTAAATAAAATGGATCTTTAGTTATTTAATAAAATAGGGTTTGATTTATTTAAATAAAATTTCCATTTGGAATCCAAATGTTTTCAAAATCAAATCAGTAGGTATCATTTGGAAGTAAATAATACTTGGATACTTGTTTAATATTATTTTACTTTAGGGTCCAATATTAATTAAAAAAAATGGGTCAAGGTTTATTAATCAAATAGGATTTGATTTTATTAATAAAACCTTTATTTGAAACCTAAATATTTTCAAAACCAAACCAGAAGGTTTTATTTGAAAAAATAAAAGAATACTTGGAAACTTATTTTAATAAATAAATAAGTTTTGGTGTTTTAATTAAAATGGGAAAGCCTTTACTTAAATAAAATTGGATATTTAAATCCTTATTATTTTATTCAAATAATCCTTTACTTATTTTAATCAAAGCAAAACCTTTTAATAAAAGATTTCAAAGTAGTAATAAAATACTTGGAGTTTTGTTTTAAAATAAAATAACATTTTATTTTAGGGTCCATTATTGATTAAATATAATAGACTTTCATTATTATTTCAAATAGGTTTTTATTTTATTGAGATATTTATTTTGAAATCTAAAATAAAACCAAAACACTTTAGTATATTTTATTTGTGAATTTCGAATAATTGAGGAAACTTATTTTAAATAATTTAACAAGTTTTGATGTTTCAATTAAATTGATAAAACCTTTTATTTTAAAAGAGTTTGGATATTAATTCCTTATTATTTTATTTTAAATAAACCTTTGTTGTTTTTATTCAAACTAAAAGTTTTAATTCCCAAAGTTTGGTCAAGGTTTAATTTGGCTTTAGAAAATAATCTTTATTTACAAATCCATCTTTTCTTTTGAATACCAAATCTTTTATTAAGAGATCCAAAATAGTATTTTAAATATTTTTATTTTCCTCTAATAAAAGTTTATTTTTTTAAATCTCTTTAGGATTTATTTGATTCAAATGGGTTTGAAGTTCCAATTTAATTCAAAAAGTTTCTTCTGGCTCTGAAAATCAAACAAAGTTTTATTTTATTCATTTATTTTCACATTACAAGATTTGGAAAATCTTGGGATGTGACAGGCTACCACCCTTAAAATAAATCTCGTCCCGAGATTTGGGGAGGCTAGGGTTACAAGCAAGTTCAAAACAACTAGGGTACTACCACCCTTAAAAATTTTCAAACAAAAATTACATATTGGCTTTCTTGGGATCCTGAAAATCTTCTCTAGGCAAGGTTGAGCTTGACTCATGGGCCAAGGTTGAGTTTCTCCATAGGCTTGTTCAACTTATTTTTCATCCTTTCTGGGCAGTTGCTTGCATAGTGGCCTAGTTCCTTGCATTTGAAACACATCACTAGGCTGATATCTTTCTTTTCTTTTGGTATCATTGCTTTTTGTTTGTTTCTTTGGTTCTTCTTCTTGGGTCTCTCCAAAGCTAGGAGTTCTTCTAGTTCATGTTCTTCATAAGTGGGAGATCTTTCTCTCTTCTTGAGGCATTGATCTTCATGTTCCTTGGATGCATGATCCTTGTCTCTAAAAACATTGCTAGCTTGGGTTCCTTCCAGAATAACATCTTTGTCATCCTTGTTGTCATTAGCTCTTGGGAGAAGATTTTCTCTCATGTTGATCATTTGAGTAATGAGTCCTTGCAACAATTGGGATTTAAGTTTCTAAATTCTTTGTATGGCTAGGTCTAGTCCATTGTTGTTGGCTAAAAGCTGAGTTGTCTCTTGGCTCAACTGGTTTTGGGTTGCTATAAGTTCTTTCATGTTGTCCTCTTGGTTGTTGTTGTTGTTGTCATCAACCTTGATGTTGAAGTTTCTTGGGGAAGTCATCTGTTTGGGTTGGGTAGGGATTTAGAATAGGCAAGATATTTCTAAGGGAATAATTCTAATCACACACATCACAATTCACACAAGCAATGTGCAAGCAATCACAAACGAACACTCCACTCAAACAACAAGTTTCAAGCACATACTTAGGCAACAAAATATTTTTGTTACACCACATAAGTTGGTGGTTTTGACTTAACTAAAATATGGTGGTCCATCTATATGGTTCACTTATGATCTTTCCTTCCTTCTTGGTTGATTCTTCTTGCATGAGATCTTGGTTTCCTTGAGAAAAACTCTTGGTTGCAATACTTCAAGGTTGTTGAGGGCTCCTTCTTATTTTGCATTCCCTCAGTCTCTAATTCTTGAGCAAGATTTCCTTGTTTCACTTGTAGTCCTTAGTGGTTTCCAAGTTGGAAGTCCTTGGTGAATATGCTGAAGATGTTGAAGTCATTAGAGTTTGAAGAAGTTGAAGTCATTAGAGTTGAAGAAGTTGAAGTAGTCCTTTGCACATGGTGTAGTTTTTGGTCATGGGTAGGTTTTTCCATTAAGTTGAAATAGAAGAGAAGTAGAGTTGAAACCAAAATGGTTGAGGAAAGAGTTTAGTGTTTTTGTAAATAAGTTTTTTGAACAAATACACTCCTATTTTTCTAAGGGTTTTTGTCCAATCCTAGGTTTACAAATCCTACAGGCAACACAATGCTCTGATACCATCTATAGGGGTTCCCAATCTTAGATAAGACTGATCCCTCCTGTGTTTTACAATGCTAGTCCCTGGATCAATAGCTAGCATCCACAGTTAAGATGTAATATCAAGAAACAAAGGTCATAATATAACTTTATAACCAGGAATAACATAATTTTATTACATCAAACATAGCTCATTAGGCTATTACATTACATTGCAGCGGAATAAATATATTCATGGGTCCTTCATCTTCAAAGTGCCACAGGCAGATGTTGGTTGTAGACTTTGTAATCCTAATCAATCAATCAATCTTCTCTAAACAATCAAACCTGCAACATACAAGTTACAGCCACAAAGGGTCAATACATTTGAATTGTATTGGCAAGTGATACTATGGTAGTATAGTGGAATCTATCATCTATATGCATTTGGATAAGTGGAGTTGAGGCTTGCATTGCTCAAAATAGATTTTTCTTATCATTTTGAAAATACTAAGTTTTTGCTTGACAAAATCATTTCTTCAATCAAAGATTTCAAGATCCTTGTACCAAGCCATCTCTCCATCAATGATTGAAGAATTCAAACAACCCTTGTTCAAACCACAAGATTTTAATTTAGAAATTAGAATGATGAGATTCTTGATTGCTTCCATGTCTTGATGCTCAAATTGTCCTTTACCAGGGACATGGCTAAGTACTTAGATTTTACACTCTGCAGAGGTGGTGCACTTTACCCACAAGACTTGGTTTCCCAAGACAAGATCTTTCAGAAGCCTTCCCTTAGACCAAAATGGACGCGTTCCAACCTATCAAACACTACCACCCACTGTTCATATGGCTAAGTTCTTGCAACCTATATGATCATGGCAGAGCCCATATTGCCAAGTGGTTGCACTTGAAGCTTCTCAACATTTGACATCTCAAATCCCTTTGTTTCCTGGGTGGCCATCCACAAGTGTGATACACAAGGTTCACTAGTCCCCTGGCCTTGTGTAACCACTCAACATATCCCAATCTTTCCATTCCACCCAGGTGATTCATTAACTTAGTTGTTTTATTAAACAAAACATAAGTCCTCAGACTTAGAATATTTTCCATAGTGTGAATATATTTTCCACCCATGTTTTCTATTAGCTAGGCTAAGCTTGATAGTAATAGGAAACTTAACTTAGGAAATCCTACTAAGGATTCATCTACTAGGTTTTCCTATAGCAAGATCTATACTTAGCAAAATCCATGCAAGTTTATTTAGCAAAATCACTAATGCATAGAAAAAGTAATGGGATAAAAAGTATGAAGCATCACTTGCCTTTTTGGTAGGGAATGGTGGTTCACTCCTTGATCTTGCTAGTCTCACACTTCACTACAAATCAATCAAGCAAACACAAATTCAATTCACATTCCAAACCAAAGTCAAACAAACAAATCTTCACACACACAAAGTAATGGAATCTAAGTCATGCATGGGAGCATGCACAAGATAGTTTTATTTTGCAAAGAGGTCTCCATGGGGTTTCTAAACTTTGTAATATCCAAATTGGTCATTTACCAAAGTGGCAAAGTCATTTGTAAATGGGTTATATCTCAAGATCATTTTAAAATTCACTCATCATTTTATGTGGTGAAAATTATTCTTATCAAAGCAAAACTTTAGGTTTTTCACCAAGTGAGTTGCCCTTGGAAAGGCTTGGTGTTTTGGGTCAGTAAGTTTGGTCCAAAACATTTTCCCAAAGTTTTCCTTGAAAAAAACATTTCCATAGTAAAATCAATAATTTTATTTGGCTAGAAAATGGCTAAGTTAATTAATTCAACCTAAATTTTACCAAAATCATTTTTAACACCAAGGGTTGGTTCCTAGGGTCAGTATGGTCACTAAAAACCATTTTGCAAAAGTTTTAATCCCAAAATCAATTTTAAACAATTTTTCTACTCTAAACAAGTGCACAAATGTTTCTGCAAATTCAAACAAGTTAACAGGTACTATTTTCTAAACTAAGGCCACAATTGGCTAGGGCTTGTTCTCCTGATTTCATTGATATAAAATTTGTAAAATTTGGACGTGGGGTTTGAATGTTACAAAGGTTTGAAGTTTGCAAATAAATCTGATTCAAAAATCTGTTTTAACTCAAACACTGGACACGCGTCGCCGTTTCATTGGTCGGTACCGGTTCGCTGGGATCGTGGCTGTGGGGCGTTGGATCTAGTTAGATCGAGCGGTGCAGAGAGCGTACCCATTCGCGTTTAAGTGATTCTATCACGTCCACTCGATCGATATCGGACGGTTCCTATCTGATAGCCAAGAACTGGCGGCGCGAGTTCACGGGCGAGCGGCGGAGCGACCAGTTGGCGGCGGCGCTGGCGAGGAAGGAAGCAAGAAAGGGTAAGAAGATGCTCACCAGGCTCAGGAGGACACGGCGAAGCTCAAAGTACTCGCGGTTGGTCAAGGGGCGCACGGGGACGAGCAGGATTTCTCGCCGGAGTTCGGTCTGGCGACAGCTGGCTCTGGTCGAGGTCGGAGGCGACGCTGTCGATCACGAGAAGCCAAACGGAGGAATGGGTTAGCTGCACAAGACTATGGCAAAGATGTGTGCGTGATCTAGAAGGCACGGGGTGGTCGGAATTAACTTGTGGGCGTCGTCGGAGTAGAGGCAGACGGCGGCGGTACCGGAGGTTGTCGTTGGCGAGGCTCAGGGGTGTCCGTAGTCGAACCGGTAGTACAGGGAGGAGTGTCTGGGAGTGGGGAAGTTTCTAGGGTGCTCGAGAAGGATAGGGGTGGCGTGTACTGGCCTGAATTGGCCGGAGACGGTGGTCGGAGCCGAGGCAGTCGAGGAGAGATTGTGGCGGCCTGGAGGCGTGTCGAGGAGGGGCGTCTGGGGGAAACAGAAGAGGGGAGGCTGACGCTTTAAGGTGCGCGATCACTGCGAGTAAAGATTGTCGCGTTAAGGCGTAATCAAGCCGAGAAATTATGTCTGCAACGGCGAGGAGAGGGGGAAGAAGAGGTCGTGCGGGGTGGAGAGGAAGAACAGTGGAGTGGGGCCGTTGCGTCAGTGGGAAAAGGAAGAAGGGGAGGGGTCCACTTGTCGGTTGCTGGGTGGGTGCGGTTCTGAGTGGAAAAGAAAACGGTTCGGGGAAGAATAGGAGCTGGGCTGGACTGGCCTTAGTGGGCTGCTGGGCTCCACTATTTTTTTTCTGTCCAAACTCTTTTTCTTTTTCTAATTCTTTTCTATTTTGAGTTTCAACCAATTAATCAAGCAATCAAACAACACTCAAATCAAATCAAACAAACAACAAACTTTTCATTTGAATTTGGTTCTGTTTATCAACATAATCCAAATCCAAAATAAAACAATATTTTTATAATTAATTTAGGATCCATTTAATAATTAAATAAAATGGATCTTTAGTTATTTAATAAAATAGGGTTTGATTTATTTAAATAAAATTTCCATTTGGAATCCAAATGTTTTCAAAATCAAATCAGTAGGTATCATTTGGAAGTAAATAATACTTGGATACTTGTTTAATATTATTTTACTTTAGGGTCCAATATTAATTAAATAAAAAAAATGGGTCAAGGTTTATTAATCAAATAGGATTTGATTTTATTAATAAAACCTTTATTTGAAACCTAAATATTTTCAAAACCAAACCAGAAGGTTTTATTTGAAAAAATAAAAGAATACTTGGAAACTTATTTTAATAAATAAATAAGTTTTGGTGTTTTAATTAAAATGGGAAAGCCTTTACTTAAATAAAATTGGATATTTAAATCCTTATTATTTTATTCAAATAATCCTTTACTTATTTTAATCAAAGCAAAAACTTTTAATAAAAGATTTCAAAGTAGTAATAAAATACTTGGAGTTTTGTTTTAAAATAAAATAACATTTTATTTTAGGGTCCATTATTGATTAAATATAATAGAGTTTCATTATTATTTCAAATAGGTTTTTATTTTATTGAGATATTTATTTTGAAATCTAAAATAAAACCAAAACACTTTAGTAGATTTTATTTGTGAATTTCAAATAATTGGGGAAACTTATTTTAAATAATTTAACAAGTTTTGATGTTTCAATTAAATTGATAAAACCTTTTATTTTAAAAGAGTTTGGATATTAATTCCTTATTATTTTATTTTAAATAAACCTTTGTTGTTTTTATTCAAACTAAAAGTTTTAATTCCCAAAGTTTGGTCAAGGTTTAATTTGGCTTTAGAGAATAATCTTTATTTACAAATCCATCTTTTCTTTTGAATACCAAATCTTTTATTAAGAGATCCAAAATAGTATTTTAAATATTTTTATTTTCCTCTAATAAAATTTTATTTTTTTTAAATCTCTTTAGGATTTATTTGATTCAAATGGGTTTGAAGTTCCAATTGAATTCAAAAAGTTTCTTCTGGCTCTGAAAATCAAACAAAGTTTTATTTTATTCATTTATTTTCACATTACAAGATTTGGAAAATCTTGGGATGTGACATCATAAAATTTGGCAGATCAACGTGTGCTTAAGGATGCTTCCTCATGGGTACAAGGGGGTGATCCTAGATAAGGTTTGATTATGTTTATTTGGTTGATATCAAAGATGATGATCAATATTACAGAGATGTCGCTCTCTTATCTCCTTTTAAAATACTCTGATTAGACGAGTTTCTTCTCTCTTTTGTTTTATAAACAAAGATGGTTTTATGCAAAACAACTCCACTAGCCATAAGTCTTGCGGATTACACCCTGTACTCACCCTTGCTTTGTTGATACTTTTGTAGCAGAGTAAGTGCTCCCTGAAGATGAGTTCCGTACGACATCGACGAGTAGCTTGGGGTTCCCGGCCGACAGCCTGGAATCTATGGGCCGGGACGTCATCATTATGCTTCAGGCCTCTTAGGCCATTTGTTAAGTTTGCTATACTTAATAGTATAATTTTCCTTCCGTTGTTTGATGTTTGTGGTCCATGACCTCTTATTGTAATAAGTTGGTTCTATGCTCAGTTATGAGCTGGTTGTAATAATTTTTGTGTTGTAGGGTCACTGTTTTGTTACCGATTCTTCACTTGATATCCTCGAGCTCAAGGTTAATCTTATGTCAGACAGAGGTCTGGTATTTGTTTAGCCCTAATCCCGGGGGTGTCACATCTGGCATGTTGGGGCCAGTGTTTGGCTGGAACTGGCGTTTTGTTTGCATGGCTCGGCGGAAGGACATGGCGAAGAGTGGTAGCCAGCGCTGAAGCGAGGTGCGGTTGTGGGGGCGGCATGGAGCGAGCCCCTTAGCCTTTTCTCCTGCTCCTGCTGGGAGCAGTTGTCGCGAGGCTTGCTGCGAGCCACCATGCCATCATCGTCAGTGAGGGTATCTTGGTGCGCCTCAGCCCCCTACTTGGCACGCCAAATGTCAAAGATTTGTCTCGTGAAGGAACTAGGCTCGAGAGGGGGCTAAACACGTGTTCTCAAGGAGCCTCGGCAACGGTAGTGATGACAAAGCAAGAATCATGGCAGAGAGGTGACATGGTGTTTTTTTACCCAGGTTTGGGACCCTCGTGAGGAGGTAAAGCCCCTAGTCCTGCTTGGTTGTATTGCTCGCTTGACTTCGCGAGGGTACAATAGATATGAGATCTCTAGGGTTTAGATCACTAAGGATCGATCCGTTCTAAGGTAGGAGGAGGAGCCTTTATATAGGGTAGCGTTCGTCCTCTTCCCCCCCAAAACACTTGGCGGGAAGGGTTGCCACATTCCCACGCTAGGGGCATCCTCTTGTCTTCTTCTGACAACCTTCCAGTTGTCAAGTGTTGTAGTGGACGGTCGCCGCGCCGCCGCTCCATCCTGGCTTCTTTATCCCAAAGTTGTGCGCGTGGCTCTGCCACCTCCTTGCATCATCTTCCCCTTCTTTTACCTCATAGGGGAGGGGAAATATATTTCTTTCCCGAGGTCGTCCAGCCTCACCATGGACTACCTGTTGGCGCGTCGGCTAGAGCGTGAAGCCCCACACTGCTAGGCAGCCCCTGTTGAGGCAACCGTAGTGGAAGGCAAAGGGGGATCTATGCTTCTCGAGCCCTCTCACGAGGATATCACTTCTCGAAGATTCCGCTAGGGCATTTCTTGTGGGTCCCTTGTCTTGAAGGGACGTGGTACCCCTAGTGCCAATAGTCTGACACTATGATTTCAGAAAAATTGTCGGGCGCTGCCCGCATCCGCGAGGGGCTCTGCCCCTTCGATCCCCGCTCGCTATCCAGCTAGTGGGGTCACCGGCTCCGCCCTGTCGTAGCGCCTTAGAGGTCTTTGCGGGTTTCACAACGCCGGTAGATATGGTATCTATGCATAACTTGTTTTTGCATGAAGTTGTGAATGGTATGGTTCATGTACATGTGATGTATGTGTGTAATCCATACGTGATCTGCGTATTATAGGTTTGTCAGCCGGCTAGAGCCAAAGTGCTGTCAATGTTATTGTATAATGACATGCGTGTTGACATGTGATTCCATCTTCTTGTATATTCCTTAGTTCTAGTGTAGCATGTTTGGAGGACTTGAAGGACACCGCAACCAAGGGCATGACGAACAGGTTCATGGAGATGGAGATCGCCATGATGAGAGCCATACCATTTCACATTATAATGAGATTATTTGTGATATTGTTATTTCTCTAGTTTTACCTCTATTAGATAGTTGGTAAACTTTAATCCCTCAAAGAAGGTCTAGTCGGTCTCCCCGCCAGTGATGCACCATCACAAGTCGGACATTTTTTGGTTAGTGGGCTCATAAAATTGAGGTTCTACCAATTCTTTTTGACTAGGTGGGTTCTAGTCGGACTCTGACACACGGAAGCACTTGGTAAGCTAGATGGGTCTATCACAACGGTTGTGGGGCTCGGGGAGAGGTAGATCATAGCCGGGGCATGAGATGCCACTCGACCAAAAGGAGTCGCATGAGATGCGATTGGCATGGAGTTGCCTACCTAGATCACTTGACGACTAGCGGTGATGCTAAATCTCACTAGTCGACTTGCTTATTTAGGATCCTGAATCACTAAGTAACCATAGGAGGGGTGTTGGTTCTAGTGGGAGCATAAGTATTAAAATGGTTAATATGTTTGCTCATTTATGAATACATGTCCTAAGTTTTATTGCATTTTCTGTTGTAGATAATGGCACCTAGTAGCAGTCTCCCTCAGATATCCAGTTTTGTATTGAGAACCATTCTTGAGAAAGATAAACTGAATGACACTAATTTCACCAAATGGTTTCAGAATTTGAGAATTGTTCTCAAGCATGAAAAGAAGGACCGTGTTCTAGATAACCCACTTCCAGATGAGCTGGATGAGAATGCAAGTGTTGCTATTACCAATGCCTACCGTCGGACCAAGGATGAGTCCACGGACATTAGCTGCCTTATGCTCGCTGACATGGAACCGAACTTGCAGCAGAAGTTCGAGAATGTTGAGGCCTACGATATGATCGAAAGTCTCAAAATTATGTTCGAGACTCAGGCAAAGACCGAGAGGTATCAAGTCTGTCAAGATTTGCTGATTTGTAAGCTTAAGGATGGCGATCCACTGAGTCCGCATGTGATCAAGATGGTTGGTTACGTGCAGTATGTGGAAAGTCTTGGCTACCCCATTAGCGAATAGTTCGCTATAGACATAATTCTGAACTCTCTTCCTAGTGCTTATGGTCAGTTCATATCGAATCGAACTACCACACGCATGGTATGGATAAGAAGCTTGCTCAATTGCATGGGATGCGCAAGCAGGCAGAGACTAATCTCAAGAAAGGTACTGATGGTTGTGAAATATAGCCATCCACGTCCGCATTTAAATTAGATATTATTCATATATTTGATGAAATATCTCTCTAAAACCTACCACTAATACCTAATGATCAAAGGGGTATGCAATCCTTTCTTGCTATTTTTGCCTATGCAGATAATAACGTATGATGATGGGAATCACTACATAAATGCCAAAGATACGAGATTTCCAATAAGCCAAAGAAACCAGGAGCTGTGAAGATATCACTGCAAGTTTAACGACCAACTATATGTCCTGCTGCCGTATAGTTGCCGCCGTAAGTTTGCACCGACCTCCTTAGGTCAAATAGAACAACTTTCATGAAGGGACCCCTATATAAAGAGGCTTCAGGCAACGAGAAACAAGCCCCCCGACTCCACAATCTCGCTTCTTTCACCCTAAACACTCCTTGCCGCCACACCGGAGGAATAGATCTAGATCTAAACCTTCTCCCCCACCATAGCCATATTCCACCACTTGTAATAGTAGATCTCATCTCCAATTGGCGACATTGTAAGACTATTTGCTATCAACTCTATGATCTCTATTACAATGTTTGTGATTATCGATCTCATCTCTATGTGTGAGTAATTCTCCTTGGTCTAAGGGCTTCGGCCTAGCCATGTAGCTTTTGTGCATGTTATTTATCATAGATGGGATCATGTATTAGTTTGTATGACATGATGATTGTAGTATCGTCTCTTGCCTCAACCTAAGGACTTGGCAGGTACCCAAGACCCTGAGGATTGATCCAGGTAAAGGGAGTATGAGTAACGACTGATCTGCAGGATAGGAACCCAATGACAGAAAGGGTAGTACGGCTGTATGTGAGGAACTTACTTGGGATTAACGGTGACATCACTATGCATATGATTAGTTCTCTTTCTTCTATGGATGAGACTAGTAGGTTATTGCCATAAGCGGTTGCGGAGGTGATAACATTTATGGATGAACTTCCCACATATATTTATCTTGCTCTAACAATTACATGAGAACTTTATTATTATATATTATTCCCATCAGATGTTTTGCACAACTACTGGTGAAAACCGAAGACCCTAGGACCTCTCTCTCTCTATCGTCAACAACAACAAGATCAAAAACTCTTGGTCCGGTGAAAACGCAATAGGAATTCTAAAACTCTCGAAGGTCCGCTTAAGTAATCTCACTTTGCTTTCTGCTTCCCGAGGATTCAATAAAAAGCAATAGCTACCATGGTGAGGTTAGTAGGAACCTTGCTAGTTTTAATTCTCGTTTTTGATTTTGTCAGTTTGCTTTCAGTTTTTATTTGAAAAACAAAAAAAAATAGTTAGTCTTTTTAATTCTTTCTTTATCATCATTAGTACTTGTTTAAGAAAATCCGAAAACATAGGAAGTATGGCTGAAAAGAAACTTGGGGAGTTTGCAACTCCTAACAATGATTATTTACTTACTCCTATTACTCAGCCAGCAATCGCTGCTAAAGATTATGAATTAAGCCCTACTATTTATGTTTGGTTCAACGGAATCAATTTGGAGGCTTTGCTATAGAAGATGCAGGTATGCACTTAAATACTTTCACTGAAATATGTGATATGATGCGCATTAAAGATGTTGACCCCGATGGGGTCAAGTTGCGCTTATTTCCTTTCTCTCTTAGAGGAAGAGCAAAAGAATTGTTGCTATCTTTGCCTAGAAATACTATTGCATCATAGGTGGAATGTACTTATTTATTTATGACTAAATTCTTTCCACCTGCAAAGACTATGCAACTCAGATCTAATATTACTGGTTTTAGACAAGAAGAGCATGAGCCACTAACGCTTGCATAGGAGAGAATGAAAGAATGCATGAGAAACTGTCACAGCCATGGCATGTAAGGTTGGTTAATTATCCATTTATTTAATAATTCTTTTAACCTTGTTTCTAAGTCTATGCTAGATACTGTAGCTGGAGGAATGTTTATGTGTAAGAAAATTACCAAAGCAAAGCAGCTGCTAGACAATATGAAAGATAACCATGCCCAATGGCATGTGGAAACATCAAATACAAACAAGGTGAACTCCGTCACACCTCAAGAGAATGAAGAACTCAATGCTAAGTTGGATGAGCTCATATCTGTTGGAGATATTCCCTAGAGGCAATAATAAAAGTAGTTATTATTATTATATCTTTGTGTTTATGATAAATGTTTACATTCATGCTATAATTGTATTAACCGGAAACATTAATACTTGTGTTATTTGTAAACTTGTTAGAGTCCCTAGTAAAGCCTTTTTGTAATACTATCTTGTTGGTTAATAGATGATTATGGTTTCCTGATCATGAACATTGAGATGTTGTTAACAACAAGATCATATCATTAGGAGAATGGTGTGATGGACATACTCCTATAGATAAGCGTAGGATAAAGATCAAGTCATTTCATCAGTTTGTTTGCTATAAGCTTTCAGATACATAGTAACCTAATTCCTTTGATCATGAGATCATGCTAATCACCATCACTGGATGGATACTTTGATGACATCAAACACCACACCATAACTGGGTGGCTATAAAGGCGACATTGAGTGTTCGGAAAGTATGTGTTGAGGCACATGGATCAAGAGTGGGATTTTTCCATCCATATGAAGGATAGATATACTCTGGGCCCTCTCGGTGGAATGTCATACAAGCTAGTTTATTTTTCATCACCGTGCACATGTACTGACTCCAACCTCGTGCTTTCTCGTGCACTAGAGCGTCCGCTCCGTCCACGCCCATGCGCCACCATCGTCTGCCTCAACTCCGGCAAGTTCTCCTGGTGAGCCTTGACCGCCCCTCTCCCTCTTTTAGATGCTCCCACACTCGCCTACCCCTCACGTGTCTAACGCCACCTCTGGTTTGCCTTAGCGCGCTCTATAGCTTCGCCTTTGATGACGTCTGAGCACACGCGACGCCGACACTACCTCCGGTGAGCAATTGCTAAGGACCTCATGCGCCCCTGCCCCTCCTACGACCACCTTGAGCACCGCGACGACCCCACGAGAACGATAAGGCCCTATGCCCTCTTCCTTGCTTCCTAGATTCGCCAAACCACTATCAACAGAAGCGCCGCCGTCGCTGATGGGGATATGCCTACCGGGGTATACCCAGAGCACGTTTCCTACTGGCCCAAGAGCCAGCGAGTGGGCCTGCAGGACGGCGACTGGATCGAGATTTGGCATGGACTCGAGCGATTGGAAGCTGAAGGCCCAGAAGCGTAGATAGGCCCAGTCGGACTAGGTCGTAGAATCACCGAATCCTCAACTAATTCGGTTGAGATTTTTAAACCCTAGGGAGGTGAGTCTATATAAACCTCCCTAGAGGACGCATAGAGGACACGTTCCATCATACACCCTAGCGACTCGCCGCCTAGCCGTCGAGCTCGCCCCATTGTACTCTCACCATAATACAATCTAGCAGGAGTAGTTCTTTACCCTCCGGGGGGCCGAACCTGGGTAAACCCTTGTGTCTCAGCCCTCATCTCACACCACAGATGGCTGACCGCCCTTGCCCCATGTTCTACTACTCGCTGCCGATTGCAGCATCTGCCGTGGTCATTCCCATGATAGTGGCGCCCACCGTGGGGCCTGACCGGTCAGGCCGGTGTTCTGCGGCGAGATCCAATCTGCCCATCAACGAGTCAATCGCCACCGGCCGCATGATCGCGATCGGCGAGATACTTCAGATCTTGCCGAGCAGCTACGTCCCGGCGGCACGACTCGTCACGCATAGCATGATCCTGCCGGTCGGCACGATCAGCCTCTTCGTTGGTCTCACCGACGTCATCATCTCGGAGGACTCGTCTCCCATCCGCGAGTCGCCGCCACACGACCGGATCTCTGAGAGCCAGGTCCGCACGATTCACCGCCTCGCCTCCGAGTACGACTCGGCCCATGGCAACATGGTCGAAACCACCGCAACCGCGGAAGACGCGGCCCTCAACGATGACGCCGATTTGGCGACCCCGGCCTCACTCGCCGAATCCATTGTCGCCGCGTCACCCGTGGGATCCATCACCCAGGTCACCAACATCGGAGACTTCGAGGATCCCTCTATCCTCGGGATCTTCGACTTCGACTCCGGGTCGGAGAACTCCGCCGACCTCCGCGACGGAACCGGACGCCACGCCGCGACCTACATGGCGACTGGCGCCGACCCGCTGGAAGATCCATTCTCGATGTCGATCCAACCAAACACGACGGCAACGGAGGTCGAGGAACTCCACCTGAAGTTGGTGGAAGCAGTCCGCAAGGAACAAGCCGAGCGCGAAAAATTTCGCCTCGAGCAGGTGACAGCGCAGGAGCTGTCGTGCTACCACCAGCTCCGAATCAGGTCGCGCCTGAACCCCACCGTCCAGGGGCGTGCCCTGAATTTCGACGACGAGAATGACCCGGCCCGCGCGTCCGAGCGCGCGATCTGCGAGAACGCGCCACCAGGAGGAAGCACTCGGCCCCCACCAGGGGCAACGGCCAATGGCGCCCCGCCACCACCCAGGGACCAGCCAAGGATCGTGGTCTGAGGCGCGAACGGCCTCCGGCTGTTCTCCACCCCAATGGACAACCTCGTCACGGGCCGAGTAGCAGTCGACAACAACGCAGCCACTGGTGAAGGCGCCCTGGAGATCCAATACGCCAAGGCTCTGCTCGCCAAAGCGGTCAAGCAACAAAACGCAGGATTCGACTCACAGGGTCGGATGTACTCGCGTTCATCGGGAAGCAGAGCGGCCTCAAGCGGCCGCCCCATGGCGGCAAACACCCTCAACTTCCCGCCACCCTCACCACTACAGCTCCAATACCGACCCGCGAACATGGCACTCTCCACCAACGACCCCCGGCCGGCGACCAACTTCGTCGCTGCCAACGGACAACCCGTCAACGCCCGCACCCACATCATCAACAACCAGAGCTGGCAACGCACGCCAGCCCGACGACCTGCAGCATACCCTCACCAACCGCCGTGACGGTGAGCCGAGGGGATCGCTGAGCCGACTCGGGCCCCAGTGCTTCGGACCGATGATCTGAGGCGAAAGATACCCGGCAAACTTCAAAGCCCCGAAGGAAATAAAGAAGTACGGCCCTTCGTACGATCCCTCCGTGTGGCTGGATACCTACCTCATGGCGATGGGGATCGCCGGCCACACCGATCTACTAGCCGCCCGCTACCTCCCCCTGATGATGGAGGGGGCGTGCAGGCAGTGGATTAACACTCTTCCCGCGGATAGCATCGACTACTGGGAAGAGATGCGCGAGCCCTTCGTCAGGCACTTCGAGGGTTTATACACCCGCGCCACTACCATCGAGGACCTAGAACGGTGCGTCCAGGGACCCCGCGAGTCGACCCGCAGCTGGGTCCAACGGTGGCAAGATCTGTGGTACAACGCAGTCGGCATCCACCTAGACACCGCGATCCACTGCTTCAAGACCTCGTGCCGCTACGAGCCCCTGGTCGCCAAGATCAAACGAGCGTACCGCACACTCGACAACATACCGGATCTCCTGGAGATCGCAAAAAGGTACGCGGAGGAAGACCCAAACCAAGAAACCGGCGACGAGTCGGGAGGACACCGCCGCACGAGCGGCCACGACAACGGGAGACGACCCGATCTACGCTACAGCAACACTCGCCTCACCGGCAAGCGCCACAGTGACGGGCGAGTCAACTTCGTCGCCAACGCTGGATACGCGCAGCACGAGCCCAAGAGCTTCCGCCGCAATAGGGGACAACGCCGTGATGGTGGAAACTACAAGGCGAAGCCGAGGTTTGACCCCGCGGCCCTTCTTAACCAACCTTGTGTATTTCACAGCAGGGAAGGAAAGCCCGCCACGCACACGACCGTCGACTGCCACTCACTCAAGGAGATCGAGAAGGCACGACGCGTGCGGGAATACCCCGACAAGAACCCGCCAAACGGCAGAAAATTCGGCAGCGTCGCCAGCTCGCTCCACACCTTCACAGGCTTCAACTCGAAGCGTGAGAAGAAGGTCATCGCCCACGTCGTCACTGTCAACACGGTGGCCCAGATAGATATCCCCCAATTCCTCAACTGGTCTGAGCAACCAATCACTTGGAGCCACGCGGACCACTCTCCACGGATCGAGTATCCGGGCCGAGTCGCCCTGGTGGTCAAGCCCAAGGTGGGAGACTACTGGCTCCCCAAAACATTGATGGACGGCGGCAGCTCCATCAACATCATGTACCTGGACACCTTCTGGCGACTGCGGTTCCCGCAGTCGATGATCGAGACGACCTACACCACGTTCCACGGCATCGTCCTCGGTCGGAAGGCATACCCGATCGGCAAGGTGACGCTGCCAGTCACCTTCGGCACACCGGCAAACTTCCACACCGAGCGGATCGTCTTCGAGCTGGTGCCCTTCGACAGCCCCTACCACTGCGTCCTGGGGCGCCAGGCGTTCGCCAAGTTCATGGCAGCACCCCACTATGCGTACAATGCGATGAAGCTACCCGGGCCGTGCGGCGTCATCACCATCCACGGCGACCCCGACATGGCCGCCGAGTGCGAGGCCAACGGAGCTGAACTCGCTGACGCCGTCATCGCGGCAGAGGCCAACCACGCCGACGAGCTCGCCAAGTACGCGAGCGGGGTCAACAACGACGACCCCACCGTACTCAAGAAGCCTAACTCGGAGGGCGGCAACCCCACCGCCTTCGAGGCAACGACACATGCCCGCACCGTCGAGCTGGTCCCAGGCGAGTCCATCCAGACTGTGAAGATCAGGACGGGCATGAGCCCAGCATAGGAAGGCGCACTCATCGAGTTCCTCTATGAGAACAGGGACATCTTCGCGTGGAAGCCCTCTGACATGTCTGGTGTCCCGAGGGAACTCGCTGAGCACAAACTCAACGCTGACCCCAAAGTGCGACATGTCAAGCAGTCGCTGCGGCCCTTCAATGAAGAGCACCGCCGAGCCATCGCCGAGGAGGTGCAGCGGCTACTCGCTGCAGGCTTCATCCGGCCAATCAAGTACTCCAAGTGGCTGGCAAACCCAGTCCTGGTCCAGAAGAAAAACGGGACCTGGAGGATGTGTATCGATTACACAAACTTAAACAGCGTCTGCCCGAAGGAGCAATTCGTCCTCCCGCGGATCGACCAAATCATCGATTCCACCGCGGGCTCGGAGTCTCTATGCTTCCTCGATGCCTACTCTGGGTACAACTAGATCAAAATGGTCGTCAAGGACGAAGAGAAGACGGCGTTCATCACGCCATTCAGAGCCTTCTGCTACACTGCCATGACCTTCGGCCTCAAGAACGCCGGGGCGACCTACCGGCGGTGCATGCAGGAGTGCCTTGCGAGCCAAATTGGCCGCAATATCCACGTCTACATCGATGATGTGGTGGTGAAGTCCGCTCGCCAGAACGACCTACTCGCTGACCTGGCGGAAACATTCGCCAACCTGCGGAAGTACAAGATAAAGCTAAACCTAGGCAAATGCACCTTCGGCGTACCAGCTGGACGGCTACTGGGATACGTTGTCTCCAAGCGCGGGATCGAAGCGAACCCCACGAAGATCGACACTATCGCTCGACTCGGCAAACCCAAGTGCCTGCGCGACGTCCAGAAACTGGCCGGGCGAGTCGCGGCTCTCAGTCGCTTCATCCCCTGGTTGGGCGAAAAGGCGATGCCCCTCTTCCGCCTAATGCACAAGAACCCCACCTTCCAGTGGGACAAGGAGGCAGATGACGCGCTCCGCGACCTCAAGAAGGTGCTACTCGCAGCACCGCTACTCGCCGCCCCCTGTCGACAAGGAACCCATGCTGGTCTACGTCGCGGCTTCCGAACGTGTCGTCAACGCCATCATGGTCATCGAACGACCAGAGGAAGGAAAGGAGCGCCCGGTGCAGCGACCCGTGTACTACATCAGCGAAGTCCTCACCTAGTCGCGCCAGCGCTACCCGCAATACCAGAAATTGGTATACGCGGTCTTCAAAGCACAGCGGCGACTGCCGCACTACTTCCAGGAGCACCTGATAACGGTTGTGTCCTTAGCACCGTTGCAGTACATCATCTGCAACCGTGAGGCGACTGGGCGAGTCGCCAAGTGGGCCGTCGAGATCGGCGTCCACAACATCAAGTACGAGCCGCGCAAGGCGATCAAGTCACAGGCTCTCGTAGACTTCATCGCCGACTGGGAGGAGGCCCAGCAGCCAGAGAAGCTGCCATACCTCCATTACTGGAGCTTACACTTCGATGGCTCCAAGAACGCGGACGGTGCAGGAGCAGGGAACGTGCTAACCTCTCCGAAGGGCGACAAGCTCCGTTACGTCCTCTGCCTCGACTTCACCCCCTGCACCAACAACATGGCCGAGTACGAGGCGCTACTCCATGGCATGCGAGCTGCCAAGGAGATGAACGTCAACCGCCTGTGCTGCTAAGGAGACTCCGACCTCGTCGCCGGGCAAGTCGCTGGCACCTGCGACGCCGTCTCCCCCACCATGGCGGCATACCACCAAGCAGTGGACAAGCTGGGTGGACACTTCACAGGCTACTCCATCGAGTGGTTTGACAGGCGGAAGAACAAGGAGGCCGACGCACTCTCTCGCATCGGCTCAGCTCGACTCGCACCACCCGCCGGCGTCTTCCTTGACACCATCACCAAGCCTTCCGTCTCTCCCCCAAGGGAGATCGACATCGGAATCCCGCTGCAGCCAGAGGCAGCCCTGGTCGCACTAATCGCCGAGCCAAACGATTGAACCGCACCGTACATTGCCTACTTGGAGGGAGGCACCCTGCCAGCGGATGAAACAGACGCCCGGATAATAGCACGCCACTGCAAATCCTTCGTCATCATCAACGGCGAGCTCCACAAGCGCAGCGTGACCTGCGTGTTCCAACGCTGCATTCAACCCGCTAAAGGACGCAAAATCCTCCAAGACATTCACTTCGGCGACTGTGGCCACCACGCCGGCGCCCGCTCTCTGGTCGCAAAGGCTATGCGACACGGCTTCTACTGGCCCACCGCACATGCAGACGCTGTCAAAATTGTCCAGCAGTGCGTCGGCTGCCAGAAATACGCCAACCAGACCCACGTGCCGAGCTCGGCGCTCAAGACAATCCCCATCACCTGGCCGTTCGCCGTATGGGGAATGGACATGGTAGGCCCCTTCAAGACGGCCCCCTCCGTCTTCACCCACCTCCTAGTAGTAGTCGACAAATTCACAAAATGGGTGGAGGCCAAGCCAGTCCGCAAATGCGATGGGAAGACTGCCACCAAGTTCCTACGCGAGCTCATCTATCGCTACGGGTTCCCAAACAGCATCATCACGGACAACGGCACCAACTTCGCCAAAGGAGCCATGGCCGAGTTCTGCGAGGAACACCACATTCGACTCGACCTTGCCTCAGTCGCCCACCCGGAGTCCAACGGCCAGGCGGAACACGCCAATCAGAGCATCCTCCATGGCCTGAAGCCACGGCTCCAAGTACCACTCGAGCGCACCGCCGGGTGCTGGGTCTAGGAGCTACCCTCCGTCATTTGGGGTATCCGCACCTCCGTCAACAGGTTGACGGGGTTCACACCCTTCTTCATGGTGTACGGCGCCGAGGAAGTCATGCCCAATGACCTCGAGCACGACTCGCCAAGGGTGGTCAACTACACGGAGGCCGCAAACAAACTCGCACGACAAGACGGAGTCGACCAGCTCGACGAGGCACGCGACCTAGCTCGCTCCCGCACCACCATCTACCAGCAAGGGCTCCGCCACTACCATAGCCGGCGAGTCAGGACTCGCACTTTCCAGGAAGGCGACCTGGTACTACGCCTCATCCAGGACAAGAAGGGCATGCACAAGCTCCCCCCCCCTTGGGAGGGACCATTCGCCATCGGGCTAGTCCTAGGCAACGACGCCTACTACCTCACCGACGTCCGAGGAGACGGGAAACTCGACGTCAAGCGGCCGTGGAATGTAAACCTCCTACGGAACTTCTACTCCTAGAACTCCATACATGTACTCTCCACCCGCTATGAAATAAAACAGATCGGTTACCGCAAATTGTGTCTACTCTCCACATCTTGTGCCACTCGCACTCGTAATAATAGCGTTATGCTATTCGCAGAAGTCAACCTCTGGTAAAGCGACCGGCACGGCCAAGTAGTGCGGTACGGGGGCACTGGGAAACCCCATGCCCCGTAACGTCCACGAAAAACGCCAACCTGGAGCCCCATTGGAGTCGCCTAGCTCGACTGGCTTACCGAGCCAAGACAACTTCCCTCGCTCCTCACAACGACCAAGGTCCTCCGCATCCTTGGCACAGCGACTCAAACGGCCAAATACCACGCTCGGGGACTGACGTCCAGTCAAATACGAGCGGCTAGGGGAAAATGCCCAGTATGAGAGCGTGCCCAGGACTCGCCATGCTACTGATCCTTCAGGTCAGGAAGGAGTGACGCGCTTACTTTAACGCGCTTAGTCCTCACCTACCTTGGAGCTGCGACTAGAACCACCAAGTACCACGCTCGGGGACTCGGCTACCCGACCTCGTTCGCGCACGGGAAAACGGTCAAGTAAAGAGCACCCATGGGAGTCGCCCTGCAACTGGCTCTCCGAGCTCTGGCGAGTCGACCTCAAACCATTAAAAATTCGCAAACACATAACAGATGACGTAAACCCCATAAAAAGGGCGGACGTGCTCGGGGACTCGTTTAATCAAAATCCAAAATCGCAAAGCAAATGACAAAACAACACGAATTTCCTTTATAGCAGCACAAAGTTGTTCCAAAATACAAGGAAAGTTCAATAGCTATTTCGTACTAATGCCCAAGGGCACAACGCTTCTACTCCGTAGGTTTTGACGCCGACTCGCCGCCACCCCTGTGGTTACGGATGAAGGGCACGTACGGGTTTGACGGGTACATCGTCAACTCGCCCGCCATCGCCGCACGGAACGGCTGCTCGACCTTGAAGTCCCGATGCTTCGGTTCGGGATCGTTGGGGGCGAAAATAGTCTCCTGATAGGGGAGGAGGTCGCCCATCGCCCAAACGCGATCGGAATACACCACGGCCCGGTCCGTCAGCTTCAGCACCTCGGCAATCTCCACAGAACCCGTGGACGAGGGGTAGCCGCTCGTCACATCGTCAAGGTCGAAGTCCTCCGGGAAATGAGCAAGCCCAAGGCGGAGCACCGTCGCTGCGCCGCGCCGGAAGGCCGACCGTGTCATGAATTCGACGACTAACGGAGCCTTCTCCAGGTAGAGCCATACCTCGACGAGGTCGCTGGGGATCACCTCCGTGGGCGATATCTCCTGAAGATATGCTCGAATGCAAGTCGCAGACAACGTGGCTGAGTCGACCAGGGTGGTCACACACTGCCGCGCGTCGTATGACTGCGCCTCCTCCGAGCTACCAGTAATCCGGCCTGTGGAACAGAAGCAGGCAGTGAGCACACCAACGACTTCACAACGCAGTTGTTGCAGGCATCGAGAAGAGGAAGAAAGGGTTACCAATTAGCGGACAACAGAAGCCCGTGATGAAGCTTTGAAGAGAGGAGAAGTCGTTCTGCAGCCCAGCAACGAGTGCGTCAGACACTTTCTGCTCTTCAGCGGCAGCCGTAACAGCCGCTTTCGCACGCCCCTCCGCTGAACTCGCTTTCACCCTCGCTTCCTTGAGCTCACGCTCCAGGTCAGCGACCCGCTTTTCGGCCACGCTCGAAGCAGATTGAGCTGCTGTCAAGTCACCCACCGGGACAAGGCCCCGGCGGACCTCCTCCACCTCGGCTGCAATTGCTTGAAGTCCCTTGTTCGTTTCCTAGACGGCAACGAGTTCCTTCTCCAAGCGACACTTTGCAGCAAGAAGATTGGCCGATTCGCGCTGCAGGCCCTGCGCACAAACTGCAACGTCAAGAACAAGCAAACTCCTAAGTGCTCACTCGCTGAAATTCAGCGACTAGGCACTCGAGGACTGGACGTTGAAAATCCTAAGTTCCTACCCGCTGAAATTCAGCGGCTAGGCACTCGGGGACTAGACGACATAAAAACATTAATAATTCGACCACTGAAATTCAGTGGCCCGATCCTCGGGGACTGGACATACCTGGATGGCAGCGCCTAGCATGCCATGAAGCTCCAGCGTGTCCACGGATGCAAGAACGACCGGAGTGTGGCCGCGACGCTGTTCGACCTCCACCTCGGCGACCCCAGGCATCCGGCTCGTTGGCGCCAAGCCACTCGCTGCGGCCTCCTTCGCCATGAAGCGAGGGAAGGTCGCTGCAGATGCCGCGGCGCCACTCGGAGCCGGCTCGGCCACGTCAGGTGAGGCAACAGCCTCCTTGGTCTTCGAGGCCACTTCCGCTACTGTCGGAGGTTCACTCGGAGCAACCGCTGGGTCATCAGAGACCGTGACAACGTCTTCGCCTTTTGCCTTCTTGACACCTTCGGCGGTATCAGCGACTTCGTCGGTCTTCCTCTTCTGCGAGGAGTCCACCTCCGTGACGACTGGCGGAACCTTGGCCACGGAAGGATGGCCAATATTTTTAACACCAGTCCTGTGAAACAACGATATGAATAAGACTGTCCGACTACAACGAAAAATAGGCAGATGAACAACACTCACTTGGCGAATGGTATGAACCACAGTCCGGTGCGGATGCTAGCCGACTTTTCCAACTCGGGCCCCAACCTTCGAGTGAGGCCCGTCTCGAACACATCGTGTGCCCAATACACTGACGGCCTCTTTGAAGAGGAAGCCGCGGCAGGAGCCTCCACGGTAATTGCCGCGGGAGCCTCCCTTAGAGGCGAGGCCCCTGCGGCTGGAGCATCGCCCAAACCAGCGATTAGGGCGAATGGAGGTGGTAGCGATGCCAGCGGCGCCTCGTCCGTGGGGGCGGTAGCGTTCGGCGCCACGGTCGCGTGCGCCGCCGCATCCCTAGCCGAGCTGGTGGCATCAGAACTGGTCGCATATCGGGGCGGAGATATCCACTTTGCCGACTTCTCCTTCTTCTTCGGTGGAGCCGCCGTCTTCTTCTTCTTCTTCGACGGTGTGGCCTCACGATGTGAGGTGTGCTTGGGAAGCTTGTCGTCGTCATCTTCATGAGGCTTGAGGCTTTTACTGGATTCGAGCTCGCGATGGTGTTGCCCACGGGTCTTGCGAACTGTGGGGGCAGCGACTTCCACGGGTTCGTCTTCGTCGTCGTCGTCATCATCACCCTCATCGCTCTCGGCGTCTCCTTTGATGGGTGACGACTCACTCCCGTCTTGGATAGACGAGCTCGAGTTCTCGTCATCTGCGGGTGGAAGCCACCATTCTACCACTTGGAACAACTGCAATAAAAATAAAACAACGTCAGCACAACCGCGAATGCATTATCTGCGACTGCGAGTGGTGACGAAATGATGGCTTACTGTCGGAGCTGGGAGCCTTGCAGTGTAGGGGGCGACCCCGGCCTTCGCGTCAAGATACACCGCCTGGGTAATCTTCTTCAGGGCCAGGGTGTAGTCTTCGAGATGCCATTCGGCGAAGGAGGACTTTGTCGGGTCGTCCTTACCCGTATACTCATACATGTAGTGATCGCGGTGGGCCAAGGGCACGAGCCGCCGCCCGAACCAGCAGTTGTATAGGTTGATGGTCTGGAGGCCCTTCTTCTTTAGGCCGTGGATGGTCTGCAGCATTTCATCGACAACCATCCGTTGATCCAGCAGGAGCTTGATGACCTGGAGTCGACGTGGTTCGGGCCGGTCGGCGGACTACCTTGGAAGCGCCACTTCGCCGTCTGGAGTCGACTCGGTGATGTAGAACCAGGACTTCTTCCATTCGTTCGCCACCTTGGCGGGCAGCATCAGGTTGAAGAACGACGCCTTCGACTTCAGCTGGAATGTCAGGCCGCCCGCGGCTAGCATCGGGCCGCCTGACTCTTCGCGGTTGATTCTCCCATGGAACAGATCTTTCCACAGGGGGAAGTAGGGCCTGCAGCCCAGATAACACTCGCAGAACGCCACGAAGATGGCGAGCTGCTCGATACTATGCGGACCTAGATCCGATGGCTGGATCCCATAGTAGGCGCAGAAACGCTGGAAGAAGAGGGAAGTAGGAAAGACTAGCCCCTGCTCCAGGTGGCTGGTGAAGCAAATGAACTCTCCCTCGCGCGGGTTCGGAGTTACTTCTCCGGCCGCGGGGATGCGCCATCTGCCGGCGCGGAGGATCCTGGCCTCCTCGAAGGACGCCAGTAGCGCCTTAGTACACTTGGATCTTCCCCATGGTTCCGTGGAGGGGGCCATCGGTTGGAAGTTCGCGGAGGTCGGGGCTCTCTGGATTGTTTAGATCGCTATGCGGAGTTGGAAGCGGAGACGAGCGAGATCGGAGGAAGAACGAAGAAGTGTTTCCCCGTTCGCCTATCATTCTCCTTATATAGTGGTTGCTACCCGCCAGTTTCGGGAGCCGTTACTACGCGGTAATTACGCCGAAGTTACCGTTGGATTACCCCAACGGCTAGTTTGACTCCAGTTGACGGTCCAACTTCATCCATTCGACTCGTCGCACCACGCGACTCGACGATTCGCCGACCCGATCATTATAACACTGACTGAGTATTCGCCGACCCGTTCGCCGAGCTGCGACACAGTTGGTCGCCGTTATTGCGACTAAAATCATTCGACTGGACATCCGCATTGGACCCGCATACTCCGACTGCCAGCAAACGCCTGCGACAAATCAATGACGGCCTCAGGGACTACTGATGGGGATATGCCTATCGGGGTATACCTAGCAAGACGTTTCCTACTGGCCCAAGCGCCAGCGAGTGGGCCCGTAGGACGGCTACTAGATCGAGATTTGGCGTGGACTCGAGCGATTGGAAGCTGAAGGCCCAAAAGCGTAGATAGGCCCAGTCGGACTAGGTCGTAGAATCACCGAATCCTCAACTAATTCGGTTGAGATCTGTAAACCCTAGGGAGGTGAGTCTATATAAACCTCCCTAGAGGACGCATAGAGGACACGTTCCATCATACACCCTAGCGACTCGCCGCCTAGCCGTCGAGCTCGCCCCATTGTACTCTAACCATAATACAATCTAGCAGGAGTAGGTCTTTACCCTCCGGGGTGCTGAACCTGGGTAAACCCTTGTGTCTCAGCCCTCATCTCGCACCGCAGATGGCTGGACGCCCTTGCCCCATGTTCTACTACTCGCTGCCGATTGCAGCATCTGCCGTGGTCATTCCCATGACAGTCGCGCACCATCGTTTGCGCTGCCAGTTCATGGCTAGTTTGCTTAGGGCCGTTAGATTTAGATCATGTGGTTGCGATAGGTCACTTAAACAAAGCGGTATCACTCGATCTTAGCCACACAGATCCACTTTGATCATACGGCTTGCGTATCTCAATCCAACCGAAGCGGTATCATCCAGTAAAAACACGCCACCTGGCTAGTGCGTTTCAGACAAATTCCAGAAAATGTTTTTGAATGTTTAAACTTGCAAAAAACATAACTTTTGATCTGTTAGTCCAAAATTTACAAACTTTATATCAATTGATTCAGAAAAATGTAAACTTTGCAACTATGGCCCTGGTTTGGTCATTTGCATCTGAAAAAATAGGTGTTTTTGCAGAAACATTATTAGGACTATTTTGAATATAAAAATTGTTCTAAAAATGATTTTTGAGTGAAACCTTTTGCAAATGGTTTGTTTTGAACCCTCTGACCATAAACACTAATATTTGAGTTTAAAAATATATTTTGTTAACACTAGGAGTTATTACTTTGAATAAAAGCATTTGTAGTAAAACAAAAATGGTTTAAATGGGGCTATTTTCACTAAATTGATTTTAAATGATTTTCCCACTTTTTTAAATGACCAGTAAGTGTTTTGAAATGTTTAGAGCCTTGTTAGAAACAACTTTTTCAATAAAACAACCCTTTGCATGCTTGCATGCATTTCGTTGTTTATCATTTTATGTGTTGAATTGTTTGAATGCTAGTTTTGAATGTGTGTCTTGCTTGATTGAACTGTAGTGAACTTTGAGGAGTGTGACAATTGCAAGATCAAGAAAAGTACCTAGTTTCTCTACTAAAAAGGCAAGTGATACTTTGGTCATCAAAAGTCCTATCTTTTCAATATTGCATTAGTGATATTTTTGTTGTATGCATGATAGGACTATTTTTGTATATTGCTATGCTATAGTAGATCCTATAGAATAAATCTTGGTAGGAATCATTCTAAGTCAAGAGACAAGTTATGCTAGTATGCTTATCCTAGCTATTAGAACTCAAGGGTGGAATATTCATGATATGATATTATACAAAGTCTATGACTAAGTTTTTGATTAATAAAACAACTATGTAAATGAATCACCTGGGTGGAATGGTGAGAATGGTTTGTGTTGAGTGGTTACACAAGTCCCATGTCTATGGTTTACCTTGTGTGTCAAACTTGTGGATGGCCACCCAGGAACAAAGAGATTTGAGACGTTTTGTGTTGAGAAGCTTCTAGTGCAGCCACTTGGCATATGGGCTCTGCCTTGACTACATAGGTTGCACGAACTCAGACAGACAGACAGTTGGTGGTAGTGTTGATAGGTGGAATGCGTTTGTGCTGATCTGAGGGATTGTTTCTGAAAAATCTCGTCTCGATGGGAAAAGTGCACCATGTCGAGTCTTATGGGAAA
The DNA here is from genome assembly GCA_910589765.1 of Avena atlantica. Taxonomy (NCBI): domain Eukaryota; kingdom Viridiplantae; phylum Streptophyta; class Magnoliopsida; order Poales; family Poaceae; genus Avena; species Avena atlantica. The sequence goes on along the minus strand of OU342738.1, from coordinate 256,223,609 downwards.
AGTGCACCACCTCTCAAGAGGGTAAAACCTAAGTACTTATCCGTGTCCCCGGTAAAGGACAATTTGAGCATCAAAGGCATTGAAGCAATCAAGGATCTCCTCATCCCAATTTATCTAAGTTAAAACTTATTGGGTGAACAAGGGAAGCACCTAGTGTGTAACCAGTGTGCCATTGTGTGATGAAATGTTTTGATAAAGAGAAAACTATTTTCAAAGGATAGGGAAACTTATTTTATGCAAAGGCCAGCCAAAACTCCACTTAGCCATATATTCATGTAGATGTTAGATTCTCCATATCAATATGATATCACTTGCCAATACAATTCAAATGTATTGACCCTATGGCTATAACTTATTATGTTGCAGGTTTGTTCTATGTTAGTGAAGTTTGTTGAGTAGGGATTACAAGTATACAACCAACATGATTGCATGTGGCACATGAAGATGAATGACCCCATGCTTATAGATTTATCTGCTGCTTTGTAATAAGATAGCCATATGAGTTATGTAAGTTGTAATGAAATTATTTTATTCCTAGTTATAAGTTGTAATATGACCTTTGTTTCTTGATATTACATCTTAAACTGTGGGTGCTAGCTATTCGATCTAGGTACTAGCACTATAAACACAGGGATCTCTGCCTTATCAGGTTGGGACCTCTACACTAATGATAAAGATCATGAAACTTCGGTCGAAGTTACTACGGAACCTCGCAGGTCAACGAGGACTCGTACCACTCCTGATTGGTATGATCCCATTATGAGTGTCATGTTTGTGGACAAAACTGATGACCCTGCGACATATGAGGAAGCGATGATGAGCCCAGATTCCAATAAATTACAAGAAGCCATGAAATCCGAGATTGGATCCATGTATGAAAACCAAGTATGGACTTTGGTGGACTTACCGGATGGTCGGAAGGTTGTCGAGAACAAATGGATTTTCAAGAAGAAAACAGATGCTGATGGTAATGTAACCGTCTATAAAGCTTGACTGGTCGCAAAAGGGTTTCGACAAATTCAAGGAGTTGACTACGATGAGACTTTCTCACCAGTAGAGAAGCTAAAGTCTGTGAGGATTTTGTTAGCAATAGCTGCATATTATGATTATGACATATGGCAGATGGATGTCAAAACTGCATTTCTTAATGGAGACATTGATGAAGACTTGTATATGGTACAACCCAAAGGTTTTGTCGATCCTAAAGATGCTAACAAGGTATGCAAACTTCAACGGTCCATTTATGGATTGAAGCAAGCATCCTGGAGTTGGAATCAACATTTTGATAAAGTAATCAAAAGTTTTGGTTTTATACAAACTTATGGAGAAGCTTGTATTTACAAGAAAGTGAGTGGGAGCTCTATAACATTCCTAGTACTATATGTGGATGACATATTGTTGATGGGGAATGATATAGACCTTCTTAATAGAGTCAAAGATTATTTGAATAATAGTTTTTCAATGAAGGATCTTGGCGAAGCTAATTACATATTAGGCATAAAGATTTATAGAGATAGATCGAGACATCTAATATCATTGTCACATAGTACATATTTGGACAAAGTTCTAAAGAGGTTTGGAATGGAAGATAGCAAGAAAGGGTTCTTGCCCATGTTTCCCAATACGACCTTGAGTAAAACTCAGAGTCCTGCTACGGCAGAAGATAGAGAAATGATGAGTAAGACTCCCTATGCCTCAGCCATAGGATCTATCTTGTATGCCATGCTATGTACTAGACCCAACATTGCATATGCTGTTAGTTTAACTAGCAGATATCAAATTGATCCAGGGGTGGATCATTAGACATCGGTCAAAAACATCCTTAAGTACTTGAGAAGAACTAAGGATATGGTTCTTTCTTATGGAGGTGATGAACAGATCGTTGTTAATGGTTACACCGATGCTAGTTGGAACACCGATCCGGATGATTCTAAATATCAATCTGGATACGTATTTACTTTGAATGGTGCAGCAGTGAGCTGGAGGAGTGCAAAGCAAAGCGTTGTGGCGAGATCTTCAACTGTATCGAAATACATAGCTGCTTCGGAGGCTTCACAAGAGGCGATATGGATGAAGGAGTTCATTACAGAGCTCGGTGTTCTTCCAAGTACACTGGACCCAATGTCTATCTACTGTGATAACATGGGCGCCATAGACAATGCGCAAGAACCAAGGTCACACAAGAAGCTGAAGCATATCAAGCTGCATTTTCACGCTATTCGAGAGCATGTCCAAGATGGTGACATAAATATTTGCAAAGTACACACATATCTGAATGTGACGGATCCGTTGACTAAACCTCTCGCGAGGGCAAAACATGACCAGCACCAAACCGCCATGGGTGTTCGGTATATTACCATGTAATCTATATTAGTTGAGTCTAGTGCAAGTGGGAGACTGTTAGAGATATGCCCTAGAGGCAATAATAAAAGTAGTTATTATTATATCTTTGTGTTTATGATAAATGTTTACATTCATCCTATAATTGTATTAACCGGAAACATTAATACTTGTGTTATTTGTAAACTTGTTAGAGTCCCTAGTAAAGCCTCTTTGTAATACTAGCTTGTTGGTTAATAGATGATTATGGTTTGCTGATCATGAACATTGAGATGTTGTTAACAACAAGATCATATCATTAGGAGAATGGTGTGATGGACATACTCCTATAGATAAGCGTAGCATAAAGATCAAGTCATTTCATTAGTTCGTTTGCTATAAGCTTTCTGATACATAGTAACCTAATTCCTTCGACCATGAGATAATGCTAATCACCATCACCGGATGGATACTTTTATGACATCAAAGACCACACCGTAACTGGGTGTCTATAAAGGTGGAATTGAGTGTTCGGAAAGTATGTGTTGAGGCAGATGGATCAAGAGTGGGATTTGGCCATCCATATGACGGATAGATATACTCTGGGCCCTCTCGGTGGAATGTCATCCAATTACCTTGAAAGCATGTGACGGGCTCACAAGGGATCACGTATCATAGGAACGAGTAAAGAGTACTTATCGGTAACGAGGTTGAACTAGGTATGCAGAGATACCGACGATCAAATCTCGGATAAGTAAAATATGCGAGACAAAGGGAAATTGGTATCGTATGTAAATTGTTCATTCGATCAAAAAGTAATCGTAGAAATATGTGGGAGCCATATGAATTTCCAGATTCCTCTATTGGTTATTGATTGGATAAGAGTCTCGGTCATGTCTACATAATTCATGAACCGTAGGGAGACACACTTAAGGATTCAATGTTGCTTAGTAGATATGGAATGTAAGTAGGAAGACCGAATGTTGTTCGGAGCATCGGTTGGGATCCGGGATATCACGAGGAGCTCCGGAATGGTCTGGACAATAAGATTCATATAAGTAAAGTCCAATTCCGGAGTTCGAGAATGATTCTGGTGTTTTCAGCGGAATGATCTAGAAGGGTCTAGAAGATTCACAGACCGGAAGGGTAAGGGTACATGAATGTGTAATGACTAAGTGGAATGATTGCATAATGTCCTAGGTCACTTGGCTGGGCGTTTAAAAGAAAGAAATTAAACTCCAAAATTGAAAGTCGAAAGGCAAGTTTGAAAAGTCAAACTGGGACAATGTTTCCTGGTGGAGGAAGGAGAGAATCCTTCTCTCCCTCCACGACGCACCTAGTAGGAGAGGGAGTTGGGGTAGGATTCAAACTCCCCTCTCCCTAGATGCCCCTCCCTCTCATAAATATAGGGGAGGGGTGCCCCCCAAGAACACAACAAGCCCCACCCCACCAAGTCATTGCCACCACTGCACTGCTAGCGTCGCCGCCAAACGCCACCGCCGGATCGCCTCCGCTGCCCTAGTCACTGCCGGCTCCACCTCCTTCTCTCCGGCTTCTAAACCCCAAACGCCGGGGAAACCCTACTACTCCACCATAACCCGCTCCGGCTTAAGGCGAAGCCCTGCGGGATTTCCCCTCTAAACTCCGAAACCACGTCGTCGTGCTGCCGGAATCACGAGGAGAGAACTACAACCTCCGTTGCCTGCTGGAATAAGGGAGAGGAAGGTCTTCATAGAGTACCGAACAAATGACTGACTGCGGGAGCGCTGCCGAAACACAGCGCCGGAAGGATCGTCTTCGCGATCTTAAGATCGGCAAGTGAATGACTACATCACCCATGAGAACTGCCCTCGTTCACCGCTTTGGAATCTTCGAGGGTGAGTACTCTAATCGACTCGTTGCTATAATCTAGTAGATAGATCTTGGCTTGTATGTGTTCATGCGGAAGAATTTTTTGTTTTCCATGCTACAAACCCCTACAATATTATCCGTTAAAGGTAAGGAAACCCCGGTAAGAGCTACTCCAGAACCAACTATTGAAGAAGTAGACTTCATAGCTCGTAATGATTATAACCCTGCTTGGAAGAATAATTATAATCCTAATTTCCAGAAACATTATTCTAGTCTTGCAGGTAATTCTAATAATAATTTGGCATCAAGTAATACTACTCTCCAAGAAACTCTTAAAGCTTTTATGGACTCACAAAATGAGCAAACCAATATTCTAGTCAAAATTACGGAGAATCATGATGCTATGCTTGGTAAATTATCTAACCAAGCTGTTAGTTTGAGAAATGATTTGCAGGCCCTCCAAGAAAGAACAAGGATCATTCAGGCAGAGCTATGTAATATAACCGAGAGTCAGACTCTCATTCTAGCTAAATTTGCAGGTAAAGCTGAGCCCAATCCAGTGGAAGACCTCAGGTTGATAAGAATCCAAAGGGAGGAGCTCGAAGAACCTTATTATAGCAATGGCCCTTCACCAAACTACACAGTTGAAGATCTTGTAAAAAGGATCAATATCAAGATTCCGGTAAGTGAAGGAAATGAGGAAGCCATCTATGAACACTTTGTTAATCAGGTAGCAATAAAGGTACATGAGCTTGAAGAAGAATATAAGAAAATTGCTAAAAAAATTGCATGTTAAGCTAGATGATATATTTGAGCCTACCATTAAGATTAAAATTGGGACTAATGAAATAGTTGCACTATGTGATCTATGTGCAAGTGTTTCAATAATTCCAAAGAATCTTTTTAACAAGTTAAATCTTGGCTCTTTTGAAATCACCGAACTAAAATTACATCTAGCAGATTCTACTTATAAACAAGCAGTAGGCATTAAAGAAAATACTTTAGTTTACATTAAAGCCTGTCCTGCTCTTATTGATTTTGTTATTTTTGACATGCCTGAAGATGCTACTGCTCTGATTATATTAGGCCATCCTTTCTTAAGAAGTATTAAGGCTTTAATAAATTTTCATGTAGAGAACGTGAAGCTCTAATTGCCTTCGCGGGATCCATTTGTTATTCATTTCCCCAGAAAAAAGAAATCCAATCAAGATGATAAGGAAGCCATCACTATGAAGGCCAATTACTTTGGCGTGGGTGTTCCACTCAAATGGCCTAGGTGAGCAATATCAAGGTCAAGATATTGACCATAAAAGAGCGCTGCATGGGATATAACCCATGTGAAATTAATAATTGAGTTAAGTTTTTAAGTTTTAGTCTAATTTTTATATAGAATAAAGATTGCTAGAAAACTCCAGTGAGAAGAAGAGATTCAGCGGTACTAAAAATTCTTGTTTTATATATGCCATAGTTAGTCAAAATTTTAGTCTATCATTTTTCTGTTAAAACTAGGTGTTTTGCTAAGTTTCAGTCTAAGAAGTAATCCTCAAAGAAAGAGAAATTTTTTTATGTATACAGAAGCTTTAACGACTGTAACATCCCAATTTCAGCAACCCTGATTTGGTGTCCAAAAGGCAAAAATCAGGGGGAACAAAAACTTTTTCTTGTTATATGTTGCAATGTTTGCTTACTTGTTTGCTTGTGCTCATGCAACTGTTTGTGTATCAGGTGTTGTACTCCTCATCTCAACACTAGTTTATAAAAAGCTATTTCACAAAAGAGATGTCTTGGCTCATCTTTCATATTCTCAAATTTTCTGGCATTTCAAAAACCTGAGTCAAGATGACTTTGACACAAAAAAATACTTTACTAGTTTATATTAACAAAACTATGGATACCTATATATAATCTCCTTATGTTTTCAAGACAGAACTCCCGGCTACTCTTACCCCCAGGTTTTCCATAACCTTTATTAAAACCTTTTCATTTCAATCTTGGTAGAGATACCAAGATGGTCCTTATCTTAGTTCAAAGTACACCCAACTCAAAATACCCACCCTTACCACAATATAGGCTTGATGGTAACCCTAGTGGTAGTTGGATAAGTGATAAGATGAATTATCTTGATCTGTTGTTTAATGAAATTGCCTTGATCTATTGTTTGATGAATTGCCTTGATCTGCTGATTGCCTTGTTTGCTTAGGAACTAGACTGGGCTAATCTAGTATCTCATCCCTTAGGACCCAATCCTGGTTTGTGATCATCAATCTCAAACTAAGCATCCAAATCTGGATCTATCCTAAGCCACTAAAGTAACCATCTCATCTCCTGATCAGATCAATCCAAGGTTAATCCCTCTTGATAGTTTCCTACTTAGAGAAGACCCAATCTAAGCATGGATCCTATATACCTAGTTAAACCATCAACATCATCCCTTTGATCATGACATTGGAACCTAGCATCCACTCGAAATCATCTACACTAGTACTCTAGTCTAAAACCCTAAATCTGCCAAAAGTGCCAAGTTTGGATTTCTTATCTAGATTCAACCTTTGGAGCTCTACCTATTCCAACCTATGTGCATTCTTGAGAATGTAATTAAACCACATTCTAGTACATATTTAGTACTACCAAAGCCTACTCTTTCCCTTGGCTAAGACTATCTAATTCCCACTCATCCATGATGATTCTATAGTCAAGATAGTAATCTTTTCTACAAATCTTATCATCTTGCCTATTTTGGCAGAAGCTCACATCTATATGCTACCTCCACTTGACTAACTCTTTGCATGGTTATGATCTACTAACAATGTCCTATCAACCCCCACTTCACTTGTGTCCATTGGAACTTTATGCTTCTTGAACCCACATGGTTTAGGAGGCTTCATGATGTATCTGTTATGGCAGCCTTATTTTCAACAAAGTTTGCCATCTCTTCTAGATCACCTCAAATCCAACCAAGCCCAACCCTTGATTCCATGATCATCTATATGACTTGGTCTGTCTATCCATATACCCCTTGTACCAAGGTGAGCTCTGAGCTCCCAAATACAACCATGTCTAAGTGGCATAAAAATAACCAAACCCTAGATTCTCCCAAATCTAGTTTTCTCCCATTATCACCATATCTCTTCAACAAACCAAGTAATAAATGAGGTATACCCAAGTTTACAGCATATACCTTTAATATAACCATCCCAAATAATTCCCCTAATTATTTGGATTATCAAACAAATTAAATTCATTATCTTGCAAAATTCTCAAAATCTTTGTCTATAAAGGCAAGTTTGTTTTTATCCAAATCACCTTGCCAACTCAAGGAACATTTGATGCCTATTTACCATATCCCATATTTCCAACTCAAAAATAAATATTTTTGAGATTCTTTATTATTTCTTTTTGCCCTTTTTCTTAAAAGGCAGAAAAGAGAAATAATTCCTTACAAATACTTTTCCACCTCAACAAATTCCAATAAAATTCTCCAATGTGTAATATGGTATTTAGGACCATATCACATCAAAAACCAAGCTTGTCCAATGTAAATAACACATGAGATTCTAGAATATACTTCTGCCCTTTTTGAATAAATGGTATAATTATTCTATAAAATACTCCATTAAATCCCAATTGATTCTTGGTGATGTATCATGACTCTACCTATCTACTAGTACCATTTCCCCATCGTCACATGATCAAAATACAAGGAGTTATTCATGCTCATCAATATTGCAAAAATATGAAATTATTCAAAGGCATAACCAAAACCCTCCCAATCTCCAACTAATTTTGTCAAGAACTCCCCTAATGCATGACCCCTCACTCTGGTTGACCACCCACTGAACCACGACACTGTAGTAGGTCATTGTTCACCTTGTCCTATGTGCTTGGAAGGAAGAAAGAAAGAGAGACAGGTACCTCATGCCATAGCTCTTTAATATTGCAGCAGCCTCTCTGCCTCTCTCCACCCTCTCTGCTCGACCACAAGGCCCCCACCACCTCCCAGAACTGCCCATATCAACCAACCATAGCCCCCTTCCTACCCCCAAGCTCTCCCATGAGCTAAGTCCACAATGGACCCTAGTCCCTTGGTTTATAAGTCCATAGGCCACCCAGCAACTCTCCCTTCAGCTCATTTTCCCCCTCTCCTCTCCTCTACCCTCCCCAGAGCATTGTTTCCCTTCCCCTGCTATATCCTTCCTGAGAGAGAAGGAAGGCTCGGCCATGGCAAATATCTAGGCACAACTCCACCTCATCTCCTCTCCCGCCTCTGCATGTCACACCCTTGTATTCCCCTCGCTCTCCTGCCCCTAACCCTACCTTCTTTCCTTCCCAGGAACCCCTCTACTGACGCCATGGCGAGCTCCGTCGAGCTCCCTCCCGGCGACCATGTGCGAGCAACCTACTAGCGGTAAAAGGGTGCGTGCCGCCAATCCCTGAGGCGTCCCGGACCTTCACTCCTCCTCCGCTGTATCTCCGATGCTGGCAAGCCCCCAGGTGAGCGCCCCGACCTCCCCCAAATGTCTCTATGGTTCCCGCGCGGCAGAACCGTCTAATCGAGGATGATGAACTGACACCGTTGGATCACACTTGATCCGGCGGCCCAGACTCCCCTATACCACTTCGGCACCTGCAGTCGCTGACGGGCCAACCCTGCCTGTCAGCTTCAAACTCCAGATCTCGCGTGTGCAGATGCGAGCCGGGAGGGCCTACTGGCACTGTGTAGCCCATTTCCCTCACATCCGGCCCAGTAGCACCCCGTTTCTTTTCCTTTTATTTAAATCATTCCACATCTGAAAAATGCATGTCACTTTAAATCTTTTCAAATATAGAAATTGAACCAAAATGCCCAGATCTAATTATTTACTCATTCCCACATCTTTTGTGCAACATGCAGAGTTGGTCCTTGTCCAAAAATAATTATGATTATTTATTAGTATTTAATCATCTAAGATGTATTCCTGGCATTAAATAAATTCCTCGGGGAGTTTCACTCACCCAAATGGAATAAATACAATTGCAAATGGTAGGTACCTCAAGTACCTATCCTTGGCCTCAAACTCATTTGCTTCCTATTTCTACTTTAATAAAAATAACAAAATCCGTCCAATTCTGCCTTTAGAAATTTCTCTAGGTCAAACCAAAGGAGGTAATGACCTAATTCCAACTCTCAGTACCTCTATACCACCCTACCTATAAAACCCCAGTAGACCAAAAATTATGGAGCATCTACTGAATTTTAGTGAATTAAACTGTTGTCCATGGTTTATTCGCTAATAAAATCACTACAGTAGCTCTGTAACTCCAAAAAGGTTGATACCAATTTCTACAGAAAGGTAATATAAATACCTAACATATTTCCTTGGAATCACATAAACATCTACTGTAAATTAAATATGATGAAAAAGACAAATATCAGCCAGTACTGTCATTGGGAATTTCTCAAGGGCATTCTAATAATTGTTTTGCGGTGATTCCAAATTTTCTTGAATCAGTCCACCAAATACTACCTAATCACCCAATAAAATATTTTTTTGGCGCTCCATATTATGTCTGGTGAATTATTTCCTAAAACTAGAGTTTTATCCAGTATAAAAACCATTATAAATCAATGGAAATTGATAAAATAGTGAAACCACTTTTGTTGGATTCATTTTATCAATAACTATCTGATGGTATCATTTTTATACAATGGTATCATACATATCAAGCCCTTGGTCAAAAATCCTATCTTAGGTAGTTCCTAGACTTTAAATACGAAAGGATCCATTTTCCCTATGCCTCCAAATCTTCTCCCAATCCAATTAAATCAAACCTCCAACACCCAAATGATGTATATCACGTAATTATACTTTTCTTGTTGTATGGTTTGATGTTTGTGTGTCTTGTATTGAATGTGGTATTGTTTGTTTGCATGTATACTCGATAACGGCGATAACTGCATTTGTGAGACGACGAGAAGAAGGAAGCGTCGGGTTTCTCTTAATATTAATTGTATTGGTATTATGGTATTATAAGGATGTCAAGGGACATCTCGCTGGTCACAGGCAAGCCACCTTTCCTCAACTCCTATATTAACCTACTCCTTTTATCAATTGTTTTATATCTCGTTTATGAACTGCATGATTTAATGCATGGTTTGTTTCAAATAAAAGGCGTGAGTAACTTGGCTCTTCCAAGTTATGGATGAGTGTCCCTTAGGACACCTACCCTATTGACACCCATTTTTACCCCCTTTAGATTGAGGCTAGGATGCTTAGCATCTTCCCTCTTGGAAACTACGGGGTTTCAATGCTAAAACTATTTTGGGTTTTACCCTACTACAAAGTTTTCAAAATAAAACCCTTGGAAAGAGGCATCGTTTCCAAGTAGAGGTTTTACTAAAGAATATATGAAGAGGATAAAGAGAAAGTTGAGAAAGAGAAAGAGAAGGTATGTTCTATGCCTTTAGCGGAACAATTTATCCGTGCAACCACACTACCCTAGTCACTAGGGCTTAACTCGTAGTTTGTGGTCTTTAGCCGGGGCTGCTCATACTCGCTAAAGGGGAGAAATCCCCTAAAATCCGGACTGTCGTGGACAAGGTACCGGTGTAACAATTGGGTCTCTCACGGACAGTATGACTTATGGTAAGTACGAAAGGAAGTGGAGTCAAATTACTATATGCCAAACTACGGTTTGGGGAATAGGCTTGTACGGGAGGGAGGACTATGGTTGTCGTGCCACATACTCGTGCCGGAGAGGACAGCCCAAAAGGAAAAGCCGTTGTTGCTAGGGATGGACAAATGAAAGGTTAGGATTGATTATACGAACCCCCGTTTACCGTGTGTAGAGGGCCGTGATTGTATCCCGGCGGATGTATTGATTCTTGTGGGTAAAGTGCACAAACTTTGCAGAGTCTAATCTATTCGAATAGCCGTGTCCACGGTCAAGGACGGTTGGAAAGGTGATTGCTAGGAGTACCTTGGGATATGTTTGAGATGAATAAAAAGGATGTGACCTGATCACGAGGTAAGATAAGAACGAGTTTGGTTTTGACCAGAGATGGTCTAAGATGTTCTAAAAAGGGTTTTGCTATAAAACTGTTTCGAAAGTTTTTAACAAGGATATGGGGATATCCGGACTTTCTAAAAGGAGGCATATTTTCCAAAAACTCTTTTTCAACAAAGATATAGAGATTCCAATGTTAGGCTTTTCAGAAATAACTATAGTGTAGAGCTATCTCGCCATAGCCCAATATGCATTATCTTATTACCTTGACTTGGTGGTTTGCGAGTACATTCAAAGTACTCACCGGCATTGTCCCTGGCTATTTACTTGGCCAGATTGCAGATGTTAAGAAGTGACGAAGGTGCTAACATCTACGCGAGCTAGGTCGTCTTCCCAGTCAGTTGCATGTAGGTTAAGGCATGACATGGGCTCTGCGTTTGAAGAATTCCGCTACTTTTGTTGTGATTGCCATGATGGCCACTTTGTAAGTTTTGTAATCGTTACTTTTTAGATGATGTAATGATACTTGTCGGTTATGCTCACGGCTCACTAATCATGGGAATGTGAATTGTATGCATAACGGGTATTCTCGGACCGTAAATCCGGGGTGCCACAGACTTGGTATTAGAGACATCTTGACTGTAGGAGACCTTAGTTAGCATGGACATTAGACAGGACAACCCCTATTTCTGAAAACACCGGTTTTCTCAAACTATTTTCTCAATAGCTTTTCGAAATATTTCTTATCTTCTCTGACTTAAAAAATTGGAAAATGGATTACTCTATATGTCTTCTACTTCAAAGGTCCCGTTTTCAAAAACAAAGTCTGACTTGGAGACTATAAGACGGAGGTCCCGAGATGAAGAGACACCGAGACAAGCAAACCAAAGGAGCTACCAATGACGAAAGACACTACAAGATCGCCCTACCAACGGAATCCTTCATCTCCCCCAAAATCGACCAAGTATGGCCCGGACAACAACAGATGACAAGACAGAAGTCAAGACCCCCGTAACATCTGTATTTAGGATTATCATCCCTAAAATAGGATTCTCCTTATGGCGTGTAGTCACCCATCAGTACATATGGAACGCCTTGCTTGGTTGTCATGTGTGTGTATGATGCTTGGAATGTGTTGCTTGTCTTCCTCAGATCACTCGATCCCCATTGTATGACCAACTCGTTGGTATGTCCCGACACTAACCCTCGCAACCCCATAGCTGGAAACCTCTCCTCAGCAGGATGGCCACATTAAGAAATCTCCGAGAAATCCTACTCGTGCCTTAGTTCTAATCGCCCCAAAGGAGCAACGATCATATTCGACCCTCTATCGAATCAAAGGGAAGTCCTCACCATAACACAAACGCCCCAAGAATCCAGAAGATAAGGAGGCCCAAAGACAAAGATTCTACTCCGTCATAGTTCCAAAGCAACACAAAGAGTTTGAGTTAAGACCACCCCCCCTAAAGCTAAACTGCCTCCACCCCTACGAAGGACCAAGAAGAAGCGTCGCTAACCCCTAAAGCAACCCCGAGTTAACCCTTACGGCTTCATTAGGTAACCACCTCAGCAAGATAGTCACATTTAGGCGTCACTCAAAGACCCCAACTCAGTCTTCATGCAAATTCTCCATGACAAAAGATCTACCCCAGCCTCGACGACCCCAAGTAAAGCTCTAAGGTGGAAAGACTATGTCTTTCCACTCAAATCCAGAAGACCGCCCCCAAGAAGATAATCGAGGAAGATCTTCAATCCAAGAACCTTCCCCAAGCACCATCTCGAGAGTCGTTAGAGGAACAGAAAACATCAACAATCTTCGGAAGACTGCTCGCTCCTCCCAACACCCGAGACGTTCAGAATTAAGACGACAATACTACCGGGTGCCACCAATACTACTCTCCAAGGAGTAGAAAGCAACCCAAAGAATCGAGTTTCTCCGAAGACCTCACAAATTCCTTTCCCTTCTATCTCCATGAACCACTCTCTTAAAAAGAGCTCCGACTCTACTAACCCCTAGGAACTACAGTAATCAAATTTGATACCCAACCCAAGGACGGTGTCAAGATGCAAGAACTCAGCTTGCTAGTATCCTAGTCTGAGGTACCCTCATTCATGTTTTACCCATGACTTTGCATCAGACCAAACCTGGAGACCTCATTCCAAAGGACCTCATTCACTAGACCGCCAGACTCCAATGGCATCCTCCAACCCATTAGACCCCTAACTAGCTGAGAACTAACTACCCAGAGGCTAGTAGGCACCCTCTCTGATAGACCACCTACCCCAATAAGTGTTGTCGGCATCCATCATAAAGCGTATTATACAAGGTCGACATAAGATAACCACCTCCGTATGAAAGGTGCAGCGCCATCCCCCAGCATCAGCATACGACTCTGACCAAGAAAGTCGGCTACTCCACCAAGAACCCCTAGTGTCGCCCTAAGGGGGAAAGACTGCGTCTTTCCCGCCCAAAACCCGATAGAACCCTAGAGTCGAACACTAGTTATCATTAAGTGATGACCACCCCTCCAAATCCGAATCATTGACCCTGCAAGAAGGACGACAATTGGCACTTCTCCAGAATCAGAAGGTACTTCAGGAAAGTCCTTCCCTCCAATTTCAACCGTCCCTTCAACACCTCGGTGCATTAAGACCTTGAAGAGAGAAAAGTTGACCACGTGGCGAAGGAATAAAGAAGAATCAACCCGCTGTCTCGCCTCAAGAAGGAAGTACCCCGTCGATGCTAAACCTACCTAGACTTTTCCTAACCACTCACTTAATCTAAACGCCCAAACCCGAAGCCGCTCAACTCCGAACCGTAGCTGACCATGCTTGTTTATTAGAAGACCTGTTAACATCCCATAATTTCCACCGCTAAAATTTTTAAGTGTATGTTATCACCCAACCCTACTCCTCCCTAATCTCGGGACAAGATTATTTTAAGGGGGAAAAGTCTGTAACATCCCAATTTCAGCAACCCTCATTTGGTGTCCAAAAGGAAAAAATCAGGGGGCAGAAAAAAAAATTCTTGTTATATGTTGCAATGTTTGCTTACTTGTTTGCTTGTGCTCATGCAACTGTTGTGCATCAGGCGATGTACTCCTCATCTCAACACTAGTTTACAAAAAGCTATTTCAAAAAGAAATGTCTTGGCTCATCTTTCATATTTTCAAATGTTCTGGCATTTCAAAAAACTAAGTCAAGACAACTTTGACACAACATAATACTTTACTAGTTTCTATTAACAAAACTATGGAGACCTATATATAATCTCCTTATGTTTTCAAGAGTGAACTCCTAGATACTATTACCCCCAGGTTTTCCAAAACCTTTATTAAAACCTTTTCATTTCAATCTTGGTAGAGATACCAAGATGGTCCTTATCTTAGTTCAAAGTACACCCAACTCAAAATACCCACCCTTACCTCAAGCTAGGCTTGATGGTACCCTAGTGGTAGTTGGATAAGTGATAAGATGAATTGCCTTGATCTGCTATTTGATAAAATTGCCTTGATCTGTTATTTGATGAATTGCCTTGATCTGCTGATTGCCTTGTTTGCTTAGGAACTAGAGTGAGCTAATCTAGTAGCTCATACCTTAGGACCCAATCCTTGTTTGTGATCATCAATCTCAAACTAAGCATCCAAATCTGGATCTATGCTAAGCCACTAAAGTAACCATCTCATTTCCTGATCAGATCAATCCAAGGTTAATCCCTCTTGATAGTTTCCTACTTAGAGAAGACCCAATCTAAGCCTGGATCCTATATACCTAGTTAACCCATCAACATCATCCCTTTGATCATGACAATGGAACCTAGCATCCACTCAAAATCATCTACACTAGTACTCTAGTCTAAAACCCTAAATCTGCCAAAAGTGCCAAGTTTGGATTTCTTATCTAGATTCAACCTTTGGAGCTCTACCTATTCCAACCTATGTGCATTCTTGAGAATGTAATTAAACCACATTCTAGTACATATTTAGTACTACCAAATACTACTCTTTCCCTTGGCTAAGACTATCTAATTCCCACTCATCCATGATGGTTCTATAGTCAAGATAGTAATCTTTTCTACAAATCTTATCATCTTGCCTATTTTGGAAGAATCTCACATCTATATGCTACCTCCCCTTGACTAACTCTTTGCATGGTTATGATATACTAACAATGTCCTATCAACCCCCACTTCACTTGTGTCCATTGGAACTTTGTGCTTCTTGAACCCACATGGTTTAGGAGGCTTCATGATGCATCTGTTATGGCAGCCTTATTTTCAACAAAGTTTGCCATCTCTTCTAGACCACCTCAAATCCAACCAAGCCCAACCCTTGATTCCATGATCATCTATATGACTTGGTCTATCTATCCATATACCCCTTGTACCAAGGTGAGCTCTGAGCTCCCAAATATAACCATGTCTAAGTGGCATAAAAATAACCAAACCCTAGATTCTCCCAAATCTAGTTTTCTCCCATTCTCACCATATCTCTTCAACAACCCAAGTGATAAATGAGGTATACCCAAGTTTACAACATCTACCTTGAATATAACCATCCCCAAATAATTCCCCTGATTATTTGGATTATCAAACAAATTAAATTCATTATCTTGCAAAATTCTCAAAATCTTTGTCTATAAAGGCAAGTTTGTTTTATCCAAATCACCTTGCCAACTCAAGGAACATTTAATGCCTATTTATCATATCCCCTCTTTACAACTCAAAAATAAATATTTTTGAGTTTCTTTATTATTTCTTTTTCCCTTTTTCTTAATAGGCAGAAACAAGAATAATTCCTTAAAAATACTTTTCCACATCAATAAATTCCAATAAATTTCTCCAATGTGTAATATGGTATTTAGGACCATATCACATCAAAAACCAAGCTTGTCCAATGTAAATAACACATGAGCTTCTAGAATATACTTCTGCCCTTTTTGAATAAATGGTATAATTATGCTATAAAGTACTCCATTAAATCCCAATTAATTCTCGGTGATGCATCTTGACTCTACCTATCTACTAGTACCATTTCCCCATCGGCACATGATCAAAATACAAGGAGTTCGTCATGATCAGCAAGATTGCCAAAATATGAAATTATTCAAAGGCATAAGCAAAACCCTCCCAATCCCCAACTAATCTTGTCAAACAATCCCCTCATCCATCATCCCTCACTCTAGTCGACCAACCACT
The DNA here is from genome assembly GCA_910589765.1 of Avena atlantica. Lineage (NCBI taxonomy): Eukaryota > Viridiplantae > Streptophyta > Magnoliopsida > Poales > Poaceae > Avena > Avena atlantica. The sequence continues at coordinate 256,207,258 of OU342738.1, read as the reverse complement.
AAACTACGACAGTGTAGCAGGTCACTGTTCACCTTGTCCTATGTTCTTGGAAGGAAGGAAGAAATAAAGAGAGACAAGCACATCATGCCATAGCTCTTTAATATTGCAGCAGCCTCTCTGCCTCTCTCCACCCTCTTTGCTCGACCACAGGGCCCCCCACCTCCCAGAACCTCCCATATCAACCAACCATAGCCCCTGCCCACCCCCAAGCTCTCCCATGAGCTAAGTCCACGATGGACCCTATTCCCACGGTTTATAATTCCACGGGCCACCCAACAACCCTCCCTTCAGCTCATTTGCCCCCTCTCCTCTCCTCTACCCTCCCCAGAGCGTCGTTTCCCTTCCCCTGCTCTATCCTTCCCGAGAGAGAGAGAAGGAAGGATCGTCCATGGCAAAGATCTGGGCACAACTCCACCTCCTCTCCTCCCCCGCCTCTTCATGTCACACCCCCGTATTCCCCTCGCTCTCCTGCCCCTAACCCTACCTTCTTTCCTTCCCAGTAACCCCTCTACTGATGCCTCGGCGAGCTCCGTCGAGCTCCCTCCCGGCGACCGTGCGTAGGCAACCTACTGGCGGCAAAAGGGTGTGTGCTTCCCATCCCCGAGGTCGCCCTGGACCGCCGCTCCTCCGTCGCCGTATCTCCGATGCCGGCAAGACCCCAGGTGAGCACCCTGACCTCCCCCAGATGTCTCTAGGGTTCCTGTGCAGCACATCCGTCTAATCGAGGATGATCAACCGATGCCGTCGGATTACACTTGATCCGGCGGCCTAGACTCCCGTATACCCCTACAGCACCTGCAGTCGCTGACGGGCCGAACCCACCTGTCAGCTTCAAACTCCAGATCCCGCGCGTGCATTTGCAAGCCGGGCTTGCCTACTAGCGCTGTGCAGCCCATTTCCCTCACATCCGGCTCAGTAGCACCCTGTTTCTTTTCCTGTTATTTAAATCATTCTAGATCTAAAAAAAGGCATGTCACTTTTAAATCTTTTAAAAACTAGAAATTGAACAAAAATGCCCAGATCTAATTATTTACTCATTCCCACATCTTTCGTGCAACATGTAGAGCTGGTCCTTGTCCAAAAATAATTATGATTATTTATTAGTATTTAATCTTCTAAGTTGTATCCCTGGCATTAAATAAATTCCTCAGTGAGTTTCACTCACCCAAATGGAATAAATCCAATTGCCAATGGAAGGTACCTCGAGTAACTATCTCAAGACCTTGTCCTCAAACTCATTTGCTTCTTAGTTCTACTTTAATAAAAATAACAAAATCAGTCCAATTCTGCCTTTAGAAATTTATCTAGGTCAAACCAAAGGAGGTAATGACCTAATTCCAACTCCCAGAACCTCTATACCACCCTACCTATCAAATCCCAGGGGACCAAAATTTATTGAGCAATTACTGAATTTTTGTCAATTAAACTATTATGTGCATGGTTTATTCACTAATAAAATCACTATAGTAGCTCTGTAACCCCAAAAAGGTTGATTCCAATTTCTGTAGAAAGTTAATATAAATACCTAACTTATGTCCTTGGAATCACATAAATAGCTGCTGTAAATTAAATATGATGAAAAAGACAAATCTCAGCGAGTACTGTCTTTGGGAATTTCTCAAGGGCATTCTAGTAGTTGTTTTGAGGTGATTCCAACTTTTCTTGAATCGGTCCACCAAATACTACCTAATAATCCAATCAAATAATTTTTTGGAGCTCCATATTATGTCTGGTGAATTATTTCCTAAAACTAGAGTTTTATCCACTATAAAAACCATTATAAATAAATGGAAATTGATAAAATAGTGAAACCACTTTTGTTGGATTCATTTTATTAATACCTATCTGATGGTATAAGTTTTATACAATGGTATCATACAGATCAAGCCCTTGGTCAAAAACCCTCACTTAGGTAGTTCCTAGACTTTAAATCCAAAAGGATCCCTATTTCCTGTGCCTCCAAATCTTCCCCCAATCCAATCAATTCAAAACTCCAACACCCTACTGATGTATATCACGTAGTTATACTTTTCTTGTTGTATGGTTCAATGTTTGTATGCCTTGTATTGAATGTGGTATTGCTTGTTTGCATGTATACTCGCTAACGGCAATAGCTGCGTTTGTGAGACACTAAGAAGAAGGAAGCATCGGGTTTCTCTTAATATTAATTGTATTGGTATTATGGTATTATAAGGAAGTCAAGGGACATCTCACTGGTCACAGGCAAGCCACCTTTCCTAAACTCCTATATTAACCTACTCCTTTTTATCAATTGTTTTATATCTCGTTTATGAATCGCATGATTTAATGCATGATTTGTTTCAAATAAAGGCGCAAGTAACTTGGCTCTTGCAAGTTATGGATGAGTGTCCCTTACGACACCTACCCTATTGACACCCATTTTATCCCCTTTAGATCAAGGCTAGGATGCTTAGCATCTTCCCTCTTGGAAACTATGGGGTTTCAATGCTAAAACTATTTTGGCTTTTACCCTACTACAAAGTTTTCAAAATAAATGTCACATCCCAAAATTTCTCCAAATTTTGAAATGTGAAAATAAATAAACAAAATAAAAAACTGTTGAAATTTAGGGTGAGAAGAAACTTTTTGATTCCAATTGGAAACATCAAAACCTATTTTGATCAAATAGAATCCTAAAGGGATTTAAAAAGAAACAAATAATAAATAAAGTTATAATAGTTGGAATCACCATTTTTGGATCTTTAAATAAAAAGATATGGTTTTTATAAGCAAAGGTAGAAATATTTATTGTGGACTATTTTAAAGAGTCAAATTAAATCTTCGCCAAGCAAATGAAATAAAATATTTCTATTTGATAAAAAGAGTAAAGGATTATTTGTATAAAATAATAATGATTTATTAATATCTAATCTTATTTAAGTAAAGGCTTTTCCATTTCAAATAAACACTAAAAGTTATTAAAGTATTTTAAATAAAAATTCCAAGTGTTTTGTTTTTCAAATAAAATCTACTGAAAAGGTTTTGGTATTATTTAGATTTCAAATAGAGCTTTAAAATATAATAAATCCTATTTGAAATAAAGACTAATGTCTATTTATTTAATTACTAATAGATCCTAAAAGAATAAAAGAATTATTCTATTTTGGACTTTATAATATGATAATAAACAGAATTAAAACATACCCAAAGTTTGGTGGTGGATTGAATTGAAATAGAGTTTGAATTATTTGAATGAAAATCAAAACATAAAAGGAAAAACATTTTGTATAAAAAAATGAAATGAAGCAGCCCAGCCAACAGGCCCAACCCAGCCCAGCAAACTAGCCCACCTGCTCACCCCGCAGCGAACCGTTTGTCATTCAGTAATACACCCGCATAGCAGCTTACGACTGAACCCCATCATTCCCATCTTCCTCTCGCTGACCGCTAAGCCCCACCCGGCAGGCCTTCTTCCTCACTCCCCCCCCCTCCCCCCGCGGTGACCACGCCCGCGCCTCGCCGTTTCTGCCATTGAATACGGTGATCAATTCACATTGATTCTGCAACCAATACTCTCTGCAACCGTACGCGCTTAAACGCCCCTCTCCCCTCTCCCTTTCCCCTCAGTCTGCATTCCACCGGAGCCCCAGGGCTGCTCCAATTTTCCGTAGAAACGTCTCTCCTCCGACGAGCTTCTAGCCGATTCCGGCGCCGTCCAACCGTCCCTCGCCTCCTAGAGCACACGAGCTTACTCCCCTCTCCCGTACGCACCTGCCAGTGTGCTCCACTCACCCGCGCGCGTCCCCTAGCCTCGGCAACCTCAACAACAGAGCGTCGCCGACTCCTGCCTCGACTCCGGCGAAGCCTACTGTTAAAACCCGACCTCCCCTTTCCCTAGCTTTGATGCTCACGTGTTCAGCATCCTTGCGCACATCTAACTACGTCATTCTTTTGCTTGGGCATGGCCTGCAACCTCACCTCCGACAACGAGCAGACGGACCCGACGACGCTAGGAACTCCGGCGAGCAATAGCCACTATCCCCGTGCGCCCCTTGACGAACAACCACTACGTTGAGCTTCCCCATGCCACGGCGAGTTTGGTGAGCATCTTCACTCCCTCCCTCGTTTCCTGAATCATCGCCAATGCCACCGCCCGAGCCTTCTCCACCGTTCGCCGCCGCCAGCGCCGCCAGATCTTGGTCGAGCAGCTGTGGTCCGTTGGATCTCGATAAGTTGGCTAGGATAGAATCATTAAACGAAGGGGTACGTGTGATCTGTGTCGTGCGATTAAGGGAGATCCTGCGGTCAGAACATCTCAATCCAAACGAAACGGTATCATCCAGTAAGGAAGCGCCACGTGGCCAGACTCAGGATTTAAAATAGAAATTTGATCTATTAGATTTGAAAACTTGCAAAATTCATAACTTTAATTCTACACGTCCAAATTTTGCAAATTTTATATCAATGGAATCAGCAGAACCAGTACTTTGCAACAATGCACTTTGTTTAATCTTTTACTTCTGGAAAATTGGTTGAATTTGCAGAAACATGTGTAGGCATAATTTGAATATAAAAAAATGTTCTAGATATATTTTTAGGTGAAATCTTTGCTAAATGGATTTTTTTGAACCTACTGACCATAGGAACCAACTTATGGATTTAAAAATGTATTTTGTGAAGTTAAGGAATAAATAATTGAATTAGCACATTTCTAGTCAAATAAAAATATTGTTTATGGTTTAGAAATGATGATTTTTGAGTAAAACCTTTGGGAAATGATGTGATTCAACCCTTCTGACCCTAAACACCAATTTTTGAGATTTAAAAACATATTTGATGAACCCTATGAAATTATTACTTTGCTAAAAGATATTTTCAACAACATAAAATATCACCTTAGCATAATATTTTGGTTTATGAGGTGAAACCTTTTGCAAATGGATTTACCACTTTTTTAATTGACCAATATGAGCTTTAAAATGTTTAGAGCCTAGTATAAACCACTTTACCAAATAAAACCATCTTTTGCATGCATGGCCTTGTTTTTGTTATTTTATGTGGTGAAATCGTTTGAATGCTAGTTGATTATGTGTTTGCTTGATTGAATTGTAGTGAAGTTAGAAGAGTGTGATATTTGCAAGATCAAGAAGTGAACCAACATTCTCTACTAAAAAGGCAAGTGATACTATCATCCAAGTCCTACTATTTTCATTACACTTAGTGGATTTTTGTAACATGCATGATATGACTACTATATTTTTATGCTATGCTATATCCTATTAGGATATCCTTATATCTTCCTTAGTGAAAACAATGTAGTTGTAGTATGCTTAGCCCTGCTATATATTTGGGATGGGATACATGATATGATTATATTAAGTATTGGAAAGATATATGTTTTATATAATAAAACAAGTACTCAATGAACCACCTGGGTGGAAAAGGATACTCAAGATTGGACAAGGTGGCAACAAAGGGAACCATGTTTATATGGCTATCTTTTTGTGTGTGCACTAGAAGAAAACCACCCAGGGACTTAGATATTGAACATGTTTCTCGTACAGTGGCTTCCGTGTACAGCCACATGCTAAATGGGCTCTGGCTTAGTCAACTACATAGTGGAAGACCCATGCATTGGCATCTTCAGGTTAACTAGAATTGTGTATGGGAAATTTATTCCTACATTGGTGCCTGGTAGAAAAGCTAGCATTGTGTATTGGGAGTACTCCTATGGAAAGACTTTGTCACATTCTCGATCTGTCGGTACTCCATTTTGGTGAGTACTTATCCAGCGGCCACTGGTGGCATCAAGACGAGATTGTGTCATGTGGGTAAAGTGTACAACTTCTGTAGAAGATCAAATTCTAAGTACTTAGCCGTGTCCTCAGTTATGGATAAACCCTGAGCAACTAAGGCCTGAAGCTATGAAAGATCTCGACATTCCAATTTCTCAAAGTAAAACTTGATGGTGACAACAAGGGATGTTAGTGAAGTGTGTTGAATAGGATTAAAAGTCTACAACCAACATGATTGCCTGTGGCACTTTGAAGATGAAGGACTCCATGCTATAGTTATTTCTGCTGCATTGTAATGTGATAGCCAAATGAGCTATGTAAGATGTAATGAATTATTTTATTCCTGTTTATAAGTTGTATTATGACCTTTGTTTCTTGATATTACATCTTAACTGTGGATGCTAGCTATTTATCTAGGGACTAGCATTGTAAACACAGGGATCTCTACCTTATTAAAGGTTGGGACCCTTATAGATGGTATCAGAGCACTGTGTTTCCTGTAGGATTGTAACCCTAGGATTGCACAAAACGCCTTAGAAAAATAGGAGTTGTATCTGTTCCAAAACTTATTTACAAACAATCTTGTAAACTCTTCCCTCAACCTTTTTGGTTTTTATTCTACACCTCTTATATTTCAAACTTGTTGGACAAGACCTTACCATGAGCAAAGGACTTCACCAACTCAGTGATTTCAACTTCAACATCACCAATGACTTCAACTTCAGTTTCACCAAGGACTTCAACTTAGACATCATGTAACACCCTCAGAATCGACCCTATGCAAGTTTCAGCGCTTCCCGCCAAAACCCGCATAGAAACGATTCAAAGTTGCCCACCAGGCACTTGCGTGCGGGTGGAAAACGAAGTAATAACATTACACAACAGTCCTCGATGGGACCCACAGAACAGATATATATACAACACGACTCCATGAGTCAAGAATACAGATATACAGTACAAAGATCCAAATCACCTTTAAAACGATATAGCGTCCGAGTACGGACAAGATGCAAATTGAGCTAAGAGCCCTGAAGAATAACCAATGGCGTCCATAACCCTGCCCAGGCCAAGCCGGAAGGGTAACCCTGCTAACGACGTCGATCTCAAACCTGCTTAAACAAAAGGGGTGCCGACAAAGGGCAAAGGAAAAAAGAGAGAGCGGTCAGTACTGAGGCCAGTACACGGCGAGACTAGAATTCGGCGGTCCTCGCCTATAAAGGTATGGTGGACTGAAGCGGCAGCGCAGCATGCACTAAACACCCTATAGAGACTCGATATAACTGTCGGCCATCAGAAAGGGATAAGAAAGACCTATTCGGAACCAACCTGATACGACCACCAAACAAACCCATCCTGGTGTTTCCCCCTCGAGACCAAACGAGGAAGTCAACCGAGGAACTCCCACAGTTGGCAGTTTTATTCATTCCGTTATAGTTGCGGCAATTACTAGTCAAATAAAGATGGCATGAGTCATCCTGTTATAGTAAGCAGTGGGCAGTTTTAGTTAAACATTCCGTTGTAGTTGCAACACTTACTAGTCAGATACAATTAGCATGAGATATCCCAAACCCAGCAGTTGTTGGTACTTTTATTTAGCCATTCCGTTATAGTTGCAATACTTACTAGTCAGGTACAATGGTAGCAAGCGACAACCCAAACAAGCAATTGTTGGCAATTTTATTTAGCCATTCCATTATAGTGAAGCTGATTACTAGTCATTATAAAGTCAAATTTATAGCACTACTTTAGTTATAGTTGTCTATGATCGAGATACTGTGCTCCAAGTCGTCCATAACCACGGACACGGCTTTCAGAAAGTTTTACCCTGCAGGGGTGCACAAATAGCAACACACACTCGATCAACCTCGGAAAAACCAAATCAAAACCCAACGAGGCTTTCACGACAAAGCAATCACAAGATTCAGAAATATTTTAGGGGGCCACCCCATTAAGTATACCCGCAACAAAGTTAGCTGACTTCGAGACGGACTCAAGGTTTGTGGGGCCGGCTGTAAACGACTGGGAACCCGAAAGTGTGACTGGGCTTGTCGATAGCGCGAAAACGGGTCACGATCCTAAACAGTACAGGTGCTCCTCGCACAATCGTAAAAAAAGCAGTAAAGCATGGCATAAGTACAGGATAGTAAATAAAACCTCAAACTAGTTTGTGGCCCCAAGAAATAAGAATGAATCAAGCTCTGGCTCAGGGGGGTCCCATAATCCTCCCGGATGTGGATAGCGCGAATATTCAAGGAACAGGTATCAAGTACTCGGGGTCCTACGGGACACAAGTGGACGGTTAACAATCAAATAACATCTATTGCCCACCTGTGCCTCTGCATTTACCTACTTCAATTTTAGTTGTTAAACAGTAATTAAAGTCTTGATCGTCTCCAACAATAAACACACGGCAATACTCCAACAACTGTGGTACTTGACGACACGCAACAGCACTTGAGCAAGCGACTACGACGCGCAGGTCCAACTATCTACCAAACAACAGGTAATAGGAGGTGTCCAAGGCAATATAAGGCTGCACGGGATATCACGGGTACGGAAACTAGAGCATCGCAACACAGATAGCAATAGATCAACAGGAGGGAATAAATACTAGAAAAGTAAGATAGGTAGAAAGGGGGAGATGCTCGCCTGAAAAAACATTGCCGGAGGTTCATCCAAGATCGGGTCGACACTCGCATCAACTCATCGGCCTAATCCGTGAATAAGCAAAGCACTAGAAGAAACACCGGATGCACTATTTAATACTACGGCAGAAAATCGGGCATGATGCATGTATGATGTATGACATGGCAAAGGTGCGATGCAATTAGTCAATATTAAACGGAACCGGGGTCCCGACAATTAAATATATGGTTCTAGTTGTTTATCTACCCCGCAAATTAAGTGTTGGGTTAACAGGGCGAAACATGGCATCGGTTCGCTACACCAATTTAAATGGAGGCGGTATAATGCAAGTATATCCCGCATAAACACTCCATATTTAATTTCGGTGAATCGCCTAAATACCCCAAACACCCGCAATATGCATGCGAGTATGAACCATTTAATACGCAACAAGTTTTATATATAGTATTTATAAAATAGGGGCTCGGGAAACGGTTCACACATCTGGGTTCGAAAGATCGTGGGGTTCCGGGTCCGGTCTCAGGGTTCAGGGTTCGACGGGATCGGGTGCGGATCAGGGCTACTGGGTCCGAGGTGAAGAGCTTGGCGTTCGGCGTCCTTCGGTTTCATGTCGACATGCTTGACGTCCAAGATGGAGAACTCGGCGTTCCGGGGAGAAGACCTTGGCGTGTCTAGGGCTCGGCCTTCGGATCCATGTCGGTGCACTCGGTGTTCCGGGTTCTCGGTGAACTTGGCGTCCGGGAAGGGGTACTTGTCACACCGGGGTTCGGTCTTCGGGGTTTGGACTCCGGTAGAAGTTCTTGTCGTTCCCTAACGAAGATCTTGGTGTGCCATCTCGATCATCTGTGGCCGGCATCGGGTTGGTCTTGTCCGTGAGGAGATCTTGGCGACGGGATCGAAGAACTTGTTACGGGTCGGTCTTGTTAAGAAGATCCTAACGAGTTTGGACCAGGGTTTGGTCGACAACATTGGTAAGGGCGATCTTGGGGAACAAGCATGCAGGTACCCGAGACGTGTGCCTGCAACTTACTCGGAAGAACAACAACATAGGTCACCTGCGAGTACTGCAACATCATACCCACACAGAGAGGAGCATCGTTGAAGACGCTCGCGGGCACGCACACGGTTGGAAGGCAGAGCGGTTGACAACGGGGAAAATAGGAACCGGGGTTGCCTTGACGGTGGGCTAGGGAAGAGCGCAGCGTCGGCGCGGTTGCCGGAGGTCGGGTGCCGGCGAACTTGGGTTGGAGACGCGGAGGAGGGCGACACCGTCGCGGAGAGACAGGGAGGTTGAGGAGGCGCTGGTCGAGGCCGTGCCTGTACAACGAGGCGGTGGCTCGCGAGGTGGGGCCCCGCGACACAGACGGACGGCCGGAAGGAACGAGGAGGATGGCAGGGCTTGGTTGGCGGTGGCGACGGCGGCGACGCGGAGG